>JAYKAV010000678.1:1255011-1659340 GCA_035582835.1 Phoebastria nigripes
CAACAATCATTTTTGCTTGCAGTCTAAAACAAAGTGGGGTTGTTTTTGTTGTAATATCCAGTCTACTGCATGCAGGCAGTAATTTAAATGCAATACCCTCATCTGCAAAACAACCACCAGCAGCAGCAGCAGCAAAAGCAAGACTCCTGCGCCGCCGACTACAAGAGGGTTAAAAGTGTAGATTGGATTTCACCCCGGGAAATCTAGCACACGGAGTGAACTTGAATCTTTGGCTATTTAAGGAGGACCGGGGTTTGTTGTGAAGTTGTGGTGATCCAGGGCAGAGCCCCGTCCTGATTGATTTCATCTTCCTTGAGCCTCAGATGACTGTAAAATGAATAGATGAAATTACTCCTTTTTGAGGCTTTTCTTAGGGGCTCTCCGGGCAGCGTGTTCTCAAAGCGAAGTCATGATGTATTCTCCAATCTGTCTCACTCAGGTATAGACGCGTTTTATTTAATTTATTTGTTAATTTATTTATTTATTTTCAAGTGTTTTTTTATTTTTTGTATGTATGTGAGTTGTTAATGAGTCATTCCTAGTAGTCGTAACGGGTTAAAGCACAGTTGTAACTGCTTGTCAGATCCAAACTCCTCTCGCAGGAGGGAATAGTAGAGAATAAACTGCACCAGGCCATTGTTTTGGGGAGATCCATTCAAAGTGTCACCCGTGGACAAATACTATTAATTGTTGGTGCATAAGAAGTCAAAGGTTAACAAAATGGAAATGAGCATAATTACGCTAAAAAGCAGGTTTGAGAAGTATTGATTTGATTGGAATCAAACGATTTGCTCTCTTTTCAGCTCGCCAGTTTACGCAGAGTCTAATGAAAGGGTTTGAAAGGAAAAGTGCTGTTTTTGACAAAAAATGAGCGCTCGCCGGTGCGAAGTAATCCCGTCTTACGCTTAATTAATAATACGTAGGCTGCCAACAATGAGGGCGATGTGAGCGGGGACGGCCGAGCTGTGCATTACTTTCTCGTTCGGTTGCGCAGGGACATGGCATTTTCCCCCTCCCAGCTAAACTGCAGCGCTGGCGGGCGAGCGCGCATCCTCCAGAGCAAGGGGAACGATCTAGCCGTTTCTCACAACCGCACTTGCAGCCGCTTTTCAAGCCTCGACGGCGGCTGTCACGGAGCGGGGCGCGGGGGGCGGGGGGCGACGGCGGCGCCGAGCGCGGGGGGCAGCCCGAGCGGGGGTCCCCGCCGCCGCAAAATGCGGTTGTTGAGACCGGAGGGATTTAGGGAGCAGGCTGGGGGAGCTCCCGGGTGCTCCAGGAGCGCCCTTGCCGGGCGTGCCGTAGTGGGGAGCGAGCGCCGGGGCACCGGAGCCCGCTCCGGAGAGCAAACCCGGTCTGTAAAGCCAGGGGATAGTTTTGAGAAGCTTTTCTGAAAGTCTGTCTTAGGAGGATGTGATGTAAACTGATAAAGCGATAACTGCTCGCTTCCACATTGGTGCAACAAATAGCTAAAGAAGCAGAAAATGTGCGAAAGTAACGTCTCCTGCAACACTGTTATTAAGCGGCCAACGATGCGCTTACAGTTGCACAGTGAATAAATAAATATGATTTAAGTTATTCCACAATTAGAAAGCATTGTAATTCAAAAGGGCTGAAGTATTCATAAATTGTGAATGAAGATGGAAACAATGATAAGGCTTATTCAGTGATTGGATACAGTCCTGTAGCTTTTTTGGCTGACACATTTTTTATTGTTTATATTTTGTTTGGCATCTAAGTGTGATTGACTTAGATATGGATATTTTCAGCAAGTAAACGTGAGCTGCAGTGGAGCAAAGCTGGAAAAGAGCACTGTTGAGATATTTCTTCTTCAAAAGAGAAATGAATGCATGTAGGAAGCGTTTTGTGTAACAGATATGCACATGCTTACAGGTACACACATAGAAATAATTACTTATAGTGGAATATGCAATTAGTAAAAATTAATTCTGTGTGGGCTGTCCATCCTGTGAAATTATTGACAGGCAACAAGACCTCTGCACCAGGGTATAAACCTGAGAGTACAACTTAAGAAAGCGGGTTTTACATTGGAAACACGCAAATTTTCACTACCACCTCTATTACAGCAGGTACTTAATTTTGTTGTTTCCTGCTCTGATGACATTTTTTTTCCGTATGTTTGCTTTTTGGACTCACAGATGTAGTAGATTTCCTCACTCTTTACAAATCTGTATTAAAATACCGCACTCAGGTGTATACAAAAACGCAACATTGTACTTCTACAGCCATAAATACAAGAAAGCAATTCCTGGCTTTYGTGCATTGATAACTTCTCCATATAATATTTTACAATAATGCTGAATCATGTGCCATGCAGAGACAGTTCCCATTTAGTGGTACATACATGGAACACAGTTGCAGCAAATTGATTTTAATTTGGAATCTTTCTCTACCTATTTGGAATGATAAAGGTGTTTTAAAAATCATATTTCCTCTCCATAAATTAAAAATTAAGATTACAGCAGCAACGAGAATTTATACTTTGTGTTGTTTATTTATTTAAAGCAAAAGATTGATTAATCTTATTTTGAGTTGAGACTGAGTTAAAGTAGTACTGCCAAAATTGTTCTCTCTATTGTGTTCTCCGTCTCTAGGGCTCTTGCGATGCATGTTGACTGTGGTAGTGTATGCTCAGAAGAAAATATTTTGGTAAAAGTCCTAAACACAGAACACCTGTTTGGACTGAGCTCCTTGCGAAAGCAGTAGTTCAGTTTGTGCCGAGACAGCACTGAAGAACCTTTTAGAAACCAGTCTAAAATCCAAAGTACAGCTTTAAGACAAACCTTGGCAATTCGAATGTTACCCATCACTCTTTCAATAAAAGTTTGGTGGGTGTAAAATAACTCCAAGGAAGAATGAAGACTTACCAAATGCAATTTAATTTTTTGGGGGTCCTTTCCTCTCCTTCCCATGTGCCTGTTTCCCCCTGTTTTGGAATGAGTGTAAACTGCATTTATCTCTCTTGCTGAGGCATGATAGGATGCAGTTACCGCGTGCCTTTAAGTGCCTGGTCTCTTGTGATATTTTTGCCGCGGTTTATTTTTATGTTATGGTGGTCCAGGAAACTCAGAATATTTTCTTTTCCTCCTAGAATATGTTGTTTAATTAGGCACAGAGAAAATCCTTGCAGGGAAATTGAGTACATGAAGTTTTCCATTTCTAGACTTCTGCCTGGTGTATTTATTATATGGTCCTCAGTTCAAACTTGCATGAATTGATACAAAGTTTATAAAAGTGGAAGGTAGGAGAAGGGTGCTGCATTTCCCCTTTACCTTTTCCAGAAAGAAAACCTGGCCTATATATCATCATTAGATGGCTGGTATTTTTTCCTTTATTTACAAGCTACATAGATGTTATATAGTAACTTCCATTTTAATTTAAATTGCCAGTGCACAATGGTTCACCTGAGCCGTTTGATATGACATTTGAAAATCTTACCTGCATAAATCACTTTATTGCAAGAGCAACTGTGGCACATGGGTAAGTAAGTGCCACATAAAAAAAAATATTTCAATATTACCTGTATGAATATTAAGGGGGAAAAAAATCAAATTCTGTAGATGGCTTTCTAGGAGGTTTAGTGGAGAACATGTGTGATAAATTGCAAATCTCCATTTAGGATCCTTTTTATGGGCACTTCTTCTTGTCAAGTAATGTTTCATTTGAAAGGACTCCAGATGCACAATGAATCTCTCAAAGATATCTGATAATATTGCTTTAGAACAGGATGTTCTTTGCTGTGTCTCTCCTTCACACTCTTTCATATATATTTATATCTTCAGGACTTAATGATATTATGAAAGAAAAGCCTGAATACAGTTTTTAAAAGTTGTTGTTGTTTTTTTTTTTTTTTTTTCTTTTCTCACTGTTTGCAAAGGAATCATTCAACCACTACGGATTGGAATTTAAAAAGTGGAATTTTTCTCTATAAAATTTTCATAGAAGTAAAGTGCTATAGGTTATTATTGGTAATACTATGTGCATTACCTAAAGGCATAGCCATTCCAAAGTAGTTTTGTGATGTTCTTCTTAAAAATGAAAACTAGATGTGCAGTATTCTAGTAGCGTAGAATATTTCCACATTAATTTTATTGCCATTTTAAGTTATAAATGCTGAAGTCTGGTTAGATGTAGGAAAAATCATCATATTGGGGCAAAAATTAATTCCTCCCAAAGCTCTTCAGCCCTCTGCCTTCGCCCCACCTTTAGCCCCAGCTGTTAGAATTTTCAAAATCTGTAGTAAATCTGTTTTATTCAGTCTAAAATAAATTGTAAGGATTTAACACCGCACAGTCTTTATGCTTATGTTCATTTTTTTTAAATTTTATTTGAATACATTGATTAAGATGACTTCTGTAGAAGAAAAAATAAACTTTCTTTAGTAGTTATAATTGAGGGGAAAAAAAGCATGGCATCAGAAAGCGTATGAAGATAGGGAAGTCTTATCATGGGCTGTGGTTACTCAGAGCAGTATTGCCTTCCCACACAAAGAACAGATTGTGGTTTAACTCTTTCCATGGCCTAGTTTTATGTGCCAGTATAGTATCAGAATTGTTAAAATCTATCTGCTAGAAACTACTAATCAGCTTAATTATTGCCTTTGTGGCTGTCAAGCATCATACTGTAATGCAATCATTTATGTCCTGAATATCTTCCTATATTGTCTCTCTCCTCTTTTTTTCTTTTTCTTTTTTTTTTCTTTTTCTTTTTTCCTGTGAAGGTAACATGGTCATAGGTAAACTGCCTGCAACTTTTCTGTTGTTTTCTGTTTGATTTGAGGACGGTTAGGGAAGAGAGGTAACTAGATCTAGTGGGGTTTTTTACCATTCAGGAAATTTTGAAGTTTGTTGGAAATTTGAAGATTTAAATACTAAATGCTTGGCCTGAAGCTTCTACAATGGCAGTCTGAACTCTGTATAATTGAGACCATTAGTTATACTTTCATCATTTTTACCTAATGGAGTTAATCAGCCTATTGATTAAACATAATTCATTCCTTGTCTAGCAGCGTGGCTAAAATATTAGTTTGTTAATTGTATTCTTGAATATAATTGTATAAAAAAGGTTCAGTTTTAGTTTGATTGCACTGTGCCACTCAGTATGATGAGCAATCTGCATGGTATTTAAAACTAAATATGCCTGCACACGGGAAGAAAGATACCTCCCCTAAGGTCTCCCTTCCAAACCAAAATACAGTAATGTTTGATAAGCAGATCGCGCTGTTTTAAATCAGCGGATTTGCTCACGGAAAAGAGGCATTAGTTTTTGGAAAAGGCCTATTTAGATATTAACATGGATGTGTGGAATGGTACTTTAAGCAGACAAAACGAATTAATTTAATTGCTATAGGATGTACTTGTAGATGACAACTAAGCATTACCTCCTTAATGCAATCCATATCGCTGCTAGGCAGAAGATAAGAACTTGCAGGTGAAGTCAGATGACAGAAAGGGATATTTTGGAACTGTAAATAAATTGCATGGATTTCACAAAAGCAGCATTTGACCAGCGGTACACTCGTAATGTCACTCTGCCACAGCATGCAGAAACACAAAGAATGCAAAGTTTGTGCCAAGTTGCCATTTTTCATTGTACACCTCAGATTGATTTTTAAGGGGTTTAGAATAATTGCCACACTCATGTGATCAGTTAACAAATTAACTGACTCCGTGGGGCTTCAAAACCCACAGTGGAGCTGCTGGAAGAACATAAATGTAATTTTTGTTCTCAACTTCATAAACTTTTATTTTACAGAGTTTGGGGGTGGTGGGAGGGAAGCCCGAAGAGCTGAAAGTACAGAAGCTTCTGTTCAGGATTTGTATACGACACGCTGTGTCTTTTGCCCGCTTTCCCTTACTGTATACTGGTTTCTCTAGTTACCACCACTGGAATGGTGCTGTTTCAGTGCTGGAATGTTGGACGTTTGATAAGAAAATGGATCAAGTTTAATGGCGCATGCTCTTTGTGCCACCAGCAGTCTCTTGCTGAGAGCATGCTCCAAAAGCGGGAACTGTGTGGCATTACACTGAGCAAGTATATGCTTTGTGTTTCTGTGCCACAGAGAAGAGAAATGAACTGTGGCATTCGCCTCAGCCTTCTGAACGTTTCTGCTCAGATTTTTTAAAACCGTATAGTGTCCTCTTTGTGCAATGGTACTTTTCTTGATGTTAGCCGTTCACTCAGATATTTAAATGTTAGAAACAAAACATCTTGATAACATCTCTTTTAAATGATGTTGTCTCTGCAGCGTTGTGGGATGAAGGGAGGGGAGGCATACAAAATAAAATCTTCACATGGTTCTTTCAAAGAGTGAAATATAGGGAAAATGCGATTCTCTGTGTACTTTTTGTCTGCTGCCTGACAGCGATAGTAATTGCATAAAAGGTGTTATGCAGAAATTTGCGTAAATTTTAAGTGTTTATTCTCTTCGTCTTGGATTTCACTTTAAGATTTTCAGAAACCTTTCTTGATACTGCTTTGATTATGAGAACTTACTGACTTTGAGTTTTCTTCTTCTCTTCTTTTTTTTCCCTCCACTTCTTTCCACAGGATGAATTTCACCCATTCATTGAGGCACTTCTTCCACATGTCCGTGCAATTGCCTATACTTGGTTCAACCTTCAGGCTCGAAAACGCAAGTACTTTAAAAAACATGAGAAACGAATGTCAAAGGACGAGGAAAGAGCAGTCAAGGATGAGCTACTTAGCGAAAAGCCTGAAATTAAACAGAAGTGGGCATCCAGGCTCCTGGCCAAGCTGCGCAAAGATATTCGCCAAGAGTTCCGGGAGGATTTTGTGCTCACGGTGACTGGGAAGAAGCACCCATGCTGTGTATTGTCCAATCCTGATCAGAAGGGTAAGATTAGGAGAATCGACTGCCTGCGACAGGCTGACAAAGTCTGGCGTCTGGATCTAGTTATGGTGATCCTGTTCAAAGGCATCCCCTTGGAAAGTACGGATGGAGAGCGGCTCATGAAATCCCCACATTGCACAAATCCAGCACTTTGTGTCCAGCCACATCACATAACAGTATCAGTCAAGGAGCTTGATTTGTTTTTGGCATACTACGTGCAGGAACAAGGTAGGAAGCAGATTGTCGTGTTTCTATGTTAGTATGTCAAACTCTTGATTCCAAGTAGCCCTGTTTCTCCTATGGGCTGGCTTCCAGTGAAACATTATTCTGTGGTCTATAGACGTAATGTCGGTACATATCCATATGTAAATCAGCATGTATACGTATATACTTACATACGCACACATTCCTACAGACCTGTGTAAATGACACGTATGTTTGACATACGTGCCTTGTTCTCTTTCAAGAGAGAGTGGGATGTACCAAGATAGTACTTTAGTTCCGCTGAAGTTACCTTTTTTTTTGTCAAAAAGTGGCAATATATTGTATAGTTTTTCCAGTCGTGGCTTCAGAAAACATTCTTCTTGTTTTTCAAGTTGGTTTTTTTTTTAGTTCCCCCAGTACGGTTAGTAACAGATGCAGGTATGTGCAATTGCACAATCACAATAAATACTACAAATATTTATTATCGTCTTTGTAGTTACAAATAATCAAGAATTCATCCTTAAACTGGTGAACCTACTATCACTTTGAAGAGCAATTGTGGACTTTCTCACGTCTATGAAATAAAACATGACAAAACTTTAGCACAGAAATACTGTTTTGTAAATACCATATGTAGTCAGAATTACAGCATACAGTACTTTACGTTTTATTCATATTTTACATCACTAGCTCATCTTACCTATCTGAGCTTTAAAACAAAGATCCAGGTTGTAATGTTTCGAGACAATTTTCCATGAAAAGTATATTTGCATAATCACACTCCTATACTTAATTTTATTTGGCAGATAATTGAAATGTGGAAAATTGCAGGAACGCTATGGAAAAGCCTCTTAAACTTAGTTTTACAGAATGAAAAAAAACCCAGGGCTTCTGATAATCATGTCTCAGGGAAAAAACTGCTAGTCATGTTGCATATTCAGATAACAATATTCGTAGGCAGGTTCCCCGAAATTGTAAATTGTTGTAAGTAGATAAAGGTTTTTTTCTCCGATACTAAACCTTCTGAAATGCTTTTTCTCTGTGAGGGGTCATTTTGGTTCTTTCTGGTGATTATAGCATCCTCTAGACGTCTTTGTATTGCTGACTGATCAGCAGTAATAAAGCATTTCTTTTTTAGCCACAGATCTCAGCTAGGGAAAGTTTGACCGGCCGCAGATGGTGGGCCATTTCACAACTTGGCCTGGTAGTAGGCAGAAGTGGCCTGCAGAAGGGCAGATGGCAGGCTGTTACCCGATGCCCGATACATAACTGCGGGATTTAACTGAAAAACAAACAGAATGGATTTTGTTAGTAACAAAAAAGTAAAATTGCACATGTCTTCATTCGGCGTGTGCTCATTCTTTAAAAGAACAGATACACAACACAACCTTTTTGTTTTCAGTGAATTTGTCTTTTAGCTTTTACTCACGCAAGTGGAGCGCTATGTTTACATGAATGTATAAATAGGGTTCAATTTTTTTGATTATTCATCATGAAAAAATATGGTTCATTGTTTTGTTTTGGTTTTTTTCCCTGCTTGTATTTTTTGTATTTTTCTCTCCACAGCAGTAGACAACACTTAGATATTTTGCAGCGACTTTAAGTAGCTGCAGAGTCTGGTAAATCTGATCCCCAGTAACATAGGAAGAATGGTTTCTTTGATAGCATTAAACAAAATAGCTTAATTACAAATAATTTGTACCTTTAAACTCCTTTTGTGACAAAAAATTCAATTGATATTTTGAATGCATATATTGCAAGACATAGCTTACTGATTAATTCTAATGGATCACCTGTCTCTAAAAGTCAAAACTACAAAGCGGGGCAAAACAGTTTAAGTAGCTCTTGAGCCAAAGAAGCTGGGGTCAGAGTACTCTTACACACTGTTGACTTTTAAGTTGTTGGAAGCCAGTAACTTGAAGTGGGAGAAGGAATTGCAGGGCATAGCTGATGTTATTGATTTAAATGGATTGAGAATATGAGTTTATTTAAAACACTTGTCTAATCAGAAATAAGTAAGATAAGCATGCTGTAATATTATAACTTTCAAAGTTACATGATGCTACTTTGAGAATATACTGGAAGATGAAGCTGGCTAATTTCTATGTACCAAGTCACCCTTAGCAGACCCTTTTGTTTATTGTAAACTGCATGTATGTTGTATCTGTCTTGCTGCTTCACAGTAAATCTTGCATTAACATCTGTTGGCTCTCTTCTTGAAGAAGTCATATTAAGTTATCTTTGTATTTTTCTTCCATTTTGTCAAACTTTGATTCTCTGTCCTCACTGAAAGCAGGTTAATTGTGGCACTTTGTAGTGCACTTGATTAAGAGCACCAGGCTTTGCAAAAGATAAGCATGAAGTCAACCAAAATGCTGAATTATACACATGCTGTTTTGCTTTTTATTTCTCTTTCAGAATATATAAACCCGCCTAATAGTATCATGTAAAAACTAAGCGGAGACATAGAAACAATTAAATCCCTGAACGAAATATGAAGAAGGAATTAGCACACAAAATGAAAAAAGGGGCCAAGCAGTTTCGTTTTTTGTTGCTTTAAAAAAAGAAGATTAGGGGAAAAAAGAGGAGGAAGGATAGTTCGAGTGCCAGTGATGGTTGCCAGTGGCACCAGGATTGGCATCAGACCTTCTTTGTTTAGCCTAGGATGCCTGTGATTTGTTGGTTGGCATCCGCATTGCAGTGCAGAGTAATGTTACAATATATTGACAATTTCCAGATCTAGAAGTGTCAATAATCCTTTCAGTTCTTAATAAAAAGAGCTTCTAATTCCATGCCTGCCTTGAAAGAAGAAATAAGGACCGACCTATGAAGTTCTGTCATTGACCAACTTCATCTGGTTCTACTTTTCGCTCATCTCCCTCAGAATTCAGCATCTTTTTTTTCCCCCTATTCTCCTTCTACTATCCTCTTGTGCTTTAGGATCTTAAAAAAAAAAAAAAACCAAAAAACAAAAAAGAAAAAGGGGCTTGACATAGGTGGCAATGCTGCTCCTTTGACTGAAATGGAGGAAGAAAATGGGAAGTACACACTGTGATCAATGTTTAACATCAAAATAATTCTTAATCGTAACACACTTCTACAGGGCTCTGCTTGTTGTGTGTTATCAGGTCCACCCCCCCTCCCGAGTTTTTAAAAAGCCCAAACCTTGAAAATGGCATGAACGTTGTTTCTGTTGACAAAACTGTTGTTTTGTTTTGTTTTGTTTTGTTTTTCTGTCAGGCATCAGAGAGTGTCTATCGTTTGGTATGAAACGCATCTCAGTCCATAAAATCATTTGATGGTATTTGATTCAGTGCAGCGCTTATGCTGTGTTCCCGTTGCTACAAGAACCGCCATTTTGTTTGTCGAGTGCCAGGAGAGGGGAAAAAAAAGGCAGACAATGTGCTTGATGCCAATAATGGTTGCCAGTGGCACCGAGGTTGGCATCAGACCCTCTTTGTCTCGTTGCTGAATGCCTTTGATTCGTTGGTTGGCATCCGCATTGCAGTGGGCACATTGGAAAGTTTTTGACAATCAGTGAATGAAAGCTGCAGTACTTGTTTGCTGCAACAGAACCCAGATAATATAAATCCCTTCTTCTGATAGATGTTTTACTTACTCTTACAATGGCTAATTAAAAAGAAAAAAAAAATTAAAAATTGCATTGCTGTTTTTTCTGAAACATAAAATACCTACAGCAATGTGCCTCATCGGCAGAATTCCTAATCCCCACGTCATCTCTGCTGTTTTTTGCAGCATGAATAAAATGCAAACTTGATGTTAGGTATTTCAGCACATACTGAATGAAGCACAGTAGACCTTGAGAAATGCTTTGGGATTTTAAAGGACTGAAGCAATGGTACATGTAAACGGTAAACATTTGTAAGTGTTTTTAATGCATGTGCCTCTCAGAGTACATTTCTCAGATCAGTCGTGTTACTGTTTACACTCTCCTTTGTCCTTGTGCAAGAGTGATATAATTGGGGAGCCCGCATCCCCAGCTGTTAATAAACTCTGAAGTTGAGGGAGGGGAGGATCTTTTGAACTATCCAAGAAGGAGGGCAGAAAATAGATGCAGATGTCCTTAGTCCGATACTGTTCAGGCACTCTTGTTTTTTTAACTTCTTAAACCATCAGGATGCTGCTGCAGTTCCAGCTGCATGACTTTGTTACCGGGAAATCAGCAAAAAGACTAAATCATTCCCGTTGGAAGTTTCCTAGATAGTTAGCATTAATATTGCTTTCCCGTTAACTGCTATTATCTCGTTAATTAATAAGAAGGATTAGCAGCTCTACCCAAAGGGCTGCACAGAAGGAAGCCGGGCCTACGTGAGTCCCTGAATCGCCAGGCTGTGTCCTGTCTCTTGGGGGGGGCAGGAAAAAAGAAGAAAGGAAGAGAAAGGAGGAGAGGGGGAGAGCGAGGGCAGCCTAGGTGGGGGAGAGCCTTGCGTGCAGGACCCTCCTGCCGCGCCGCCGGGAGGTTTGCGGGTCCGGGGGCGGCTGCGCGCTGGCGCTGCCTGCACGCCACACGCCTCCCGCCCGCCGCCGCTCGGGCGAGGGCCGCGGGCCTACCCCATCTTCGGTGGCGTGCGTTGTAGTGGTAATAAGCGCGTTTTCCGATAATCTCAGCTGGGGCGCAGAGTGCCGCATCTGCCTTGGTGCGAAACCATTTCTACCCTAGCTTAACGCCAGCAAACTGGTAATCCTTAACCAAACAGGGGTATCGCTTTTTCACTTAAGACAGTCCTGGCAGCGTGTAGGCACTGTCTTGCTTTGAAAAACGTGTCCTCCTTCCAGGAGGAATTGCAATTCTTTTTTAAACGGTGACGTATCTGAATTGCAGGAGTGGGTGGGTGAACTCTTGGTGTATCAATGGCTTGATCTTTTTATTAAGCTTGCTGAGTTTTGCGAATTTATTTTTATAGGGAGCTCAAATTTTGAAATAGGTTTGCGTAGTCATTTTCGTGTTATACTTTAGTTTTCATTTAGTAAGTATAGAAAATCGGTAATATAGTAATATTATAATCATACTTTTCATATTTTAAAATGATAAATAGAATTATGCTGGTTAGTTTGCTGTGACTACAGGAAATTCCACTTAAAATCACAACCAAAATTATGTTTTAAGCAGTTTCCTTTCTGCGTAAGTCATATAATGGTCACACGTCTAAGTGTCACGCCACCCAGATGGATTTTGGATGAGGGTTTGCATTTCTTGTGCGCACTGATGCTTCCACGTACAATTAATAAAAAAATAATGGGCTTAGAAGAATCAATCAATCCGTTGAATTGCTGATTGTTCCTCCTTCCATTAACTTTAATGACTCGCCTCCTTCTGAATACTTTACCTGGGAACATACAGTAGAACATTTTACCTGTTTTGCAGAAGGATATGTCAAGGTACAAGGTGATTTGTTGGAGTTTACACAGCAAATTATTACTTACACTGGGAACAACAGGAAATAGAGCTTATTACTGCCTGTACCTGTAGGCGTCTAGGTGCTCTAGGAGCTTGCTACTTACACAGTGAAATGGCATGCTGATCCCTTGCGCTAAATCTCAATTTTGAATCAGAAAGCCAGTGCAGAAGCAGAAGTATGAGTTTATATTTTATCTGCTCTCATATGAGAAGAGCTTTTTGTAGTTTAAGAATCTGATAGGGAATAATACATCTTTTTAAAACTTTGAATTACTTTGAGCAATTCCGGTCTGTTCAGGCGTGCGGAAAATGTAATTTAAAAAAACTTCTGTGTCAACTGAAAAAGACACTGTATTGATTTCTTTTCTAGTTTTCTAATGTAAAATTTTGGATGACTACTTTGTCGAGTATCTCTATTGTGCTGAAAATTACAGGCAAAGACGTTTGTCATTAGGAGATGGAGGTTAACTTGGTGTATGTATGGGCACAATAATGCTTTTCAATTGCTCATCATAGATACTTTGTTTATGAAGATGTAGGACATTAAAACATTTAAAAAGGTCACCCATCAGTTTTCATTTTTCGGAATGTGTATGTGTGAACTGAATTCGGACAGTAGATCTGAATAATTCAAATTGTGTATTTTTTTCTTTTTAATTTTAGTTTCCCCCAGAACAGGGTAACAGGTCATACGACAGGTTCATGAGAAAGGAAAGGGAATTTTCCATATTTAATTTTATTGTTGCAGTCAGGAATGAAGTATATATACATTTTAGGAAGGAGCTTTTAGCGCGTTCTGTTTTTTCTTACCTGATACACCAAGGGGAGTAATTTTCACAGGGTTAAATTACATTAATTGTGTTTAAGACAAAAGAGGCTTATGGTTAAATAAATTCTGTGCAACTAGTTGAAAATTTAGAGGTCAGTGTTAATTTATGAATGACACTTAGATCGACAGCAAGAAGCTATAAAGTAAAGAAAAGAATAGAAAAGAAAACAGAAGATTCTTGCTTCACGGTAGTTTCAGACAGAAGAACAATACTGGGAGCAAAAAAAAAGCCTTTAAACTATAAATAAGGCCACTAATTCATAAAGGAAATACTTCAAATAACAGCAGAGATTTACGTTTTAAATTTCTTAATTTTCATGCATATTGAATTCATTGTAACTGTGAAAACTTCATTAAAATAATTAAACACTAAATACCACTGCAGGTTGATTTTAAAGCTAATTGCATGAGATTGCTGTCAAGTCCGCTTCTTTTTCTAGCTTTCCCTTCTTCCCTGCTTTTCCTCCTTCTCCTCCTCCCTGCTGCTAGTATACTAATGTAGACATCTCAAGGACTGGTGGCCCTCCAAAGCTCTGGTCCTTGGAGCAGTGTACCACAGTGCCAAGCACAGTAATTCAAGAGGCTTCCTAAAGCGTTACGTTCCAGTCTCAACAGCAAGGCAGTATGTTGCTTTGCTGTAATCGCTTGGGTTAGGATGATCTCAAGATCAAGTTAAATGGCTAACTTAACTGAATAGGGTTGCTCCTTCCATGTGGGGTGGAGGAGAAATCCCTTATCTGGAGACACTTTCCAGATGCTAAGTGAATGTGAAAAAGGAAGAAGGTCTGTGTGATTAGCCGGTTTGATTGACAGATGTCAAACAAGATGTCATTCGTTATAGGGAGGTTTCATGTTTTGTTTTTTTTTTTTTTTTTTTTTTTAAACTCTGCTGGAACTTCTAGAAGCAGTTGCTAAAAACCTGGCTCAGGGGAGTGAAGCCTGGATTAGAAGAGGTTTGAAAGACTCAGAAGCTAGTAAAGGGGAAGTAAATCTTAGAATATTAGCTTTGTCCAAGAGAAAAGAGAGTTGATTTGGGCGTGTATATTGTCCTGTCTGCGAGCAGTGAGTTGTGTGTGAAGTTGGGAACATTCTCCCGGCACAGCTATTAATCTTTTCCCCCCACCTTTTTATTTACAAAAAGAGATTACTTTCTTACACTCTCCCCCCCGCCAAACTTTCCTTTCAGAGACGTTCTTTCCTTCTATGAAGTATATTTTGCTTTTTTTATTTTAAATAAATATATTTCTTTAGCTGTTTCTTAGGAACCTCATTATTGGCGTGTGACTTTTGTTCTAGATTTTTCACAGTCAGTGGGAGATGGGCACTAAAGACCTGGCTTTTGTGGGGGATTCTGTCTGAGGAAGGACTGATAGTCTAAAGTGTGTTTAGCACTAACAGCATTTCGGATGTTTTTAGCCAGCCTGAGGACCAGAGCTTTTGCTTTCAACCCCGTGACTCCTGTGTGTTACATCCCTCTTGCCCCCATGCCCCTCCTCAAGTCAAAAAGGTTACTTAAAATTATAGGGACATTGGAGTCATTTTAATGTTAGTTTCCTCCTAACTACTTACGGTGTTTGGGACCTTTTAAACTACTTTTTTTACTCTAAGAAATAGAATTGAAATAAGGAGAGGTGGCCGTGATATGACACGGGGGAAAGCATGGTGTGAAAGCTCAGCTGAAGCCCATTCAACCATTAAGTGTTCTTTTCCCTCATTTTCTCATTCCCTCATTCCGTCTTTTCCCCCTCTTCCTCCCTTTTTAACAGTAACCGCCTATCTCCAGAGCAGAAAGGAAACTTTTATGTTTTCCAGTGTCCTTCCATAAAGGCACCTTCACTAAAGGCATCTCTATGGCTTTAAGTGGGCTTTTAATTATTTCCCCCCCTGAAAAAATACACATGGAAATTGAACAAAACAGTTCCCCTTTTCTTCCTTAGAGAGTGAACAGAAAGCCAAATGCAAAAATGAACAGTTAGTGAACTCTGAGAAACTCAGCGTGTCCATCGAGAAATTAGGAAAAAAAAAAGTTTTCTGATACTGTTTTGACACAAATGCTGTGCACAGGTAAGTATATTCTGTATTATTTGCAGTTATTTGACAACTGAGAATTTTAAACACTTAGGTCTTGAACATATTGTTTATATATTTGTCTTTCCAATCTTCAAGTTATATTAACCTGAATTACTATACATATTTTCATAAAGGATGAATTTAAACAAGCGAAAGATAAGTATAAACTATTTATCTTAAATCTAGCATTGTATTTTAATTTTTAGTCAGTTATCTTGCCATATCCTTCACAAGCTATCTTCTGAGAAGATGTCATAGGATTTATACATTTTTCTTTAAAATAGAAACAAAGAAATGTGCACACATTAGAATCCAGTAATTACAAACTCCATGTGTTTAGAAATTAAATATAATTAAAATATTTACAGTGTATATATTTTTTGCTTGTGAATTACATTGGCCTAAAATGCCAAACCATTTTCAGCCTTTTTTGATGAAGCGACTAACAAGGAAATGCTGGTTTTGCTTGGAAGATTATTACAGAAGTGCCTTGTGTCTGAGAGATAGCAAATATATTTACTGCAGCATCAGTTTTCCATTGCATGATTAATGCCATTGAAAATGATGCCAGACGTCTTGAAAGGATGACTACACTCCAGTGTCCCTGATTTAAAAGTGTGAAAACATCTCCTAGTCAAGACAACTTGTATTTTATTATTCTGACATCTGCAGTTTCTGGATGGATTACCTTAAATTTGTTATGCCATGTTAAAAGACGTGTTTTACGAGGCTGGCCTCAGCTCCTGGCCTTAGTGTCAAGAACCCTGCTACGTGATGCAACATGTCTTGTTAGGTTTAATTGACCAAAGCCGATTTGTTAAAACAATTCATTTGTGCTGTAACTCATGCCCAGGCCAAGTTGCTACCTGAATCTCTTGACCTTGACTTGTCTGGGTCATGAAATGGCTGCGAACTGTTTGACCTCTCCATTGTTCAGCAGCCGCGCCACTTCCTCCGGTTCCTTGTGGTAATTGCTGACAAGAAGACCTTGGCCCCGAATTTACACCCCAGCTGGTTTCATGGTGTCCCTCCAGAGCAGCCGAGTCCTCCCGTGGATGTGCTTGTGATGTCACCACCTTTTGTCTACTGACAACGATGGGGGCAAACTGACAGCCCTCCATAGTGGCAGAGGTGGCCAGAGGGTTTCTAGGGGCTGGAGGGAAACTCCATCCTCTCTCAGGCTGCAGTGCATTTCTCTTCTGTTAGAGTGCACAGGTTCGCCACATTTTTCAAGGGCAAACACCATCAGTCTTAGTTGGTCCTGTTTCACTGTGAGCGTTGTTCGAGTGGGATGTGCTGGGAAGAAGGTTCCGCTTTGAAAATGTTTTGTGATGAAAATGTAATGTGTATGCACACCACTATGATTTTTAGGAAAAGAGTGAGCAAAATGATTTCTTGACATGAAAGGGAGGAACATTGCATGTGAGTGTCATAAATGGCTATTGGATTTCTTTAGTACCAAAACATTGTTTTCTTAAAGACCCAGACTGTATTAAGGAGCAACCGTGGTCCCTAAAGCAAAGGACTTTACACGCTATGCTTGATGCAGTATTTAAACTTACCAAAAGGGGAGAAAGAACAATCTTTGTCTTCTGTCTCTTTTTCTTTTTTTTGTGAAACGCTTTGTTTCTAGGGGAAACTATTTGTCCTTAAGAATTACTCTCAGTGAGAGGGGGAGCCATTGGCCCCATATCTTGACAGGCTGCCTACTGTCAATGTCCCTGATGCTAATGTCAGCTTCATGATGTAGGCTTTGTGCTTCCCGTAATTACCTACAATTTGACTGTTAGGATAGTTTAGTTTTTTGAGATGGGTATGACGTCTAATCATCTGCTGCATTGTGCCATGGTTTTAGGGAGCAGTGCCTTTTGAAGTCAGTGACTGGATCTGTTGAAAAACTCATGGCATGATACAGCCTTGCTGGGTTAAGAAAGCTCATATGCTAGTACTGGTACCATTATAAAACAAGTAAATTTGTAATCCAGTGGTCATCAGATAATTGGTATGTTCTTAATTTAAGACCTTAGCCTGAAAACTTTACTCATGTGAGTAGATTTATTTAATCAAATTGACTTCATTTAAAACATAATTTCTTTCACTGTACTATGCACTGACTTTTGCAGCGTATGATCAGGTTTATATTTCCTCAATCCACCTGATTTCTCTGTCAACTCATTCATTTTTTTTTTGAAAAAGAAAAAAAAAAATCAGACTGTATGTGTACATACGGCGTTCCCGTGCACTTGCAAATGACCAAACCTTTTCCTTCAGTGTGAAACTCCACAATCTGGGTGTGATTTTTTATTGCAGTTATATAGTTCCTCTGAAGGAAGAGGGTGGGAATGCTGATGCAAGGAGCTTGAATGCTATCACTGGGATGGCAGTGTAAAGTATGACTCAATGTTTAGATGCAAGGACTTCAAAATCTTTGCCCCGGTCCCCAGCCCTGCCACGGCTCCCCAGGTGACCACAGGCATGTTGCTTAGTCTCTCTGTGCCTCTGGTCCCAGGGAGAGAGAGCACCGCTTGCTTCAACGCTGCCTCAGCGAGGGTTGTGAAATACTGAGATACATACCGGCTGAAAAGTTATAAGCCTTCCTGTATTTCACTGCAAGCAAAATCTGTGTGCCAGTGCCCAGCCCCCAAGTGGGCTCTGCGTTGTAAAGAAATGTCTTACCCGGTTTTCTCATGCCCAGACGGAAGAAACTTGCCCAAGCAGGGAGGGCCAGCACAAAGCATTCCTCCACTGCAAGCCCTGCGGTGGTACTGCTCCGTGGGAGAGGGCGTCAGAGAAACTACTCAGCGGAGTCAGCCTGCCACGGGAGACCGGGTCTGTGATGGGTGCACTCCTTGGGACACCCATGCTTCAGTCTGCAGGAGCCCTGGGCAGGGCTGGCCCTTGAGGATGGGACCACGGTGCAGGGGCTTCGGTGTGCTCAGAGAGCTGTCTGAGTTTTCTTGCCCTGTGACAGTGAAGGGAAAAAGTACTTTAGACAAAAAGATAAAAGAAACAATCATCATGGGCAGTTATATGTATGTTCATCCAGCCACAGAGGAGGTGTCTGCAGTGCCTGCAGGGGTGGTCTTTGAGCTCAGTCTGGTTCCCCATCCCTCTCTCCACTCTGAGCCCAGGTTTTTCAGTCAAGTGGGCCAGTAGCTCAGACCAGAGCACACCAACATGGGGGGAGGATGGTCAGGAGTGTGGGCTGAGGTGTGAGATGAAACCCAAGCTAATGAAACTGTGCTTGTGTCTGGAATATGCTGGTTATCCCACTTCATCTCTCAGACTTGGGCAGGTCTGGTTTGTGAGGCAGCTGAGGGGGAGACCATTGGTTTGTAAGGGGTTAGCCGAGGGTCTTGTCTTGGAGGGCCTACCTTTGCCTGAAGCCCCCGCTGATTGTACTGAAACTCTCCTAAATACTTAACTAGTAATTTGTGCTTTTTGGACCCAGTGTGCCATCTACTTTTACTCCTTAAGTGATTGCTTTCCTCATTCCTTCCTTTATGATGATATTTCAGGGTTGGTGATGAGCCAGCTGTAACATCAACACCTACAAAATTACTGTGTCTACTTCTCAGAGTGGGAAGTGACATTGATTTATAAAAATGAAAAGAAGCCTGTCCATGTGCTTTCCCCAGGCGGTACTGAAACAGTGCAGTTTACAGCTAACCGAGGGTTAACATCAAAAGTTATTCTATTGTTTATCTTCCAGTTAAAGAATAACCAGCTTGTGCAGAAAGGAGAATTGGAAAATTGATTGGGCTGTCTAGATTCAGACACATAATTTAAAGTAATCTATATCAAGTTGTGATTTTACCATATATGCATTCATAGGTGAGTTCACTGCCTGCAGTTCAGTCATCTATAAAGGCTTATGTTGTAGGAGTCATGGACTTCTTTGGTTTTATTAAACCTGAGGGAATTTTTTTTTTTAAAGCTATGTGTAATTACTTTAACTGGCTTAATTGTTGCCTTTTTTTTTTTTAGTTAAGGAAACAGATATTATATTGTTACATAGAGCGTAAGAATTGTTTCTGCATTTTAACTATAGTGAGGAGTGCTGGTGTATTTTAAAACATGTGCCTGATCTTGCATTGTCATACACAAATGCAGTGTGCATATATAGTCCTCCCTGGCCTCTCACATATTTATTTCACTATATTGCTGCTATAACTTGAATATTCTGGGACGAGAATTATAGTTGTCTCGTAATGATTTCTGTTCTGTTGACAGCCTCCAAATAAGGGAAAAGCTGCTTACAGTAAAATGAGGATCACTGGTCTTTCAGTAATTAAATAGACTTGTTATACTGCATTAATCCTTTTTGGAACATTTGGAATGACTTCTTAGCACTCACAAACACAGCATTAGGGCCAGCAATCAATCTGTTGTTTGTCCTCCCAACATTTGTGTGATGTAAAGCATGTGCATTCAAAGACGTATTTCAGGTTTAGGACTAGGATTATTGCAGAGTCAAATAATGATATTGATCATTCAGTAGTTTGAACCAAGACCTGGAATGAAGTTGCAACAATTGTTAGAAGGCCTCACACACCACTAATTACATCCAACTGAAAGGACTTACAGTGTAACGGTGTTCAACGCTGTCTAGTTTTGGGTGCTGCACATAAGGAAAAAAGTGTGAATTATTTGGAGGTAGCCAGAAACTTTCTAGATTTCTGATTAGCCTTCTTTGTAGGTAGGACAAGAAGTAAAGGCTAAACATTTCTTCAGGAAAGATTGTGTTCAAGAAGAAAACCAGTAACTTCCTAATGATGAGGGCAGCATAGACTGGGAGAGGAGAATGTGTTATTTTTAATACGGACAGGTTTAGGAAGCATCCACCAAAATGACACATGACCTAAACTTGATCAAGTTGTCCAACCAGTGTTGATTCAGGTGATCTCTTGATGTCCTTTGTAACCTCAGGGTCCAATGATGTTAATGCAGTAGTCAAATTTGCTCCTTTTCTGAGCTTTGCCTTCACAAATAATGAGCAAATAAAATCACCCGAACTTTCTGTCAGACTTTTGCAGTTTTGTAATTGCTTTCCTGGACATAGCCTGCTTAGTTTTCTTTGATCAGAAGGGCATACTAATTCTCTTGGTGCTGTGCTGGAGTCCTGTGCTGTTTTCCTGCATTGTTCAGCAGTAATTAACTTGAAGCATGGTGCAGAGCATTAGCTTCTGAGCCTAGGTTAAATCAGCAGAAGAGTTTTACGTTCCTGCGGTATATAGTCTTAGAACACATTATCCTGTTGCAGTAAGATAAAAGTGATTTTAAATATAGTCCAGTCAGTTTGACCTTGTCAGAATTCAAGCCATATTAATGGTAACTTGGGCTTGCTGACGTGTTTCACAGTACGACGAGCATTAACACAGAACTCCCTATTCCATCTGGTGAGGAACCTACAGAGAGGGCTATACATAGACTTTTTCTTAAATTCCATATTTCGGTATAAAGAGATATTCTGTCTTCCCTGTGCTCATGACACTTCTCTTGCCATTGATAGGCACCCTGTGTCTGAGACCAATAGATGCAGTTAAGAAGAGACACTATAAAGCAACAATACTAGATCATGTAGATATGACCGCTGAATAGTAATAGTTATGGGTTGTATTTTGGGAAGCAGTGATTAGCAACAGTTTTATTGTAGCAAATRTATGTATGAAGTCCCCAGCTTTCATTGTAATGCCCTGGAAACAGGTGTCAAAATGCACAGAACAGAATTTAATGGTTCATCTACACATTACATGTAAGTTGCAAAAAAGCTCCAGAATTTTTAAATTTGATTCTGTTGCAGTTTGCTTACATGGTATAACACAGTGATACGTAAAGATATCATGGTGAGGTCTAAGCAAACTCACATGGGTCCTGAAAGCAGCAAAACTGCATTCATATTGCATCTTCATGTGGTTTTATGTACACTGCTCCTGTGGGTTCCCCACAGGATGATGTGGACTTACTCTGGAAAAATACGCCCATTGGAGTACCCACAGCAGGCTCATTTGAACTTCTCTCAGTTATATGTGTGTTTTATTTTCTAATAATAATATATGCATTGAGTCTGACTATGTCCATTGATGTGGTGTTTGATCTGTAGTTTCCAGTTTGAGTGAATGGTGTTTGGCACACATCCTAGTTATTATGTGTATTATTGACAAGGATGTCTTTGGTTCTCAAGGCTGGTTTCTGTATCACTGGTAGCACATGACCTATTTGAAAGTGGCACATAGAATCACAGAATCATTTAGGTTGGAAAAGACCCTTAAGATCATCGAGTTCAACCATAAACCTAACACTGCGAAGTCCACCACTAAACCATGTCCCTAAGCGCCATGTCTACACGTCTTTTAAATATGTCCAGGGATGGTGACTCAGCCACTTCCCTGGGCAGCCTGTTCCAGTGCTTGACAACCCTTTTGGTAAAGAAATTTTTCCTATATCCAATCTAAACCTCCACTGGCGCAACTTGAGGCCATTCTCCCTTGTCCTATCACTTGTTACTTGGGAGAAGAGACCAACACCCACCTTGTTACAACCTCCTTTCAGGTAGTTGTAGAGAGTGATAAGGTCTCCCCTCAGCCTCCTTTTTTCCAGACTAAACAGTCCCAGTTCCCTCAGCTGCTCCTCATAACACTTGTTCTCCAGACCCTTCACCAGCTTCGTTGCCCTTCTTTGGACGTGCTCCAGCACCTCAATGTCTTTCTTGTCGTGAGGGGCCCAAAACTGAGCACAGTATTCCAGGTGCGGTCCCACCAGTGCCATGCTGGCATATTTCTTGTTGCCTGGGTGGCAGACACCTGAGTGGCAGAGTAACTGCATCGCTGGACATCGTAGGTGATGAGTAAATGAGCCAGCATTTCCCAGCTTTCCAGAGTAAGTGTCTCCACAGAGGCAGCTACCACCATCAGCTTTTTTGGAGTCTGTCACCGTTTGACTGCTTGGTGGCTATGGGCTGTGTGTGCCTCCTTGCCAATGGAAACTGCATCAGTAATCCAGCTCCTGCCAGAAACCAGTGGGATGCGGGGAGTGGGTGAGGTGAGAGAAGACAACGCGTGTGGTGCGAGGGAGGAGTGGGCAGGGGGTGCAGCAGAGAGTGCCCAAGAGTGGGTGTGAGGAGAGGGTGGTGGAGGACGCCATCTCCATTGCCAGTGGCACCAATTTTGAAACCCCTGCCCTAGACAGGTCTGTTGACTTCTGAATAGTGGTCTCTCTTCTTCTGTCTCCATGGTAACCCAAAGTTACTGTATACAAAATGTTTGCAGCTCCAGGTTCTGATGTTGGGAGAGGACAATATGGATATCCAATGTTGTGTTCCATTTAGAAAAATTAAAAAAATAAATAAAAGAGAAAAGAATCTTAATTTATTTTTTCCTCTTTCCCCAGTTCTGTAAATGCAAGGGGCATCCTTGTTGCATTTTGTACATTAATATGGATCAGGTCTGATCTCTTTGAACCTTGTTTGACTCAGGAGGGGTTGTTTTACAGTAGTATAAAGTCTGAATGCTGAACTCATGTTTCGAGGACTGTGTTCAGATTCGTACTGCTTCTGTAAAGGATGCTTGGCCTGTTCAGGAGCTGTTCTGGTGTATTGGGTTCCCAGGCAACAAAACTAGAACACGTATGACTGAAGTACTGCAGACTCTCTAGACTGTAGACCTAATCCTGCAAATCCCTATTTACATAAATCCCACTGATTTCAAAGGGTCTGCACATGAGAAAGCAGGTTTTACAGGATCAGGCCATTCTTCCTAGAGACCAACATCTGTTGCACCAACTGTGATAATCTCATGACTGTTAAAGAAAACTCTGAGGAAACATTTTATCTGGGCTAAAAGAAAACAGCAAAAAAGTAATACTGTTATCTGTTGCTATAAAGTGGATTATTACAAAAAGCAGCTCTCTCTGGTCTCTCCTCTGTTCTTTTCCTGCATATTTTTATTCACTTGAGAGATAACACTATATGTAGCTGTGTGCTGTCACTGCTGTTCTTCACCTGTGTTGTATAAAGTTTGTGTGCCAGACCACAGATACTGAGGTATTTTTAGATACCGGAAGAGGCCTCTGGCATACAGGTTAATGACTGTCAGTGTCTTGCTTTTGGAGTTTTTGGAAACTGAGAAGGAAATGTCTTCAATAAAGTTTTAAGGTATTTTCAGTCTTGCAGTTCAAGTTTATGCTAAGTTTTGGCTCTGGCCGAATTAACTGAAGTAGTACATTCAAAGAGTTCACGTGGCGTTCACTGTGGAACAGTGGATGGTCAATTGGTAAGACTGCAAGGAAGAAAGAAATCTCAGCAAAAGCAGATGGTGGTCGTGTTGGGAAGCGTAGAGTCCACTTCCTTTGCTCTCTAAGAACAGAGAACACCTGCATAGCTGTGGTAGCACTTGCTGCAGCTGGAGTTAAATATCTTTTGTGACTTCTGTTTGGAGGTCTGGTGTGGAAGGGACAATAAGCTGCTGCCTTACCTTGGTTGACTCCCAGTTCCTGTGGGCCTGGTTTCGTAACACGCAGGAGTGTGTGGAGTCATAGTGCTGGGCTCATTTGATGCATAGTCTGGAGATTTCGTGTGTATGTTTGCTGCATGCCTTGGGCTGTGCAGCTGAAGATAGAAATGATGTTGTAATAAAACAGCTGTAGAAAATATAAGAGAAAGAGCTTGGCAGCTCAGTTGGGCCATTTTTGTGTGTGTGGGAAGACCTCCCTGAAGTCCAAAAGTGATGGGAGTCTACATCAATGATGCAGTACATGCACAATAGTTCTAGCATCTCCCCCATGTTTTGGATTCCCTGCACTTAAAATTTGCAGGATTTCCATGAGCCATATAATGGGTAATAAGCTACTGCTACTCATGTCATCAGGCCAATGGAAAAAAGGGGCAAGATGGCAAATATGCTGGCAGTGGTAGCTTGCTGTCAGAAGCTGCAGAGTTGGTGGACAGAGGCATGCTATTCCTCTAGACTGTAGTATGTTCTTGCAACTTTTCCTGATCATTTTGAATATTTCAGATGGTTACCCTTTCACGTCCCTGAAATTAGTAAAATAATGTTCAAAACCTAATAGACAAGGCTTGGGGGGCTGGTATTTTGACCAATAAGCAAAAGCTAGAATATAAATGAAGCCTGTGTGCAGTTCAACTTGAGAATGTAACGTGTTCAAAGATGGTGCTTCTATTCACAAGCTGTAACTTTACAGCATCTTTTCTTCTCAGTATCTTTTCTGGTTATTACGAGTCAAGTTTCCTTAAATGTGCAAGATGCATAATTAAGCAGACTTTTCATTAGGGGAACAAATGCTTTCCTATAGGTTCTTCTTCTATGTCACCTGTGTCTCCACACTGCAGTTACCCCAATTCCTCCTTCCCTATCATAGGTCCATATTTCCCCTTATGTTTTAAGGTGTGAAGTCATTGGGAATTATACTCTTAATGATTTATAATGAGATTTAAACTGTTCCACTTTGCTCAGAAGTAACGGCTTTTGTGAAGTGGACAATACTTTTTAGTCTGTGTTTTCTAGATTTTATATGGAGCTCTGTGGAAGATCAGATCTATGCTGAATGTGCAACTTAAATCAGCTATATGATGCTTAAAAAAGCAGAATGGAGAGGATTATCAACTGAAATTGCAAAATGTAAACCTCCAGGGAACAGGTCTTGGGACTGAAGGCAAAACAATTTACACATTTATTTTCACAGACATTAATATGAAAGCTTTGGAAAAAAAAGACATGCAAAATCCCTATGAAGTTTATTTATCTAGAAAAAAAAAAATCAAGAGAACCCTTGTGCTAATTTTCTGTATTGAGATATTGTCATCTTCATTTGCTAGGTGCAATTAGTTAATTCAGTCAGCAGATTTTTTTTGGAACTGCTCAGAACAAGTATTCTCAAAATAGCAAGTGTATAAGGTCAGTTTGCTCAAATGTAATTGTGCACACTATTTCACCCGCCTCCCCTTCCTCAACCCCCAAGGAATACTGTCAGTTCTTTAGGGTCTGAATGTATCTTTTGTTTGTGTTAGGTTAAATCCAAATACTGTGACAAACATTTGTAGTCCTATTAAATTTTACTGGACTTTTTTTTTGTTGTTTTGATTTGAGGATTTTTTTTTTGAGATCTTAGAACAATCCTTGCCAGGATTTGCCAATATAACATTACAGCAGATTGTGGCAGCATGGGAAAAAGATGAAATTGATTCTAAACAAGAAGGAAACTAATTAGTTATTTTTGAAGAATAGTTCATTGTTTTTTTCAGAAGACTACTTGTAACAAGTGATTCCTTGTCACATTATCCACAGTCTTCTATATTGCAATCTCGTATCTCAGGAGAAGTAATGTTGTTCTTCATCAGAACCAATGTACCTTGTTAAGTCATTAAGATAACAGGACGTCCTGTCATTCTGCTGTGTTACAGGGCTCTTGCTGAAGGTGAACACCTTTGGAATGCAAAAAGAGTTTCGCATTATTTCCCTCTTAAAATAACATGCTGTCTCCTGGCTACCTAAGTGAAACAACTGTTACTTATATAAACATGCTACTTTATCTTGGTGCTTCTAGAAATGCTTTTACACAGATTTGAAACTCAGTGTCTGAGAGGAGAAAGAATGCAGGTTTTTGAGATCAGTGTCCTCCTGTGCCTCAGTTCAGCACCAAGCACAGCAGGATCTTCACCCCTGTTGAGATCGCGGTGTATAGTGGTATTTCAAACACTTAGTGTGGAGTCTCTGTGCTAAAGCAATACTCGGCACACTACAGCTGCATTCCAACCTGCAGGCTGTGATTGTCAGCACTTTCTTATTGCTAGATAAAACATTAAACTGATTGGGTCTGTTCATTTGTGATAATGTATTCTGAACATACTTCTAGAGGTCTTCTGGTATGAGTAAGAAAATATTTTTTCACAAGCATGAAAAGATAGGTATGTTCTACATTACATTCTTTACAACAACTATTGCATTTGTGTATCTTACCTCTGGCACTAAAATCTAAAGTCAGTGGAGAAATACTGCTCTCATGCTTGTAAATGCTTAGATTTTTAACTTTTTCTTTTTCCCATGATAGTTGTCAAAATACCTGTCAATAGAGGAAACCCTGGAAAGCAGCTAAGGTTTTATTTTAGAAAAACAGATTTCTGTTAATTGCAGTGAACACTTAAATTTCTTAATCTTTATAGTTGTTACAAAAGCTTAATACACCAAAACAGATAGCAGGAGACGTTGTAGATAAACACAGTTATGCTTTCAACTTTACTAAGAGAGAAATGAAATAGTTTTTGATTAAATTTTACTTGTTTGAAAGAAAACAAACAATCTAAAACATATGTATAAACTTAAAGAATGAGTTCACTTTACTGGGTTGTGTTGAGAATGCTTGGTACTCTCTGAGAGTTCAGTAGATCGTGCTTGTTCTTGTGATGCTGTCATTGCTATTGATGCAATTAGAATAATTTGTAAAAGTCTCTGACCTAAGAAATTCTGGGACCACAGCACATGTTGCTATGAATTCTCTTTAGATCAATCATTCATTTTAATTTTATTAATAAGTTTATAGTGTTTTTAAAATGGCAATATCTGTTTCTCCATTTTTGAATTTCAAAACTCTTCAGACACAGCTATGAGTTTCTGTTTTTGACTGTCAACAGGCATAAATGCATAGGCTTCAGAAGCAAAAATATCTAAAAGAGTGTTTTTCAATCTGTAGTGTACAGATTACCCATTTAAGTAACCTGCTGTCCCTCCATGGAATCATATTGAACAGTGTGTTTAATAGCCTTTTAAATTAAATATTTAATTACAAAAGTACATGGTGGCTTGTAAGAAATGGTGAAGATTATTAGTATAGTGTTCACTGATAAAAACTGTTTGGGTAGCATGGGCAGTTCTTTTGCAGGCAGTTCAAACTCTCTGTAGAAAAAGTGAAAAAAAATTACACAATTCAAGAGTATATTTCTATCAGAACACTTAAGAGGTTCGTCTTGGAAACCACAAAAGTATGACTCTGTCACAGCTTTAATCCAGATAATGGTATCAAAATAAAAGTGTCTTACAGTTGAAGACACTTTTTTTTGCTACACAAAGTAAATATTTGAACATGCATAGCAGGTAGTGTTCTCACACATTTGTTGAAAAGTGAGAAACCTGAGGCATCTAAGCAAGTCCAGATTTTTAAGAAGCCTCTGCTTTATAATGTGAATGCATTTGTTCATGTGAATGAAATGAACTTTTGGCCTGCAGCAAATTAGTGTAAGCCATGAGTGACCTTGATGTGCTTTCTGGCATGATCTTTATTATTGCTGTGGTTGGCTTTCCTTTTGGTGTTTTTAGATTTTTTTGTCTTTTTTACCTATATTGTCAAAACACGGTTATTTGTAGTGTGTATGTTCACTAATAGCAGTTTATCTCTGCATGGTTTACAGAGAGAGTTAGAAGCCAACAACTATAATTACATCCATGTTCCTAGCTTAGCAGCAAGCTAGGAAAGTGAAGTTAAAGTATGACATTGGTGCAGTACATCCAATAAGAATTACAGGGTAAAATCATTGCTATACATTCCTTTGGTTTCATGATAATTGTTACTTAAATTTGGTTTTGGGGGGTTTACCACTGTCTGTTGTGTTTATGTGACCACATAAAGAGCACTTAAGTTCTGTGTTTTGTGACTTTCTTCTTGTTGTATTTATTTACCACTTCTTCCTTCTGACTCAGCAAAACTGTAAATTACAGATAATAAATTTCTACAGTAACCTGGCATTTGTGCTGTGTGGAACCAGTGCAGTTTTTACCACTAGCAGTGCAAGTATGTAAGCAAGGTTACGGCACGTACGTCAAAGTTCAACTGTGAAGTGTCATAGCCACTATTCTCTACCTGGCTTACTTGCTAACATTTGTTAAACATATTTAAATGAGGCAGCTGCCTATAAGGTTGAAATGAGTATAACTGAGACAATATACAACAGGTTTTCTGTAACAACGGAAGTCTTAACATTTAGGGATTCTCAATTGCACAGATGCATTTACAGGTATAATTATTTTTTGTTATTTGGCAGTTAAATTTGAAGGTTCTTTGAGTATGTAGAATATAGTTTATCTGTTGTGGTTCATGTATTTTTCTTTCTCCTTGCCATAATCATGCAATTATTTAAATACTGTTTTCTTACTGAGGCAGACTTGAATTCAACACAGGAAACACCCCCCCCCGCCCCAACATATGAAAAGATGAAAATAATCTAAAATAATAATTTATTATTATAAATAATAATTTATATTATGAAAAAAGTTTAGCCAAACACGGGAGAGTTGTGCAGACACAGAAGAGACAGGTCTAAGTGTACTGAAGCTACTGAAAAGTCTAAGTATATATGAGGTCTATAGAAAATATAAAGTTTCTTCAGTTAAGGTATTAAGCAACTTTCCTTAGGCCAAATGAAAAATCAATGGCAAACTGAAAAGGAAACTCTAACATCCAGTGTCTGGTCCCTGTGCCCATTCAAATGGGCCATATTACTGCATTATCAACTATTGAAAAGTTAGGGCTGGTTTCCTGCCCCCATTTATCAATATGCTTCCTGTTGGTTCTCTGAGACGCCAGCAGACTCCCTTTTGCATTAGTCTTGTGTGGTACTATCTTACTGGCATCCAGTTTTAGAAGGCAAAGCACAATTACTTTTTTAAGGATGTTTCTGGGCGCTGCTGTGAAGTGTGCTGTAGCTGGGCATTTTTGTCACAACCTAATTCTTACACAAAGAAGTCTGAGCTCACCTTCCGGCAAAGTGCTCTGTGCTAAAGTGGATTAGACAGCAGTTACATTAAGAAAATTGAAGCAAGATTAGGACATATTTATACGGCGTTTTGTAAGCAGACCCAGCAAACTTTCTCTATGCTCTGAGCCAGCCAAGTGCGTTGTAGCAACTACAAGGCACTCGGTTCTGGCCAGCTGGCTCATGGCACTGTCAAGGCTTGTGTACGGCTGTCTACAAAATACCACGTAAATACACCCATACTTGTAATAGCAATGTGAACAGGGGAGTGGTCGACACTGACCTCTCAAATAGCTCCTTTCCAGCTCAAGTGACAGGGATGAGGCAGGCCATGTGTCAGGGGAGGGTGATGGTGTTGCTTTTCAGATGCAGCTTGTGTCTTCTAGCAGGCTCCCTTTGAAGTACCCAGCTGCCATTTAGCAATGTAGCCCACCCTTGTAAAATGACCTAGCACAGCAGCATCAGGGCTGGCTCCAGCTAACTATCTTCCCTCTTTGCAAGATGTGGTTGCCAATTTGCAGTTTGCGTGGAGGGACAGAGGGATGGGCTTGCTCTGGACTACTTTGTTCTCTGTGTTTCCTAGTTGTAGAGCTGCCTTGTTTAATTCAGTCTGTAGTCCCCCTGATTTTTTTTGGAGTTTGTAAAAAAGCAGAATAAACCTAAGTTCTCATTATTTTCAGAACACAATATTTTATTTTTTATTGAGTTATGGGTGCTTTTTATTTAAAAGGTCTTGGTTTCTACTGGCAATAACTGCAACATAACTTTTTTTGTTTCAAAACATCCTTGAAAACTTACATTTGGAGATACAGAGGAGAATTTACCAGGATTTAACCTTCAGTTTCCTTCTGTTCTTGCCTCCGTACTCTCCAAACACTCAGTTTTCATTTGATGGAAAATTGTTTCAAACATGCTTATTGTCATAATAAAATAAGAAGAATAATCTGAAATAGTTGAATTCCCCAGGAAATAACAGTGATTTTTCTCAATTAATACTTGTCATAGAATTTAGTGTGGTCATTCTTTTTTAGGGACCGAAAGGAGACGCTCAGATTTAACATGTGTACCTTGTTAGCAATGTTTTGACAAATAGCAGCAGCTGTATAAACTAATCTTTCTGTAGCTTTCACACATGGGACTCAATTAACAATGAGCCACTGTCAGTATCTAATCCTTTCTATCTTTTTTAAAAGTTTCCTGGTTTCTGTACATTTTTCCATGTGTAACTCAACTATTATTCTTACCTATAAACTGAGGCAAGAGACAGATTGTAAATGGATTGACCTTGCATGACATTTTATATGTGATTTATAGAAGATGATGGCACTTGTGTTTATATTCCTGGTAAATTCAGATTGAAGTGAAGATTAAAGTCTGTTATTTGCAGAACGTTGTAATGACTGCAGAATCTAGAATAAAGCTTTGTTTGAAATTCCTGTGTTTGAAGCTCTGAAGTGTAGAGAACCAAGAAGTATTGCCCTTGGTACGTTATTCAACCTTGTGGTAGTAAGTAAGAGGAGGAAGAGCTCTGTGGGTGTTGGTTATAGTAAGCCTGTGGACCCATGGTATGTATTGTGCAAAAGTCTGTATTTACCTATGGCACAGTCCAGGCACAAGACTTTGACATTCCAAATAATTTTGCCTTTAACTAATTTTCAAATGGATCTGTGGCCAGAAATTGAAGTATTAGAGATGTCCACAGTGGGACTTTTGGAATTTTTGAGGTGTCTTAGAATAACAGCAAGTACAAATGCAAGCTCCATTTTAAATGCACTTGACATTTGAACCTTCCATTTGAAATTCCTGCACTAGAATTATCTAAAGAGGACATTCTGGAATTACAGGGGCTTCTTGTCTTTGGCAAGTGAGCAGCAAGAAGGCAAAAGGATATAAAGACAGAGTCCAAACAATATGTCATTAATTTTTTCTTTCACCTAGTAAAACTTCAGTAAAGCTTGAATTGCTAAATTCATAGTAGGCTATTGTCACTACTTGCCAAATAGTACATGCTTGTGCATCTGTCTAATCCATATTTGAAAGCCACAAACAGAAGCACATAATTTGGCACAGCACCAGAAGCATGCCTCGGCACACTTCTGGAGATTCTTCCAAATGACTTACTGATTCAAAAATTCTATACTGTTTGCCTGTGTGCGCGCTTTGAGTGTCTGGAGTTTAGCGTGAATTCTGCCAGAAAACTATGTGCGTTATGTTTGAATTGGGGATATGATGATTATGTATCCCTACTAATTTACCAGGAGTTCTAGATGTATTACGAAGGTTTTTGTTGTTGTTGTTGTTGTTGTTGTTGTTGTTGTTGTTGTTGTGTGTGTGCAAGGAATGGTGGTGTTTCTACTAAGAGAAAATTCACAGAGACAATGTACATGAAATGGGCTGGTGATGAAGAGTGCTTTTTAGAGTTGCTTTTTTTTCAGTTACTTTGTTTTCTACTATTTCTTTACTCTCTTTGTGTTGAATTTTTAAAATAGGGGATAGAATAGTGCTTAGAGACCTCAAAAGTAGAGTACAAACTCCTCCATAAAATAAATTCCACAGTCAAGAAATCAGTTTTTTTCCTCCCATAGTAACCATTGTTCCTTATGTTAATCCCCTCAGGCTCTGGCACATCTTTTATTTCACAGTGAAGTGTTTCAAATATTCAGATAAATTTAAGGGTGCAACTCCATGAAACAGCTGAGATGACCTCATGGACAGCCGCTGCAAAAAGGGGCCCTTCCCCCCCCGTCCCCTCCACCCAGCTTCCCGCAGCAACCTTCTCTTGCCCCGGCACTGGGGTTGGTTGTCTCACTGCTTTGCTGATCTCTATTTCATGCTGGCAGGAAGTGTTTAGGTGGTCAGGGGATGAACTTAGTCTGGGAACTGATCTGGTTAAAATACTGAATTTAAAAACCAGATGTAATGTTCTAATAGTTTGAAATATAATGCAATGAAACGTAGCACAAAAGTAATCAGCCGTTTCATTTTTTGAAGGGGCTTGAGTTTGTCCTTTAGTTTTAAAAGAGTAATCTTGTTTCTTTCATGCTTCTTTGCCACTCTAGATGTAAATACACAAAATCCTAAGTAATTTATTCTGTAGTATTCCAGTATAAATTACTGTTGTGGGCACAGGTGTTTTAGAAGTGAAAAAAGATGCTTTAGAAGAGGAAAAGATGCTTTTATTCCAAAGCAAGCTTTCCAAAGGGGTATTATATTATACCAGAATAGCTGTTCTGGTAAATTTGCTATGTTGGACAAATCTTTTTGTGAACAAATACATTTTTTGATTGCAAACTGTATGTACAAGAAAGTGAAGTAGATGCATCTGTACCCTGTGTTTCATACTTATGTCCATATTTCAGCTGAACAATGACAGACATCATAAAAACAGAGAGAGAAATCTGCATTTTCTTAGATTTGAAAACCTTAGATGTAGAAATATTGTCACCTGAGAGTTTTCATTGTGTTTTTTTTATTGATGAGCAGGGAGTGTGCTGAAAGATGAGAGTGATGAAAGACAACTCATGCCATAAGCTGAGCTTCTGGCTTTTAGTCTGGACATTACTACTAGGACAGACAGGCAAGTACAGCATATTCTGTCACAACAAGAAAAAGACAAAGCCCGTTTTGTTTTCTCTCAGTGTGGTAGGTTGACCTTGTCTGGCTGCCAGATGCCCACCCAGCTGCTCTCTCACTCTGCCTCCTCAACAGGACAGGGGAGAAAATAAGGCAAGAAAGCTGGTGGGTCGAGATAAAGACAGGGAGGTCACTTACAAATTACCCTCACAGGTAGAACAGACTCAATTTGGGGAGAATTAATCTAATTTATTGCCAATTAAAATAGAGTTGGATGGTGAGAAACAAAGAAAAAACTAAACCACCTTCCCCCCACCTCCCCCTTCTTTCCAGGCTCAACTTCACTCCTTCATTCCTGGCTCCTCTACCTCCCTCCACCCCCGGCCCTAGTGGTGCAGGGGGATGGGGAATTAGGGTTGCGGTCAGTACATAACAGCTCCTCTCTGCCTCTCCTTCCTCCTTTTCCCCTGCTCCAGTGTGGATCTTCTCCACGGAGTACAGTCCTTTAGGAAGTATCCACCTGCTCCAGTGTGGAGTCCTTCATAGGCTGCAGTGTGGACATCTGCTCTGGCGTGGTCCTCTCCACAGGCTGCAGGGAAATATCTGCTCCACCGTGGTCCTGGAGCACCTCCTCCATATCCTCCTTCTGTGAACTTGGTGTTCGCAGGGCTGTTTCTCACACTTTTTTTTTCCTCATTCCTCACTGTCTTGCCCTTTCTTAAATACATTTTCCCAGAGGCACTACCATCTTGGCTGAGGGTCTCGGCTGTGCCCTGCGGTGGGTCTGTTGGAGCCGGCTGGAGCCAGCTATGGCCGGCATGGGGCAGCCCCTAACTCTTCCACAGAGGCCACCCCTGCAGCCCCTCGCTGCCAATGCCTTGACACCTACACCCAGTACACTCAGCATTAGAGGATGTCCTTTCCTTTTGGAAGAAAACTCCATTCACTGCATATACCATGGGGCATTAAGCCTTCCCTTAATAGGTAACGAAGAAGGAAGTGAGACACTCCGCTTCTTCCTTCATGCTTCCTTCAAACTTACTGCATTAAGCTAAGCATATATCAGATATGCAAAGCATCTGAAATGTATTCTGCAAGGAATTTCTCAAAGACTTGGTATGGAACAAAAAGACTTCAACAATTACACTCACTACTTTGAACACAGTTTTCAAGCATAGCTCTACATGTAAGGAGGATGAGACGTGTCAGCAGTTGCTTCAGCTGAGGTTTTGGGTGAGCTTAAATCATGGAGGTGTGAGTGAAATCTGTGTTAGTGTAGGTAAACAGCTATTTGGCATCTGTGTGGGAAACTGTGGTTTAGTATTACAGGACCGATTTGTTAATTTCAAAACTTTTGACATGAAACTTTGTATTTGCCTACTTTCATTTTGTGGTTGGAGGCTCCAAAACTAAATGCCACCATTTTTCAGGCCAGGACCCTCTTCCCCTCCCCCAAACAATAAAGAAATTGCAATTTTAGGACAGTAGTGTGATACAGTTATTATCCTTCAAATGGGTTTACGGTTTTCTCTCTGTATGGAAAGCAGTTTAAAGTAAGTTAAATAAGCACAGCTGCAAACTTAGCTACTCTCTTCTACACTCCAGTAAAAACTTTGTACCAGCTCTTGGTGTGAACATTCTCAACTTGTGCTGAGTGCCTTTGTGCAGGGAAATTTATTGCATTGGCAGAGTTTAGTAATATGATGGCATTGCTAACTCTGGACAACGCTGCAGTGATTGCCCAGTGTAGACAGACCGTTAAATGAAATACATCTTGGAAGCTACCATATTTTCCTGTGTAAATGATGTGGATGGGCTGCTGAAGAGAGAATTCAGCTGTTTATATGTTGTCCATATTTGGGACTTTTWAAAAGAAGGCTAAAAACTGACTTATTTGCTCTAAAATTCCATTGACATTGCCAAGAATAAAAGTCATTTTTTTCTTGAACATTTAATAGAAAAAAAGTTCCTCAGTAATGACTTTTGTGAGGTTAACAATTAATCATCAACAGAATTGGGATTAAAAATTTGTAGAAGTAGTACACGAAAAATAACATGAAAATGAATGTTATAATTAATGCTATTCTACAGTTACAGGATCACAAAAATGCATCCAATATAATGAATAAAATTTTTATATGTATCCCTAACTTCAAACCAGGGAAATTAATTTCCTGAGGTAAATTTCTATTAAAATGATATGAAAGATTGGCTCTTTTTTTATTTTTCCAGTTTAGTTTATTCAAGAAGGTTTTTTACGATTGATAATAAATGCAATACATGTGTGTTTGGACCTGTGTATAGATTTGTCAAATTCTTCAAAGATCTATTTTCATTTTGCACACACCCATTCAGAGTGTAAACTGTCTGTCTGAGCTCCTCTCAGTCAATGGTCAGGAACTTGGATTCCGTACAAACAATTCTCTGGGAATTTGGGTAAGGGTCTTCAGTTTCATTAGTGAGCTCCTCATTAATGCCTGCCTGAATGGAGGTCAAAGGCAAAACTGCTTTGGACATCAGTAGGTGCCTCAGCTGCTCAGCTCTCAGACTAAAACTCCTAATATGTTTGCTTATCTCCCAGTCGTGGTAAGGCTTAATCATGTTTGTAAGACACTTCGAAGCACTTGGATAAAAAGCAGTGCAGTGGTTATCAGCATAAAATCTACAATTCTCCGTGGTTATTGCATTGTGCTGTCTTGGAGACTGCTGTATTACCTTGTTTCTAAAATAGGAAATTACTGTGGTATTTCAGAGGTTGTGGTTTTGGAACTGTCAATAAATCCTGATAAGGAGTATATATAAAAGTCCAGAAGCTATGGACCAGGTTTTTAAGTATTCTGTGTTCTGTTTTGGCTTGCTGATTGGGCACAAGTTTTTCAGATTTTACCCTTACGATATTAATTTTAAGCTGATGGAAAAAAAGATATTTTTCCTGAAGTCGATGAAATTAAAATGAAGAATTGGGCATTCCGGTAGACCAGAAAAAGAGAYGAAGTTGTGTTCTCATATAAAATAATGAAGTCTTTCTTTTTAGGGGCTTCATTGTCAAAACCTAAGTCCAGTTTTGTACGTGTAGTTTTGTGTTCTCAATTATGCCTAAAATCTTCTAAGTGAATTGTCAGCTGGGGGAAAATTGGGGAAAAAAAGGCTTCTGTTGTGTCCAAAAATGAGTTTGCATTTCTGAGTAAAGCACTGATGCGTCACTCCGGGAGAATGGAGTCCGGCCGCTTTATTGCACAGACAGAGAGGAAGAACGATCCCACAATGGGTGGTATAGTCTAACAGTAGACAACTGTTGGCAGTAGTGCCACATTTGGCACTGAGAGAGTTTTGGTTTGGCTTAATGACAGTGAGCTACATTGCTTTTTAAAATAATTTTGGCACCCAGCACCAGAAACATACACCCTGTTGGTATAATCTGTAATTGAGCGTGATTCAGAACAGAAATAGAAAGTGTAGTTACAGGCAGGACAACACATTTGGACACTCCTTATCTAGCAGTGGTGGAATGGCTGTTACAGGTCTCCTTGTCTTTGGCACCGAAGGATGCTGTATCAAAAGGCGGAGTATATGAAACCATGAACAAAAAAACCCCAGCAAATGCAAACCGCAAAAACCAAACCCCCCAAACTTGGAGTTTTTTCCTTTTTATTCTGTGTTCGTGCTGGATGTCCCCCTCTCTGCTGTCCTGCAGTTCAGAGGAGGGCTGTGGCAGGGTTGGCTTCTGCAGTGTTCCTTCCAAGCACTGTTGTGGTTGGAGCGCACACTAATTAATGATGTTGAGCATGGACAAGTATCAGTCTGAAAATGGTAAAAACTGCCCCCAAAAGACTAGGAGCTACCACTGTGATTAACCAGTTAAAGTCTGGAATAAAAGTTTTTTCAGAAGTGCCTGCCGAAAAATCTGGTCTCACTGGCATAAAAGAGAAGACTGAGGGTTTAGTCTGGTTTCAGGTGGACTGGTGTCTGTTTTATAGAAAAGCACCACTGAAATGGTTGATAATCTCAGCTGAGAAACCCAAGAATGAATAGGCATGGTTAACTGAATGATTGTTTCCCTCTTTGATGTGGTTCCTTTAGAAAATCATTAAGGCACATTGAGAGACCAGTGAGAGGAAACTACTGCCCCTGTTTGTGTGTGATTTGCTCTGTAGTTGGCGGATTTGAGCCATTAGCAGGCCTGTTTTATCTGCTACTTTTAGTTGTGTTTTACACCCCTCCTGCCCCACAAAAACCTGAACAAACCGAGCACATTATGCATTTGGTCCTTTTCTATTAAAACTGCCATAGGAGCCCTGAGGTATTGGAACTGCTATCGACAAGTTCCGTGATGAATGGCTGCAGAGAAGTAAATGTTTGCAGTACTGTCTCTGGTTCTTCACTTTCAAAGTGACTTACAGCACAAGGGCAAAAGCTGGATGGACAGATAAAGGAAAAGAAAGTCACTCGGCATTGTTCGCAAAGTGATGTTAGTTACAAAAGCCGGGAGAATGAAGCCTCTTCAGTCTAAACCATTTTGAATACCCAAAGTGGCACTTTTACAAACAATATATCCATCTAAAGGAGGAGGAGAGCATTTATAAAATTAGGAGGAATTCTGCAGACCACATTTATCAGTAAAAATGTGAAGAGGAAGAAGTAATCACAGGACTTTTTTCTTGGTTGGGTTTTTTTTTCTCCTGGTTGCATGTTAATACTATTGCTGCTAACAATATCTGCAGCTACAACTGGTTTTGAGCAGATTTGTGTTTTTCTGATTTTTTTTTTGTTTCCTGCCTTGTCGCACAAAATGTCACTCCTTGTCCATATAAGCACTTTCTTGATCAGACACCTTTGCGCCTTGAGATACGATCTGGAATTCATTGGCTTATCTCTTTAATGCCATTGGAGGTGAAAAAAAGGCTGTTTCCCTCTTGCTAATTATGGTGAAGTGCCACGTTATGTTGTATTGTAGTTAACAACTTCAGGGGCACSGAGAGCCTTTAGTTTTGCCTCTTGGGAGTGGGACTTTTCCTCTTTCGCTCAGCTCCAGGAAACTTGAACATTTGTATTTTCAAGACCACATACCATTGGGAAGGAAGCAGGGGTGGAGATGTGTGCAGAGATTAAGTGGATATGAGAGGCAGTGTGCTTTGTAAAGATCTAATAACTGCAGAATTTTGAGAAAGACACACTCTGTCTGGCATGTCCTTTGGCAGTTTTAAGAGTTCATTGACAATACTGCTAAATCTAGCAACCTGTCAGAAAATTCCATGTAGAACTAACTGTTTTTCATGTGTGGTTGTCACAGACTACACTTTTTTGCATACCATTCCCTTCTTGCACTTCAGCATACATAACGTGTATGCAACGTGTGTGTCTGTGTGTGTGCTTGTGTGCGGGTGCACAAGCTTTCATACACTCTAGTTGTGTTTTTCTGGAATATATATTTAATATTTATCATGGTAAAGGAATTCCATAACTGTGGGAACTATTTAGTAAAAAATAACTTTAAAAATATTTTGATCAGTTTAGCATTAACTCTTCCCACTCTGATGTTGCATCTGCAAGTGATAGTCTGGTTTTAAATTTGGACCCCTAAATTCTGTGCCTCTACTTACTTTAATTTGTTATGAGGTAATATTTTGGTAAAAATAGAGCATTCAGATGAAATCCAGATTTACTAAGTATTTTGTAACTTGATGGTACCACTCAAACTTTTGTCATGCACACTGTTGGAAATTCATTTAACAGCGTACCAGCTGAGAACAAATTTTCCTTTCCTTTCCTGTCAGAAACCCCTAAACGTATTAGCTCAAGGCCAGATTCAGTGTGCTTCATAGCTACACTTAAATGCTTCTGCAGGGCAACATGTCCTACAGCAATATATACTTTGTGGATTCTTACAGTAAGAACAGAAGCAGTACATTCCTGCAAATTGAATTATTCATGTTTATATCAGTGAATAAAAACTGTACATGTATCATTTTTCCTTTTTATCAAATAGTCCATTAAACTAAAATCAGTGAGAATCCTCAATGTACCATGCTCTTCCTTGCTTTATTTCTTCACAGTTTTCCTGGTGTTTTTTTGTGATGCGAAGGAGCAGTATGTGCCTGTGGATCGGACAAGGCAGGAACAGGTTGCAGGGATGGCAGTGCGAACAGTTTCGCGGCAGGGAGTATGAGTGTAGCAGGAAGGAGCACACTCAGTTTTTCTGTCTACAGACCTAATCCTACTGTGGAGGAAGCCATAGGCTTCAATATCAACACATCAAGTCCCCAGTGAAGAGGATTTCTCAAAAAGTGGAGCTTTTGAGAAGACTGGATGTGAGACTCGTTCTCCCAGGCATATAAATCTGTGCGGAACAGCCTGCCTGTGTGATTAATGTATTTCCTGTTCCTGCTGTATTCTGGTTCTGCAGCACTGACACATTCAAGTGATAGTAATTTATTTTCTAGGATGAGTATCAGTCTTCTTATTTGGCAAAAGAAAAGCTGGGACTACCTTTTTAATATTTACTTTCTTTTTATGCCTCTCAACTTTGGGCTAAATGAGAAAGTTGACTAAATCAACCAAAATCTTCTTTTGAATAGGAAAAATATGTAATTGAAGCAAAAACAAATAAAAGTGGGCAGGTAAAATGAGATTCCAACATGGTTTTCTCAATAATTAGCATACATATTACTCTAAAAATATGAAGAGGCTAGACGACCAGTATCGTCTTGTCTGAAAGTTAATTCTACAGCATTTTTTCACCAGAAATAATGCTGGAGGTCTTTATTTGCAAAAGGTGGTGGTTGCTACTAACACAGTGAAAAATATGCACTAATGGGAGAAATGGTATAGGTGCAGCTGACCTGTAACAAGTAATATCCCATCTACTTTTCGGGTTGTGTTTTGTGGCTTACTTGGAAAATGTTCTGTTCCTCTAACTGATAAAAAAAAAGTACTTGTGGTAGAGACATTTCTTGAAGGTGGACTCTTAGTAACAGAGAAGTCACTCGGCTATTCTGTTTGCTGTTCTGGAGGAAGTGCTGCTGACAAAGAATGACTTGGGACTAATGCAGGACAAACAGTTTTCCAACATTTATGTATTTAGCGCCTGACATTTTTTATTCACTAAACTTAAACACAATACATGAACGTATTGATGGTTTGTTTACCTATAAATTAATTTTGATAATAAGAAAGTCTGAGAATTATTTAAAATGAATTAGCCATCAATTGCACTTTGCATTTAAGAACCACTTTTGAGAGTGAAGTACATGGTGAGGGGCAGGGCTGTGTCTTTTACAGTGAAAAATCGTTATTCTTTCCAGAAAAGTGCTACAAAGTACAGAAAATGCATACCATGTCTATGAATGCCAGAGATCTTTAGAAGTGCAACAAGTGAATGCATGATTTAACCTTTTCAGTTGAATTATACTTGTGATTGAAAGAAAGAAACTATCAACTACATGAATTGTGGCATAATGATCCAATAGCTTCGATAATCAGATTAGTAGGCAACATCTGAACATGAAGTGTGGCAGTGCTTTATCCTTTACAGTCTGAACTTAGTGGAATCTGACTTGCAGATATTTTACATTTTGAAATTTTTATTCCTTTTGCTATTTGCCAGAGAGTTAAAGTTTGGCTTAGACTTTAAACTTTTTTTCCACAGTATTTTCCCTACCTTAGTCCTTGTTAAGTGTGCTCCAGTCTGTCAAATATATCTTAACCAAAGATATGCATGTTACATTTGGAGTAATTGAATTGGAGGGGTGGGGGAAGATGATACATGCACCTCTCCCACCAGGTTGTTACGGAATCTTATGGAAACAAGATTTCTCACAAAAGAACATTCTGATTTACAGTCCTGCTGTGAAGATCACTGTGTTAATATGTGTTTCTTCTCCTTTTCTTCACAAAGCCCATACAGAGGTGTACAGATGTGTTCTGCAGGAAAATTTTATCCACTCCTAGCTTCTCTCCTTTAGTTTTTGCCTTTGGGAAGTTAATAATGTGCATTTTTAATAAGTGAAATGTGGAGGGTTAGATGTTTTTCTTCTGGACCTTTTTGCCTTCTATTTCCCTCCCCTAATGCGGACTGTGTTTATTTCTACATGTGACAAGTCTGCAGTCGTGTGTTCTTTCTGAGTTATAATGACTCAGATGTCATAATTAATTTGATGAGCAGGTGGGGGTTATTAGCCTTGTGCTTCACTTGCTAATAGCTGCACAGCTTTTCTAAAGTACTCTTTCAACTAAGGAGGCATTTCTTCACATAGAATAAACAGTACAGCACAAAAGCCTCAGTTAGATAACTATCCATGGGTTTGAAAAGCTGCCAAGCAGATGTTGTTATTGGAGCGGGCCCAGACGAGATTGGGCAAGGCAGATGCGAGATGGGGGAGGAGGTTACACACAACCCAGGCGCTTTCGCTGCTGTGGCTGGAGAATGGGAGGCTGGGAGGTGTCTTCCCATAAACCACATCCATCCTTCACTGGCCTCATGCTCATTCCTCAAGACCCACCCTTTAACTGTAAATAAACGAGGAGGAAGCCCCCTCCCCCCACTTTGTCTTAATATCCATGTGGGAATGAAACCGAATGTTCATCCAGCAGTCAGTGACTTCTGGTTTGCATTAAATCGGCTGTGTGCAATTTTTGAAGGGCCTACAGAGACTTTGCTTCATACCTATCAACATATGTAATGAACATGACTGCACTGACATTTACCAGAACTCTTAGGTTCTGCTTTATTACTATAAATTAGGTTGTGCAAATTTAAGACAAAATGCTGTTTTGTTTCCTGTCACCTCTCAATATAGTTTTTTTTTTTCCCTGGTGAGATTTTTTTCTTCTTTATGAAAAAATTACAAATATCAAATATCAGTCCTTTTTTTTTTTTTTTTTTTTAAAAAATAAGAAAACACTTAGAAAATCCAGTGGATTTGTATGTGAGAGACAAGTAGATTGGACTGAAAAGGGAGCTGATCTGTCTTTTACCCTCTCCAGATTTTTTTTTCCTCTGTGATCTTAGGCTTTTTAGAACACATCTCTCTGTCTCTTGCTCTCTCTCGATTAAATTGTATAATCCCATTTTTCTTTGACTTGATCTCAAGCCAGTGGTCTGGGCTTTTACTGCCAAGGGATAATTTTTGGTAATGGGCTATTAAAACACTTGGAACTTCCATCCTATCTTTCAAATCTGTATATGCATAGATTGTCTTTCTGTGGAGAAAGAAAATCCCTCGGTTGGCAGAAATCAATGAATTGTATGTATGTATGTATAGTATAAATTACTTAAAAGAAATAGATGCTTGTTAAACTAAATACAGCATAAAAATATCACAAGACCCAGGTGACTGTACTTCATAAAAGATGATGTTATGAGACTCTTGCTTCTACATTTTATTTGTTACTTGCAATGATAGTTTGTCAATTCTTATGCAGACCGACATGGTACATGCAGACAAGGGGTTGTTCTACAGTCTCCTTAACCACGGAAATTTACTGGTACATGGCAAGATGTACAAGTCATTTGACCTGCCATTTAAAATGTTGTTAATACTAGTTTTAAAAGGACAGACAGCTTAAAGCATATCCATATAGTCTATACAAATATGCACACTTAAGTATTTGGTATGTTTGACTTGTGAACTTCATTAGCCTTCTTCATTAAGTATTGTAAGAGTCATAAAAGCTCAAAGCAAGAGTTTATTTACCAGGATGTTCTTTTTATTAGCTTAGATTTGATTTTTCAGTCTAAACACAGTAGGCTTACATGCTTCACAAGATAGCAAAGTGCTAATGACTTCCCAAATTCAAACATTCATTTTTCATTTCATCAATGAAATGAAGCTCCTTGCTGCAGTGGTCTAAGAATTTTTTTTCCTTAATCTTAACAATGTTGTTTTTCATTGTGCTCCTTCATCAAGTCCATGGAAGCTTGCCGACCTGCTAGAAACTGTATCCCTTTAGGATTTGTATAGCTATGGTCTGGTATAATACAATTAAAAAAAAGAGAACAGAATGCAGAAATGTTTCAAAATTCAAGTAATCAAATACTTTTAGGAGAGAACAGGAAGGCACAGCTTCTATATGTCTTCATGGGGCAAACAGGCTGACCCAGAAACATTCATTTTGTCACTTTTCTTGTTGCTCCAAGAAGCTGAGGTTGTAAGACTCTCCATATGTCAATTCCTACCTTCAGGCATTAGTTCCATTTTATCCCACTTGTTTTTCTCCCTTGATTGACAAGTATCAGCTGTGAACATCGAGATGTTGGTCCTTCAGCTGTGTTCCAAAATAGTGCTACTTTCATGTCTCATTCAGATGCATGCATAGGATTAACACCTGTCTTCTGTCCAGGCCTGATTAAAAAAAAAAACCAACAAAACCCCACATATCTACCAATAGAAAAATATGGTGGCAAACCAAGCAATTCACATTTTTTCAGTAAAAAAAAAAAAAAAAAAAAAATTCTCAGATTGTTTGCTAGGACAAAAAGAAGGTCAGCCTGCAAAGGATATTTACTAAAAACTTTAATGCTAAGGGCCTTGTACAGTTTCATTCTGGCCTTTTTACCATCTTACCTGTTTTGAAGTTGGTGACAATTTTGTCTGGAAAGGAACGAAATGAAAATTAAAAAAAGACATTATTTGGTTAGTTTATATTTAAGACTTTCTAAAACACTGAATGATTAGCTGTATATTTATTTGCAGCATGGTTTCTTGTTTTCCTGATGGTCTTTCAATTTCTCAGCTGCACAGTATGTCATAATCATGGAAGAAAAAATTAAGTCAAAAGAGCTTTAAGGTACATTAAAATAATTTTAACAGTCCCTAGGGTACCAATCTGATGGCTCAGCACTCTTCCAAGGAAAAAACAAGAGAGGTTAACTTGAGTGTGAACTAAAACGTTCCTTAGCATGTAGAAGTCCAACTCCTTTTCATTACATTTTATTATATTTATCCAAGGTGGCTGTAACCATCCCTGTAATAGATTTGAACAATGCAAATAATAGCATATGGAGCTGGTGATCAATGGAGACACTTCTCTGATGTTATCATCCTTGTCTCTTGTAAGAGTTCCTGACATATTTCATACAAAACCTAAAACCTTCTTCACTTATAAAAATCGCAGGTACAATGGGAGAGATGGAATATAATAGCAAAAAAAATCACTGACATTGAGCAGTCTGGACTGGTTCATATGTTTGTTCCTTTATGTCTTCTAAGTTGTCCAAATATAAAGCTTCATGGAACAAAGAATAATAATCACACGTACAAGCATGAGAAACAGTGACCTTGAAAAGTAACTGATAATAGACAACGGAGAGTAAGATGAATGTAGTAACAAGTGTGAATTGCTTATACGTAAATAGGAAAATCCTAAACAAGAGGCTTGTGGTATTTTGGCTGTCTGGTCCAGAAGCAGTCACTGATGCTAGTCTTTGTTCTAACATATGTGCTTCAAGAAGAACAATTTTTAAATGCTTTGATGAACACTGCTTGCAGTAACAGTTTACCAGCTAGTTAAAGCCAACCTTGAATCAGAAGGATTTTGAAGGGGGCAAAATAGTTAACTAGATTTTCGCTAACTTTTTTTTTTTTTTTTTCTGGCATTATTCTCCAGTTCGTATTTCCATCTGGGACCAGAAATGCTGAAATACCGCAAGTCAGTCAATTTTTACACTATTTCTGCTCCAGTTGGAGAAAGAAAGTATTGGCTTGATCTCATAAGATTCCTAGTCCAACATTTCCTGAAATATCTTCTTATGAGGCAAGGGCCAGATCTACAACAAAAACTTCTGCCAGTTGAATAATGCTGGCTAGAGGCTGTGACTTTTTGCAGCAAAACTGTAGCCTGTGCTCAGTTCAGCTGCAGAAACGTTTGTGTTGGAGTCATCTGTTGTTCTGTTGCACTTCCCTAGGTTAGATCAGGCTTCAGATAAGATACTGCTCCTTACTTACCTTTCTTCAGTAAGTCCTGAGAATCAAGCACTTTACTCTGTTCCATGTATTTTTAAGTTGATATGCAATCAACTGAATTAATCGCTGCAAAAGAATACAGAATATGATCATAACAGAAACACTGATAATTTGTGATATCCACAAAACAGTGTAAAGTCATAAGAATCTGTGTATCAGTATTATTTCAAAGGAATGGACAGTTACCTTTTCTCAGTGCCATTACCATCTACAGGGAAAGCTTTGTGTTTTTGACCTATACGTTTACTAGCCCTGTAGTACTTTCAATTACTTTATTTCTCTTTATAATATTACACAGATATTCAGATTCTGATTTCATTAACTTCTTGAAATGTGTGAGTTGGCAAATAGCTGATATCTAGATATTTCAAAATGCCTGTATGTTTTTGAAAATCCTAGCCTCAATCCTTTCCCATAATGTTTTTCCAGCAGCCATCCTATGCTATGTAACATAACTAAAAGTGAGGTAGACTCCTGTGTTTGACTGTACATAAAGTTGGAAGAAGTGCAAAGACTCCCTGTTATCCCATGCCAGGGTGGACCACTTCATCATAGAGTCCAAGAATCCAGAGATACAAATCTGTCCAGAATCCCAATGTACAAGTACTGAGTAGAGCTAGAATATCTGTGGTCTTCAGTCTTCCCAAGAAGCAGGGTCCCCTGAGACAGGCTACAATACACAGTTCCCTCGAAGTCATACAAATCCCCCAACAGAGGCAGTACTTTAATAGTTTAATTTGATTCTAGGTATTCATGATATAGGACCTCAATGCATAAATTCTTTATTTTATATTTGCTAAAGAAACTGCTGCTTTTTGTGTGTGTGTGTGTATTACTGGCTTGTGTGATTTAGCTAGTTTTTTACTGTACATTGTTCCCTTTACACCTATTTTATGTTGTGTTACTACCATGTATAGTTGGCTTCTTGCCAGCGTTCTCAAAAGCACATTTACAGAGGCAAATCACCTTACGGTGAGTCAAGTGTGCTGCCTGCTTCTGAAGACTTGATGGGCAGTATGAGAACAAGATTTCTGCATGGCCTTTTTACTTCGCATGGTACTGGGCAGAGTTTATTGGAGGAAGGCATTTTCCTAGTCACAGCACTGGAAGGAGTCGCAAAGGAGCCTCCCTTCTTAAGGGGCAGAGGACATTATGTGTATGTCTACTGTAGGCCTTCTTAGAGTGCATCTAAGGTGAGAAGCAAAGCCTCCATTCATCATGGAAATGTTAAAATCTGACCTTGTCTTTTCCATATTGCTGTGGAGAAGGTAGGCAGAAAGAGAGATATGCAACTGTAAGTTAGCTGAGCACTGTTCCAAATCCCAAACACTCCTTAATAAACTGAATTATGAAGTGTCTCTTGGGATAAGAAGAGTGGCTTAGGCTTCTGCTTCAAGCAGCTGGACAGAAAATGAGACTGCTCAACTTCTTTTGGGCCCAGAAGTTTGTCAGTCAGAATCGTTGCAAAGACAAATCCCTTAAGAGGCTAAACGCTGTCACTGTACCCTGTGAAGACCCATATTAGATATCAAGCTTGGCTACTATTTGTTGTCTGTTTGGCAGTGATCTGGAAAGATATTTTCAGGTCTTGTCGCAAATAAAGACTTTTGCTGTATTCATGTTACTACAAATCTAAAATGTCTGAATTAAAGGTGCAGTTGCTTTCTTTTTCTTTTTCTTAAAAGGTTCATTCTTTTTTTTATTCTAAGTGGAGCTGGTAACACTGTTAAGAGTCAAGGTAGCCAGGATCTTCCCATTACAAGTATGCTTCCTGTTGCTGTAGAACTTGGCCAAGCTTTACTTCTTTGAGCTTTGACTTTTCCATGCAGAGTGTCACCTGGAGCTGAATTTTATTATAAAGTTTCAGCAAAACTGGGCTAGACATTCCTAAAAATGAGATTAAACCAAAATATCCTGGATTGTAATAAATGCATCTTACAGCTGTTCTATTGAGAAGGTTTGGTGCCTCCATGTTTTTGAGCAAAGTCTTGAAATTTGGCATAGATGTCATTCTGGTGTCAGGGGATGCCTGTTGCTGTTCTTGTGAAAAAATGCCTGAATGTGGCCAAGTTATAAGCCTTTGCAAAGGCTCAGTTTGCACATGTTAACTTACAGTCACATCAGACTTCAGTGAACAAATTCCTTGGAAGGTGCCATCTGCTTTGAGCATGTTCCAGTCCAGGAACAGCGCTGGACTTGCTGCAGTTTTTGCTACCAGCTCTCGGGGTCCTCTTTGGAGTTAAGAGGAGGAATACATTCCCTCTTGTTGTCTCAGTTCTTCCTCAAATAGGCACTTGAGGAGAAAAGCTGTTGGATTTTAATATAGGGGGGACAAGGGGTTACTTCAGAGAAGTAGAAGAATGGTAATAAACTAGGATAAAGAAGAATAAGTTACTTGTAAACATTATTTTGGTACATTATATAGGTACATACTATGTAATGATATTGGATTTATTAATTGATATGATACAGCTTTAGAAAATGAGTGTCTTTTTTAGGATCATTTTAAGTGAGGGAACAAGAAACCATTTTTGGCTTGCTGAAATGGCAGTAGTGAATGGAGGAAATGAACAAACCTCAGCTATTTCTCCTTGCCTCTCTTAGGCATTATTTCTTTCTTCTTTGAAATGAAAACGATAGTGAAGCCATAGAGCTATGAAGTATTTTTTAGATCTGATACTGGTGTGGTCAGCAGCCATTAGTCATTAGACAATCAGAAGTTGCTGGTTTCTTTTCTGAGGCAAGTGCCTTTCTCTGGTAAAGGTATGAAGAAAGATAAGCTCCCTAGTAACACAAAATCAAACCCTAATTTCTTCAAAGTGTTTTGATCACATCATAAAAGTTGAGTTAGTTTAGGTTATCTTCAGAAACCTGCTGTGAATGGCAGTATTGGTGTGCAGAGGTTGGTATGACAGTGTGCTGTAACTCTAAAAATTAGTCAGTCTGAGAAAGGAGAGTTCTCTGTTTGTGTCTGAGCAACACAGTGTAAAATATCTTTGTCTGGTTTCCACCCTATCAACTTGCAAACTTAGCTTGAGTTGTTATAGCTGCATGGGGGTTGTTCCTTCTCATCTGTTAGCAGTAACAAATATTCTATAGGCCAAACCATGTCCTCAATTGCACTTTTGCTGTGAGTCAATCTGCACAGGTGTGCAACTTTAATAAACAAATGTAGCTGTAATAGAAGGGCTAGAATCTATTTCTCATGCTCTCTTAACTGTATAAGCTCTTCAAAGCTAATCAAAGTAAAAGTCTCTTTTAGTTTCCAAAATGAGTAGGTTGGCCCTGGATAAGCATGTTGCTGGTGTTTTAATAATGAATCTACCATTTTTTTTACAAATTTTCATAGTAGTCTTTTCAAATTTTTTTGTAATTACTTATTCCTTTGGCCGTTTTTGAAGGTGAAGTCCCCACACCAATGTCCATCACTCTCCAATTTATTTAGCAAAACTTTTCTTAATAGACTAAAAAAAATGTGTTCATACAAATTACTAAATGTACGTATTTACATAAATTTGTCTGACCACATTTTTGCAGTTATTCATATTTCTTCAGAGTATCACTCAGACTTTTATATTTGGATTACACAGGAAAACCATTCTGGTCAAGTCTGGTATCTACAGATTGCTTTCATAAACACTTTGCATGAAGAAGAATGACAGATTTGGGCCTTTGACCTTTTTGCAGTTAATCACTATGTAACATATGTATATCTACAGTAGTTTATCCCTATAGATTTAGTATGTCCCCATAAACTTATCTTACATAGCTCATCACTGAGATCTTAATTATTGGTTGAACTACAGTCTAATTGACTAAACTGGCATTGTTAGTTTTAGTCAGTAATGATTTTTCTTAGGAGAGCTGTAGACTCCTGCTGCCTACATTTTCTGCACTGAGTTTGATGATGAAGCCACTGTGGTGTACATACCTACCTAGCAATCAATACCGAACTCAAACTTTTACATGAAAGATTATCACAATTTTAGTCACAGATATTTTTTTCTTTGTGTTTCTGAAAAGGCTAAAAGCTTCTGCCCTAAATAAGATTGAAGCCTCTAGTAGTAATGCCCACTTGCTGTGTTATGGTGCACAGAATTACCTGGATAAAAATTGTAATTGTTCACAGAAATCAATAAATTGAAGGAGTTGTCAAAGACTTCCCCCCCCCCCCCCCTTTTTTTTTCTTTTTGTTTTGTCTGGCATTAGACCATTACATCATGTATTGCATTTTTTGAAAGAAAAAGCAAAATGCGTGAAAAAATTTTTAAGGACAGTTTTCTTGCTCAGTTGGCACCTTGTGGAAGACTCCGGCTCACAAGGGGCTTGTGAGTAGTTTAGTGGTACCAGCTAGAAGTGAGACCTGATCCATCATGGTCATGGAAATTTTATAAAAAATCCACCTTGGTTGTGGAGCCTGAATGTTCAAATACCTTTGTAGGCTCCATACAATGAGCATGTAAAGAAGGAGATACTTAACAAAAATAAATAAGATTTTTCTTCTAAGTTTTCTTCTTCTTCTAACACTAAAAAAAAAAATTCTTTCTCGAAGAAGCTTTCCAGATGTTTAAATAATATAGTCCAGTTCCTATATGAGGTAGTTGTGAAAGAACTTGGGAAAAAATTACTTTTGAACCCCTACTGTGTAACAGTTTGAGACCCTTGACATAGAAACATCTTTAATGGATGTCTGGTTTGATTTTCACATTGATGTTGTAGTATCTTGAAAGTACAGTTCTTGAAAATGGGAGATAGCAGTTTTAAAAAGAGCTTTGCTTTTATACTTTCCGAGACAGTGACCAGTAAAAGGGTGTGAGGGTGAAATTACAGCTTCAGATGTGCTTTTTATTACACTTTGGGAAGTTCACTGCTGCCTGTGGCACATAATATGTGAGGGGCTTGTCCTTCCATAACTCTTGGCTGTACAGGGTAGGTTGTGGACAACTGCCCTGATTTGTCTTGCAAAGCAGCATGAGCCTGGTTGCACAGATTGCCCAGCAGAGTACACAGAGGGTGTGTGCTTGCACCGAACTGGCATTTACCCTTTGAGTATTTGAGGTTATTTTACACTGTGCTATTCTGAGTCCTGATCTTCCCCCAGCCCTGTCCTGCCCCCCATCCTCCACTCTCTCCTTACCATCTTTGATCCTGGCAACAAAAGTTCATTCCATAGCTCAGGTCAGACAGAAATGATGCATTGCATCACAGCTGCTTTTATGAAAGTGTTTATTTCATATCTGAAATGTTTTTATATACATTTGCTCTGCTATGACTTGCAGGAGGAGAAAGAAAGCAGTTTTACTGGAGGCAAAACAGCCACCTGTGAAAAYTAATTGCGTAGGTTGTGTTGTGCTGGTATCTCTGGGAATGATCCATCAGGAAGAAAGTAAATATCCTTAATCTGCTAGGAGATCACCTGTATGCCAAAATGATCTCCTTTATCAAAGTGGTGATTGAAATATCCCTTCAGATTTGCGGTGGTATGTGTATGGGGGGAAGGAAGGGAAGGAAGCATAACTCCTGTAGAGGCAGGTGCCTCATCCCAGCAAAGCGTATAGACAAATGAAAAATGATGAACTTGAGAGGCTCTAACTAAATTGTCTCATTAAAGACTGTAATTTAATATGCTTGGTATCCAGTTACTTTCAAAGAAGAATTTCAAGAGACCAGGCTGGTCTTCAGCTTTGTCTTTTTTTCCTCAGTAAGATGAGGCTTGCAGTGTCAAGTTATGCCCCTGTCCTCACTCCTGCCACAAAGTTCTGCTCTCCATCAGCTCTCCAAACATCTTGCAGTAGACTTAAAAAGAAAAACCGGTTAAAAAATGTAGAGCTCTAAGGCACTTCAGCTGCCTGCCACCTCTGGGTGTGTTGTTCATACAGTCCTGTGAAAGCCTGCCATGGAACTGTTAAAAAAATCATCCGTGCATTTCTTCAAGGCACGGACAGGAACAACTGCTTTGTTTCTGCTACGTGCTGTGCTCCTCGGTGGCTGCTGAGGACTTGCTGCTCCTGGTCTCCCCGCTCCCCAGACTGCACCTAGGATGCTGCTTGGCTTACTGAAACACCAAAAGCCAGGGTGTTCGACGGACAGGATTATTTCAGTCCTGTGGTCTGACTGTCTCTTCATTCCAAGATTAGGTCACTTTTTCCCCTCGTTTTTTGACCTTCAGTTTCATTGTGCCTTAGAGACTGACCAGTCCAAGAAATGACCGTTTTTCTGCAGCAACATGGAAACTTGCTACTGACTCCGTTCCTGTGATTCGTGACCACTGTGTAGAGTTTTCAGGCAGCCCTTCRCCCACAGCTTTTCCATCCCTATTGTTTACCTATTTTTGAAAATTTGAAAGGGAGGTTGTGGGGACCCCATGGAGGAAATGATAATTAACTGCTTTTCTGACCTGCTTGTATGAATGGGGTATTTGACTGATATTTCACTACAGCTTAATCCTTGCTATATGGACTCAGTGAAAGTAAAGTACCTTACAGCAAGTTACAAATGTAAAAACATTTTGCAGCTCTGTGTTTTAAGCAAAATATAAAAACATGTTTCCCCCACCCCCTTCCTTAATCTTAACATCAATTTAACAAAGTTAATGTTGGAATTTTGGGGAAAAAATATCAGCTGATAAAGAAACAACTGAATCAAAGGGCTGGGCTTGTCCTGTGGCATGTATTGTGGTTTCTAGTATTCAAAAATGGAGAATAACAGGGTATTTAGTAACAACACACAGCCTCTGTATGAAATGCATATATTGAACACTGAACACTGTTAGGAATGAATACCCAGAGGAACCAAAACTAGAGTGACCTTGAAATCTGGAATTGTATTATATACCACTAATTAAATTAATCTTATCTTTGGGATTGACAGCAGTGGATATAAGTAGCAAGAGGAAGATGTCAAAATGACAGATTGTATACAGTATTGAGAGATTTCGTAACATATGGGACCAGATGAAGTCATGGAACAAGTTGTTAGTGGTAGTGAAGATCACGTTTCATTAAAAATGTACGTTTTTCAATAGATGAATCTGACTGCCTTGTACAGTTACCGGAGGTAAACCGAGGTACAACAATTAGCTTACATGGAATTTGAGAGAATGCTGAAATCTTGAATGCCAGCTCCATGCTTTGCATCGTGTATATTCAGATTTCCAAAAGATTTGCCCAAAGTGTTTGGATTTAATTTGTCAGTCATGAGTGATGGTTTTGCTTAGTTTGTATATAGTGTAGCTATTGTAGTGTGCTTTTCCCAAGAATAAGTGCCATTACTCTGAAAAACATCCATCATCAGTTGGTCTCTGATACCATGTGATACGGTATACCTTTTTAACAGGATTTAGAAGAATATACACTACAAGCCCAGCTGCCACCAGGTGGAAGAGTACTGAACCTGAATGACAAAAAAGATGCCTCCCCCCAAATCAAAGAAACCGTGTGTTGCTTTTCTTCTTGTGTCTTGCAAATTAAATGAGTGACAGTTTTTACCTCTCTTGGTCCTTTATTGGACCGCTACTTTTTAACTTCTGGAATTTGACAGATTATTTTCCTTTTACAGTCATAGCTGCTTTTTCAAGTTAATAGAAACGGTTGCCGTAGATGCAACCTTATACCCTTTCCCCTTACACTAGGGAAGAGACAGAAGGGCCACTTGTCAAAAGTCTCAAATGCTGGAGGGGAGGAGGATGTTGCTGATGCCAAAGAAATCTGAGAAACACACACCTGTTGTTATTTCAGAGTGCTGTGCTTCTGCTGATAGTTGGCTGAGGTTTAAACTTATGTGTGATTTAACTCTATTTCATAATTCCACAAGAAAGTTACACACTAGGGTGAACAAGGACAAGTCAAAAGCCGAGAAGTTACTGGCTGTTAGATCGACTTTGGAAATTGGCAGTGGTCCTCCAAATGAAAAGGAGTCCCTGCATTTTTGCAGGCAGCCACTGGCACACATCTACTGGGACAGGCATTTCAGCCAAAGGGGTTTGGGGCTGCATTTCAACCCCATCTGCTTTTGTCACCCGTCCATCCTGACATGCTTACTTTGTCAGCCAGAGATTTATGTTTTTTTTTCCCCAACTCTGTGTCTGTGTTGTGAGAGTTCCTGGCTTCCTAAACTATTCTGGGCAGCTGTGTTGGGCCTGAGGCTCTAGCTCAGTGTTTAAAGCCAGTTTTTCTACTATACTCATGCTGGTTTGTATCTTGCATCACTGCCTCTTTTGCATCTGACACTGAGATACTACCTAACAGTGGTCAAAGGCAGTAGAATTTGGCTTTGTGAAAATTACTCTGGCACCTGAAGACCGACYGTTAAATCAAGCATTTCTCTATATGTTTCTTTTGTGATAAAAATATCTGCCCTGCCCTGCCCTGCAGCTTATGTGAAACAATGGGCCTTTGCAACTGAAGGTGGAGGAGAATGCTGGCTCCATCACTTTTTCTTCTGGTATAAGGGTGCTGGAGATACTCTTCAGCCTCTTTTCCTTTCCTTATATTTTCCCTTCTTCTTACTGATTATTCTCCATGAGGTCCAGAGGACTGTCCTTCTAAACATACACCTGTATCCTGTAGGAAAAGGGTTACCTGTTTTAGCTCCACTCTGCCAGCCAAAGACAGAGTTCAGAACCTTAACTGCACCAGCGCAGCTGCCTTGTTAGGGGACTGTTGTTGACAAACCTGCAAACTTTTAAAGTTGAAAAGAAACCTAGTTCTTTTTTCATCATCACTGCATTTCACTTTGCAAATGCTTTGCATATCTACAGTATGATGTACACTGTTGAGTGTATCAGATAAAAGTGGACAGGTCTGTGTGTCAGGTTGGGTCCAATTTGCAGGGAGAGAAATCTGTTATGAAAAACATACCACTTGGACATCAGTTTCATTAGTTCTTTTCAATTCCTAATTTCCTTAGGTGTTAAGTGAATATATGTTCTCTTCTAACGCATTTTAGGAGTTTCATTTCTGTTCCATATATGTAGCTGTAAATATCTCCCCTGGTTTCTGTTCAGCTCTACCGGACCCAGTGATCTGGTGTCATCTCTTTCTTTAAAAATACTTAGAAATGTACTTTCCAGAGTGGGATTTGGTCAGTGCAGTTGCCGTAGCAGTTTTGGTGTAGTGACGGCAGGAGGCCTGAAYGGACACCCCTCCGCGCCCCTCCAACTGCAGAAACACACGCTGCAGCGGTGAGTTGTGCCTTCCTGTGTCTGTAACCCCTGGAAGTTAATGCACACACAAGCCTTGCTGAGCTGATGCCATTTGTTTGCATACCATTTGCAGCAACCTGAATGACTGGTTATTCTGGTCAGGACAAAACAGCACTGACATCATGTGATTCTGGCAAAGTGAGCCACACTGGATCCTGGCCTTTGAATACCCAAGGGGCTGGCAGCAGTCTCAGGGGTTGGCTGGCAGCCCCATTGAGCTCGCTAGTAATCAGTTGACTGCCGGGCTGGACAAGCTGCCCTACTTTCTCTGACAAGCTCTGTCTAAAAGAATGATGGGCATCCTGCCACTAGCGCTCTTTAGTGGAGTTACTGAAGATTAACTGTTTAGCAGCTCAGCACTGACAGTGCTTCCCTTTGAAGAATGGGTGTCGGAGAGGACATTGTTGAGTAGGGGGTGCCACTTCTTTGTCTCACTTGTTGCATATTTTAATCCTAAGAAGCAAGACTTTCTTTTTTTTCTTCCCCAATGTCCTTCTTGCCAAATTTCAGAGAAATGCCATTAGATTTGTTTCCTTTGAATTTTCTAAGGTTTGTTTTATTTTTTAATGAAATGTGACATTCTGCTAATTACTCAAACCCTAAGATCCTACACTGCAGAAATCCCTGGAGGAAAGATAGACAAAAGAAAAGTCAACTCTTTGAAAGACCCAGAACATTTAGTATTTATTTATTATGACAGATGTACTCATGTATATTTCTTCCAACAAAACTTTTGATGTGTCCTCTATGAAAGATAAAACGGTATATTCAGGGTAGAGGGAGAGTTAGATTTGTGAATAGTTTCGAAAACCTGATTGTCATAAACATGAGACTGACTGTTGGCTATCTGAAGTGTAATGAATCAGTCATAACTACAAACAAGAAAGGTTATATTAATGAAAAGTCTGTTTATCGAGTGGTGCTGTAAGTTGGTGGAAATACAGTTATTGTACTGTCCCACCAAAAGCAAGGAAGTGCTCAAATAAAGACTGTAGGATAGGTATTTTTTCAGCAGGTATTTTGTGTAATACTTTGCTTGATAATGAGATTGTTTCCAAGATAAATTTTTCTTTGAGTCATTAATAATTTAAAACATGCCACTGGCTTTTTTAGATAGACTTCTGAAAAAGGGAGTTTGTTGTGTTAATATTGTGATTCAAACGAACTAATCCAAATTCTTAGGAAGTCAGTGAAAGTCCGTATGGACTCTCTGAAAATTATGAGAAACATAAAAGCTTATTATTCTGGAATGTCTTTGTATTCCATCTGTTACATGTGTAAACACAATGTCAAATCTGTATGTAGTGTAAGCTGGCATATCTTGGCATTAGTTACAACGCAAGTTAGCTGGTTCTTTGGGTTTGCTGCATTTGAAAATTATTTTCCTATCGGTTAAGAAAATGGCAGGCAGAGAAATGAAAAGATAAAATGACATTCTGAGGATACCTTTGGTTGCTAATAGATTCTTTTGACACATGTAAGTAAAAGGTTTCCATTTAAATATTTTGAAAAACCCCATCTGCATATGTTCTACCACCCTACCTTCTGCTATGAATGTAATACTTGGACTCCGCTGATTTATAGGACAATAACCGAACAGCTCAGCCAGTGAGTGGCAATTTGGAAATACTCTTCCTACTTTTAGACCACATACAATTCATTTATTTTGGTGTTGCTTTCAGAAGTCTTTCTCCTCACGTTTTCTAAAACTTGAGAGTAACCTTATTCTTAAGCCTCTTTGTTTTAGGTCACAAGTTCAAATGGCTGCCTGGCAGACAATGGTTGATCGGTTGACTGACCAGTCATTGTAAATAACTTCCATCAACTATCTGCTGAGAGATGAGACCTTCCAAAACCCTCTGATAACTTGGACCCATTGCTATCAGGAGATGCCTTAGCTCTTTCACCTGGAAGTACATATATTTTCATCCCACCCAGCATGCCAATGAGACACAACTTCCTTGTTCACGAGTGAAAATACAGCAAGAACGCAAACAGCAGTTTCCTCTAGAGACACCTGTACTTGTTTCTCTGGCTTTTTACTTGTGACCTTTAGTTGCTTTTCTATCCCAGAACAACTCTTCACTTTGAAGGGTCCAGGCACGACAGAAAATTGGTAGTGACAGCATTTTTAATTAAAAGCAAGAATGAAAAACTGTTTAAATCCCATAAATATTGTAGTCAGTCTTTGTGAGTGTCATTCACTATGAATGAAAAAACAGACTATTCATACAGAGGTAAGATATATATGTGCACGATTTGAAAGTGTTTTAATTTACTCCAATCTTAATCATAGCACCGGTTGTCGAGATACTTCTAGTGGATATTAGTAGTCAGATTTTGAAAAGAAGGTTTGTTCTTTACTCAGATAGACTCTTTCAAGTGTGGTGTAGCTTTACGAGGAAGTAAAGAGTAGAGTAGAGAAGAGTATTGTAGAAACTCATGAAGAGTTATCATCCTCTAACTGATATGCTCCTATAGTGCATTCATGCATAATTCAAAAAAGAGGCATTGATTGCATATTGCAGCATAAGTGCTGATTTTTGATTGCTATTTTAGTCGTACATTTCTAATTCTCAAGAGATAACTTTATTCAATTAAAGAAAAAGCCTACAAGTTAATTTCTTTGCCAATGTAATTTTGAAGAATTGTCATTTGAATTCTCTCAGAACCATTCTTTTGTGATTATGATGTAGGTGCCTGTATATCATGGCAGAAACATGCCTTTTATGTCTGCATTTCTCAACCTCTGTTTTTAGACAAATGACAGTAGATCATTGCAGGAGGGTTGCTTCAGCCATTTAACTGATTGTATCCTTTTCTTCCTTTTGTTTTAGACCATTAAGCCAGAAAAATGTAGTGTTTCAGTGGGCTACTGCTGAATGTGAGCCTTCAGAGGGGGGAAAAAGAAAAGACATTGAAACTTGGAAGTTATATTTAATTTTGCTTATGGACAAATTAATAATTTTGTATCAAATATATATGTTCTTACCCATGATAATGCTAAAAGCTGCTACTGTGGATTGTAGGCGTGCAGATACTCTACATTTTGCAGGGAGGGGAGAGGTTACTAGACTAGTTTGTGGAGGAATCATCTGGAGTAGCTAATTTTATTAAAACTTCCCTGATTGCAGATATTTGCAGATATTGCAGATATTCCCCAGTGATTTGCAAAGCATCAGTGCATTTCTGAACATGACAGTTTATAAAGCTTTCAGTTGCTCTATTTCAGTACTTCAGTGTGAAAGAGTATTTCAGACATAATTTAAACATTTTCTTGAAAGTTTTCTTTCTCCATTTTTTATTGAACAATGAACTGTATAAAATAAATTCCCATGGAGTAAAAGTATGTTGTAAGGTCTTTGACTGATACAGAATAATTGCTTTGTTGATTGTATATCCATGCATGATAAGATATGCATAAGAAGAAATCTGGTACAGAAGTATAAATAATACTTATCTTTAAGCCAGCATCTGTCATCTGCTTCAGCAGACAGTGTTTTCTTTCATTCCTGCACAAAAAGAGCTGAGAGATTTATGGAGCAGCTTTGTTTGCGCTCTGTGATGCTTAATCAATTTTTATTAAATTCTAAATTAAAACTTGGCTTTCATCATAGTCTTTTTTTTCTCCCAGTAGACGTATCTGATGTATAGAACAGGAGAAAGGCTCATGACAGCCACAAAGTTTATGCAAAGGTGGGAGGGCTTCAATCCTGAACTCCAGAGCACTTCGTTTTCAGTGGGGCAACTCTCAGTCATTTTTCAGAAGCTACATTGGTATTTCTGTGTTCAGACTGTGACATTCATGAATACAACTAAACCAGAACAACCTTGAAGGTATTAAAATCTTTAGACTCCCTTTTCGGTATAATTATTATTGATCTTTGCAAGAAATCTCTGAAAGAATTTTACTCTTATTAATTGCAGATGGTATGTATGGTTCTGTTAATCAAACTGTGATTAAAGATGGCTTTTCAACTTCATGGCACTTTAAAACATTAGCTAATCCACATTATACACTGAGATATGTAAATAAGTAGCGTTATCTCCATTTTACAGATGAAGAAATTAAGGCAGAAGTGCTAAGTTACTTAGTCAGGGTCACATCTCTTGAAAGAGGCAGAATATAGACTACAGGAGTGCTTGAGTCCTTTGCTCGAATCACATCTCTTTCTAATTACAGTAATAAATAATATACACTTACCATATACACAATTTTTATTTTCAGAGTTTAGATACATGAAATAAATGAGTCATCCAAGATACAGAAATGTGTCTTAAAATCTGTTACTGTGAGAGAAGATGATTACAGCATTGGGGAGTCAGTTTGGATGATACGATTTTTTGCTCTGAGTCAGGCCAGTGTTCATCCTCATTTCATACAAGAATGGTTCCATGCAAACAAATGCCAAGAGTCAAGCACAAATGTAAGAAGATAGAATTAAAATTATTTGTGCATTTATTTCTTCCAAAGAGGAAATCCCCTAGACTGCTTTAAAAGAAGAAAACAAATATATGGAACCTGAGGTCAGAATGGACATTTGATCTGCTAGTTTGACCTCAGTGTAACCCAGTAGCAATTCTTGGCCTAGCAACTTGCATTTGGTTGAGCTCATTTCCAGAACGCTATCCAGCCTTGGTTGGAGAGGGGTATCCATTGCTTCTCTTGTAGTTTGTTCCAATGGTTTGTCATTCTTGCTCTTGCTAAATTGAGGTTGTTTAACTTCACCATATAGTTTGTGTTATGCCATTCATGATTAAATTGACGAGCTCTTTAGGACCTGTTATTTTCTCTCTGTGAAGGTACTTACACACTCTAATCAAAACACTTTTTTCCTTCTTTTCAAAGAAGTGTCTTATTGTAGGACTTATTCTGTGACCTCCGAGTAATGTTTATGTCTCAGTCCTTCACTCAAATGTGAAGACAGAATAGTGCTTCTGCTGCTTTCCTCTTTTCATAGAGCTAAAACTAGCTTTGTCCTAGATTGTGGTTGGGAGCTTGTATTGAGTTTTCATCCTTAAAGCCTTTCAGAGTCACAGGTTTTGGGCACATTGTCCTCCATTCTTGTTTGTCCTGTCTAAAAAAATCATGGGGGAAAAACTGAAGAGGAACCATCTTCTCAGTATACTCAAAGGGATCTTGATAGATAATAAAAGAAATTGCCACTTCAGTGTCTTCAAGGAAATTTAAAAAATAACAATGTGAAAAGAAATATTTTTGTTTGCCATAACAGCTCTGCTTTCAGATAGTTTGACTTGTGTCTTCTACACGCAGTCTCTGGTACACACCAGGCTGACTTTGAGATTGTTTGTTATCCTCACTCTACTGAGTAGTTAAACACTAACTACAAAGTTTGCTGAAAAGCGAATCTCTCAGTCCCCAAAGCTGCTTGAAAAGACTCCTTCCAGTTTATGCATGTTCCTTTTAAGAAATACAGCAGGCAGTAAATTCAAATCAGTGTGCCTGAATTCATTAATTTCCTTTGGTGGGTTGTTGTAGAGAATCTGAGAAAATAATTTTGGTGATAACTCTAAGAAGAGTGGAATACAGCCTCCAGAGTTTTTATAGCTTAACTCCTGATCAAAGAGATGTCAGTTAGTTCTCTTTGTGTCCTTTTGCCTCCTTTATCCAGTCAAACCGCTGCTTGTTATCTGTCCTGAACACATTACTTCTGTGTCCAGTGCAGCAGCACGGAAAAAAAGCGTGGGGCTGAGAAACTGGAAGAACTTAGAAAGGAAGACAAATAAAGAAAAGTGTCACTGAAATTTTAAAATGAAAACAGGATGTGAACACGATGTACAAGCGTGCTTTCATGATACAGTGCAACTGTCTTTGTAGCTGCCCAGCTATATGCTGTGCTGCTGTTTGCCAATGTTCCTTTTTTGCTGCATGGAACACAATACAGATCTACTAAGTTTGTGTCTGTTTCATGTGGAGTAAATTTAGAGTAGATGAACTGAGTCTTTGGAGCCATTGCCAAATGAGGTGGTGATGATGGCTAGAGAGGTTTGGAGTTGGGGAGTGCTTCTGACAGGAACACAGTGCATACTGCGTCATGCCTTTGACCATGGTGCTTTAGACACACTGCCAAGTGTTTGTAACAAGATAATGCTGTTACTGCACTTTACTTTTAACTTTCCCCTTGCATAGAGCACATTTCCTTTTTTGTTTTATAAACTGTGCTCTCCATAGTTTTTGTACCTTTGTAAACAGTTCGGACTATTGATATGTTGGCAAAGTATGAGGTAGTTTCTTACCGTTTTCTCCTTGTTATATGCTGTTATACACTCCATACTCAGTTTTGGTAGTGTGGTCAGTTTAACTCCCTAAAATATGATAAAGACTTGGATGACAAATAGCATTTTATTGGTAGATGTTGGGGAAAAAAAAAAGGGGGCATTACTTGTATCTTTTAAATGAGCAGGAAGTCAACTATCAATATGATAGTCATAGTATATGTGAGGATGTACCCTTAGCAATGGTTAGATCAAGATTTTCTAAGAAAAACAAGAGTTTAATCTTGCTGCTTTATATAGGGAGAAACTGAGTCTTCTTTTTCATAAAATGCAAAACCTGATGATTTTAAAATTTAGTGGATGTTATTGAAATCTAAAAAAGAATACTAATTTTAATCCACAAATTATTCGTACATATATGGGCTGAAACTTCACCTTTTCAAAAGGAGAACAATGACATTATTTTTACAATTGGCAATGGTCATATAAAACTGAACTGTACCACACCATTGAGACTATGCTATAACACAAGTTCTTAAGTTGTAAAAACTACAGTAATACCTTTCAGTAATGTTAAAGATGGTGTAACACATTTCATCCCAACTCTTTTTTTCCTCTTTTAGTCTGTTTTTAATGCTGTTCTTTAATGGATCTTGTAACTGGGGTCTCCTTTTGAACTAAAAATTTGCCCCTGCCTGGATGAGGTAGCTGTCCTGTATCTGATGGTGATATATAGTGATTGTGCAGGAGCTTTGGTTTAACCCTGATATCTTGCAGTCACCACAGGTACCTTTGAGAAGGTAAGATTATATTAACTAGGAATGATCCTAACCGCAGAGGTTTGTCAGGCTCCAGCTTGAGACGTTTCTGAGACACTGAGCTTCTGAAATATTGAGTATCTTTAACTTCAGCGTTAAACTTCTGCCTCTGTTCACCTCAGAGGCAGCTGCATATCTGTGGTGGATAAAATGATTTCTAGTGGTATAAAACAATAGTGATACCTTTTTTTTTCAATACCTTTTTTTTTTAAGAGTTTTTTAAATGCTGTGATGTTTGCCCGGTAGCATGCCATATCAGCACACAATAGCACAGCTCTTGTAATGTTAATCTGGTCATCCACATCATAACAGTTTTGTAGGCTAGTCAGAAAAGCAGGGTCAAAGCTGTGCGATGTGGTTCTGGCAACACTTCCGCTGTTTCTTCGTGCTCTTGCTTTTTGTAAAAAGGTATCTGTTAACCCTGAAAAAATACGCTAACCGGTAAATGAAAATGTACTTCTTGTGGTTTGGCTACCTTAGTTACCATTGTGAATAACCTTCTTATGTTTGTGTTTGCAAGAGTGGTTTTCCACTCAGGAGGGTTACTGAGTCACCTTCTCAGCTTGCACACCTTCTCTCTTTCTTTCTCCGCCACAACCATGGCTTTGAAACGGCAGCGCAGTGCTGGGCCATCACAGCAGTAGAAAAACCGGTCACCACGAGTGATTTCGTGCTGGTGAGTAAATATTGTTGCAGAGCTGGAGATTAGGAAATGGAAAGAAAGTTAAGGACCAGGAGATCTCTCTTGAGCAAAGCATTTATCTGAACAGCCTGGAGTGTTTATCTGCTGCTTTTCTGTTTTTTTTTCCTTCTTCTGGTAAAAGAGTGAAGAATAGGTACCGAGTTCCAAAGCACTGACTCATGGGGCCACAATGAAGCATTAGGATACAGCCATTTCCTACCTTTGTTTGAAATCAGTGGAGTAGCCCTGGCGGATGCCGGCCCTCGGCTGCAGGCCTTGGTGGAAGGAAATGCTTTTCGTCTTTATTGAGTACGGAGTGCTGTTTAGCAATTACTTGGTGCCATCGCATGCGGCAAGCGTTGTGTAAAACACTTTGCTGTGTGTTGCTATATGCCGTAGCCACCTGAGGCTCCGAGGTGATTAACGCGCGCTCCAGGAAAAGTACTTGCCAGGTAGTTAGAAGAGCGTGGCGAGGAAGGTAATGAATCGTAAGAGCGCTGTCTACTTGCACCATATCTTTCTGAGGCTGTTTTACAGGTGTAAATAAAGTATCACCAGCGCGTCTTTGAATCTGAGAAATATTGTTATGGCAAGATGGAATTAAGCACAGAAAAGAAGAATTTGTCTTGCCTGAAGTGATGCTACGGATTCTGTGGCTGAACTGAAAATAGGTTGTATGAGTTTGGGCTCCTATTTTTCCGCTCTGACCACTTAACTCCACTTAAATTTGGGTGTCGTAGTCTCAGAAAAGACAGCGCATTTGCATGTAGTGAGAGTGAATGCCTTAAAAAACCCCAACTCCCAGGGTAAGTAAAGCAGTGAAGCACTAAAAGAAGCAATGGGAGTACTAAAAGAAAAACAATGACAATTGGAAACTTACGTGGTCGTTGTGTATTTATCTTTAGCCTTGATTCATTGAGACTCTTTCCAGTATTTTTTTCTGGGTTCTTCTATAAATGACTCTTGAGACCTTTCATTTATCAACACTAGACACAATTTTTTGATATACTTTTTTTTAAACTCCCTTTAATCTGTATGGTTTAGTGATTTCATTTACATCTCAGGTTTATTGGTGACTTACCGTTCTCTTCTTAAATAGTGCCTTATTGGCATCTGCGATCAGTGTTAGTGAACACATTAAAAAAAAAAAAAGGAAAAAAGTATAATCCTGGAAACTCTCCAAAGAGGAGTTAGGAAACGACGTACGGACAAATGCTCCTGCTTGGAACAAAACAGAAAATGGTCCCTGGTTCATGTGTTTGTCTATGTGTGTGTTTTTAGTTTTTGTTAAGCCAAAATTAAACACAGTAGAGTTCACTGTTTGCTAATCACCATGTGTTTACTTTCCCTTCCAAAACTGAAGTTGCCAACCAATACATTTCCTACCCAGAGCTATGAATCTGTCCAAATAAACAGGGGAAGTAGTAAAACAATGACACTATATGAAAATACATCCTCATTCATTAAACAGAGTCCAAAAATTTTTGTGGAATTTAGCAGTAACAGAGGAATGTGCATCTTATGGGCTATCCAGCATATGAAAAAATAATAACATAACATGAATGATGTTCTTAAGAAAAACACTTATCCTGTTGGTTTACAGAGATGAACATTGATTCTTTTATATTATGCTGCTTCTGTAATCCCTGTGGACTGGTGCATTTTGGGTATCTCATGGTTTTATGTTAATTAGGAAGGTAAGCATCTTGCAGAGAACAAATAATCAATTCTAACTACCATCTCAATCATTAAAGGTTACCACTGTGTCCTTCAAAGTGAATTTTAAAAGGGCTTCTCTCACAGACCACAGAAGCAACAGCAGAAATGTTAGATGCAAAATTAGGTAATGTCTTTTGCTTGTATGACCAACTAACATTGGGAGAAACAGTCTTATATGTGTGACAGAAAAGAAGCTGTACCAAACAGCTGTCCATCTCTTCCCACCTGCCAAATTCAATTAATTTACAAAATTTTTGATCTGTGGCAGAACTTACGCTGATGTCAGCAGATGGTTTGCAAATGAGTCAAAAGTAGCATTAAGCCTCAATATTGGCTATGGCTGAGCTGGAGGATGGGAGATGAGTTTTTTCAACACCTCACGCTGTGTTACACCCATTGGGTGGAAAAATAAAGAGCTACGCAAAATGCACGGGAGCAGACTGTGATATGAAGATTAACAATCCTAGTTCCTCAAGAGCACACATTTTAGATCTCACCCAAAGGAAGAGACTTTCAGGGGCACATCAGCCTTTGATGCTTGTGGTTTAGAGGAAAGTGGGTTTCTGTATGAATCATCTACACTGCTGCCTGCTGCGGTTCCCTGTCCAGGGAGTGGGATGGAACTTCATACAGCCAGCAGTGAACCTCAGGGGAAAGTACACAGTGTGTGTGAAACTTCATGGGGATCCATGCTTTTCAGGCCCCTTGTTCTTGAGATGCAGTCCTGAAATGGCAGGACATTCTGCCCTGGGGATGCTCCTTGATTGTCCTTGGCAGCAAGTCAAACAACTGCCTCTTTCTTCCAGCAAACCATCTATTTGTTCTCTGTAGATGTGATTTTTTGAACCCTGTCCAAAGCATGATACATTTAAGTGTCCACGCTTGAATCTTAAGACTTGCCATGCAAGGTGATGGCCTGGGACTGTCTGATGCTGCATTGTAACAACTACAGCATTCCCACTCTGCGTCTGTGGGGTTTTTTTTGAAGTGCCTATGGCAGCTGCAATTACCCCTTCCATTGATATTTCCTTTGCCTTTTTAATTTTATTTGTTAGTGTTTATGAGCTTGAATGCTAAGAAAAATGTTTCTGTTACAGTTGGGAGCACATTCTTTACAGTGAGGCATGGTGCACAATGGTCCTGTTAGTCTGTACTGAAACAAGAACAGCAAGAGATGTGAACTTCTTGCAGTCCTCTGTGACTGGGGGGCTCTGACTTTAAAGTTGAGCAATTACCCCTGGGATGCCTAGGAATTAACCAGTTCACTGTTAATCATAAAGGACAGGGCCAGCAGAAACGCTTGCCCGAGCCATGCTTAGGGCCTCTTTACCTTCATCTAGCAGATACCTTCCTTGGAGAGTGAATTCTGGGGGACTGAGGTTTCAAATTTGAATAATCAGATTGGTACACAAAACACAACTTGCTGAATATTATTTTTAATTAATAATTTTAATTTATTAATTAAATTATTTAGTTAATTGATTTTAATTAATATTGTTTGGATCATTTAGAAAATAAGGTAAACATAGTACTGACAGCTGGAAAGCACTGGGCTTTGTCACATGGTCAAAGATCTTTCACCTCTTGCAAGACAATTTTAAGGTATTCAAAAAAGGTTAGGGTTTTTTTGCTGTTGTTTGTTTGTTGTTTTTTTTTTTTCCCCAGCAAGGAGCGCTTAAATCAGCTGAACAACTAGGAATGTGCCATCTCCATCTCTGCTGAAGGAGCTGTGTGGATAGGAGATGTCTGCGAGTGTGTGAGGGCAGCAAAAGCATCAGTACAGTGTGTCTGTGATTTCTCTTGAAGATTTAATAAGGATTTAAAAATATTTTTATTCATACTTTAAATGACAATTTTCCATTACATGAACTAAAAGTCTGAGGTCAAGGAAAATATGAACAAAATCTTGAAGACATTCGATAAAAACAACGCAGTTCCCCAAAGCTGCTCCTTAGCCAACCTGCTTCCTTTATCTTTGAAAAATCTGTAGAAATGACAGTTGGGATCAAAATTTAATTGTACTGGGCACTCTGCAAAACCAGCACAGACATAATATCTGCCCTAAGGAGTTTACGGTCTACTTCAAGGCTTGATGCCAGGACAGGGTGTAGCAAGCAGGGAGAACAAGGAAGAGGAAGTAGTTCTAGGAACTTGTGACTATCCTGTCTTGCTAGATAAACACTCTGCTCAGTGTCAGCATCATTCAGTGAGGTTAAGTTGCAAACAAAAACAGTGGTGCATTTGGTAATCTTGGCTAGTCATCTGTCTTGTGACAGGCTTGGTGAATTTATGCGATAGAGCTACTGTCAGCTTTATTTCTCAGATTTTATTATACTGGCTTGTGGGCAGGAGGATTTGGGCCTCAACTTATTAACTCCTTGTTTAACGGCCGGTTGTTGATATGCCCACTCCTACAGAGGAGCAACGCTGACATGCATCTTTAGAACATTTATTTCCGAAAGAAGATTGTTTTGTTTAAAGTTAGTAGTTCAGGGTTTTCTTCTTCCCTTGCATTTCTGATAAGCTGAGAAATACTTTCCCTGTGTGAGCATTTCAGTCGCTGGGAGTCAACTAAGAAGCGAGCTTACAGTGTGTCTGAAACAGATGAACCACTTTTGTGGGTACAGGATGCTGCGTTCTTTAGCTGCTTTCACTAACTCCCCTTTTCCTTGGCTCGTTTGTCTGGTGAAGGAGGCAGACTCTGCTGGCAGATCATGAACAGGTAGTCACCATTTCAGGAAGGCATTCTCTCTACAGGGCATCCTTAAGTTCTCAGAGCTCATAGAAACTGAATTGAACACCTGCTTAAGTGTCCTGAGCAGGGAGGAATGGCATTTAATCAGAGGAGTCCTTAAACAGAGGCCACCATTTCTGTGTGGGAGTGTGTAAAATGGTAAGATAGAGTTGTGCTATGACCACAGGAATTTTATCATATTGGACAGGATCAATGGTCCAGGATCATGTACTTAGCACTTGGTGCAGCACTCTCTGTGTTTGATAGCAGCTGGTGGAATGTGCAAGAAACCCATTAATTGACAGTTACAGAATAACCTGCCCATAGGGGAAGTAGCTTTCTAAGCTCAGGCAATTAGTGGTTTTCTTTTGCCTTTTAGCAGGAGTTTGTATACTTTGTCTTTAGTGAGCAAGCAGTTTAGTTTGCTGAATAAGAGTTTTCACTTGGCTGCAGGAAACTTTGTAATTGTGTTGTGCTGCTACTTTCAGAGCCTGCACTTTGCTGGTCTGTCTGCCACTCATAGGTAGAGTTTAAACGGGAAAGGGCGAGCTGAGAAAGCTCAAAGCAGAAAGGCAAGATGTATTTTAGTGAGACATCCACAGTAAAATCTGTGTAATTTACCCTTTTTTGGTCTGCTTTTTAAGCCTTTAGGCAAAAATGTGCTTCCTGTTATTGATGCAGTGATGTCTGTGTGTTACAAAGTAACACATCATGTGTTTTATTGAAGGATATTATGCTTTTTATATAGTAAATTTTAGAGATGTAAAAGATGGTACATTATGTACATGTTCTAATCCTTGGGCTTGTAACACTAATTAGTAAATGAGACTAACACCTTCAATACCTAACTCTCTTCTCATCAGATGTCTCCCTAAAATGCACATGTCAAATATGCCTACTTCCACAAACGTACTCTGGTTTGGCAAAGGAAGTGTTACATCACTCCTTTGGGAAAAGATGCAGCAGTGCTAAATGTCTCACGAATGCAAAGATTTTCCTGAAATTTAGACTAAATATTCAATTTTTAATTTTTTTCTGACTCTCAGATTGTTTACACTATGTTGTATGCTGTGCCCCATATTTTTACTATTTGAACACTTCAAATCTCTGTTGACAGTCATCAACTGGCCTTTCAATCCCCAGTTCCTGGGCCTAAAACTTTCAGAGTGATTGAAATTTACATTAAAATTTATAGCTACATCACTCTTATTGTAAAACATTTTTCAAGACCAAGAAGAAAATACATTTCTGGTTATCCACAGAATTAAAAAGCTGGTACTTGTTGAGTGTTTTGGGGGGACAATGGCGAATGCAGAGTTAAACAAGTGACCAGTTTATGTTGAACTGAACATTCAGTGTTGCTGGATCCTTAATCCCTAAACAGATGGTTTACCACAGTCTCATTGTAGTCTAGAAGTACCTCTTGTATGAGAAAATGCAGTCATGCAGAAACAGTACAAACACTATTGACTTGCCTACTGCTTGTTGCTCCTCCTTCTTTTCTCTTTCTTCCTCCTTTTTTCTTTCTTTCTTTTTTTTTTTTTTTTAAACAGTGTTAGTTCAACTCTTATGCCCATAATGCCTTTTGCCCTTTACCTAGGATTTCTGTTTTGCTTCTGAATTAAATTAATATGATGGATATGATGGACCTCAGAGGCCTTCATTATGAACTGTTTATGAACTCATTTTCAAATAGGGCTGTTTTGTTATTATCAGAGGAGACTTCTTTTGCTTCACATAGCTTTTCACATCATGGCATTTCAAATTCCTTAAGTCCTGTAATACTATATTTTGTGAACAAGAGAGAGGAGAAAATAGAGAGATTTTAGTTCCTGCTTTTGTTAACCCATTCTTGTTTTGGGCAGAAAAAGAAAGGGGTTTTGTTACTCAAAATTGAAGATCTGCCAGCTTGTAAAGTATTCCCCTTTATATGAGGGAGATTAAGTTGGCATTTTATGCAAGTCCTCTAGTATGCACCTCCGTGTCTTGTCACAAGGCATATAATTACTGCATTTCACCATCAGCAATCATTCTTAAGTTAAAACCTACTATAAACCTCTCATTAGTAAAAATAAGACAATGAAAGTAGGACGTACACCTTCAAAAGGAGAACCAACTGTTAAGGGAGTTAATCTTTTCATTGCACAATAGATAAAGAATAAATAATTTTCACTTAGGGCTTTTCTTTTACATGCAATCAAAATAGTTTGCGATAACAGATCTGGTGCCAAGGGTTTGATAAACACAGGGTTTTATTCAGATAGGGTTGATCTTCCTTCTGCGCTGCATTCAAATAACGTAGTTTCTTTTTAAGTGTGTAAGGCTGGGTCACATCCTCCTTGCAGTCTCGCTGCACAACGGTGGGGCAGATTTTGATGCTGCTTGTGTTACAGAGGGTGGAGAGCCATCACAGGGAGCGCTGCACCACCTATTTACAACCTCAGCCAGGTTAAAGCCTGTTTTCTGGATAAGGAAAAGAGTGTGGCCAGACCACATTTTCTCTAAAAAGATTTGGCCTGAAGCATAGCCCTAGGGCATGAGGTTGACACTGGCCCTGAGCGTGGTTGTTGGCAAGCGTGAGATTATTTTGTGCCAGGGCAGAGACCTGGTGTGTCTTCCAGTCTTGCCTCCTATGTAAAAACCATATTCTCTTCCTATCCAGCTCCATCAAGCTAAAAGATGAAGAGCTAACAAACTGGATTTTTTTTCTTGCTTTCAAAGCTTTTCTGAGTTAGCAGGGAAGCCTGAAAAATTTTCAGTGTGCCATCTTCCAGAGGGGGTTTCACTGAAAATGAAAATATACCTAAGATATCCTCCATGTCATGTCAACATTTTAAGTGGCATTTTCCTGTGGAAGGCCTACTGTGGGATCATTGGCACCTGTGTTTGGTACCAGCGTTTAGTGGGCTGCTATACCCAGTTGATGAATTTACAGTTTTAAAAGGGAGAGCAGAGAAGAAGGTAAAAAAGGAAGGGAGGGAAGGAGAGATGGAGGGAGGGAGAAAGAGGTTGCAGATCCAGTACACTGGAAGAAAGATGTGAGGACTGAGCTGTGTTCATGACTGGTGCACCATCACATATAACAAAGTCTGTGCCATCCGAATTCTGCTTATGGGGTCATTGCATGAGATTTATCTCCAGGAAGTATTCTATCTCGCCATTGGAATTCACTCAAAATTTGTGTCAGTGTATGCAAAGTGGAGGAAGGTCAGCTAAGTCTCTTGTCGGTGTGCTGGCACGGTAGTGTCAGCAGGAGAAAAAAGTAATGAGTAGAGTAAAAATAGGTTCAGGTGAGATTTTCAAAACTGGTTATTGATCTCAACAGTAAAACTAGGGGAATGCAGCCAGGTCAGCAGAGAATGCTTTTCAGACCCCTGCTCTTGTGCCAGAAGATGGGCAGGCTAAATACACCTGAATGTTCAGGAAATAGGTTTTCTGAATAAGACGACCCAATGTTGCACAGCTGCTTTGCAGGGTTTATATACACGGCTCACAGGAGAAACACACAACCAAACAAGTTTCAGGTAATTTTTTTAAACTTTTTAGTGCCAGAGACAGCTTGTTACATATAAAACCACTGCATTTCAAAATCAAAATTAGCAGAAAGATAATATTCTGTTGTTGGAGTAGGGTACTAAAAGTTAGCCATACTGAATTCCTCCCCCGCCGCCCCCAAAAGCAGTTGAAAAATCTATTAAACAAGGTTTTTTTCATGTTGTTACCCATAGGATTGAACCATGGCAAAACTAATTTCTAAGAAACCTGCAATTGTATAATATCAATTATAACAATGATGAAAGATTCTAAATAAATTAGTTCTTCCAGAAGCTATCCACTAGAAGTTAAAGTGAAAGCCAAACCACAAGCTCTTTTTTGCCTCTTTGAAAGATTTAGATGTCAAATGGAATGCTTTCCAAAACAAGGATGTGCTTGAGGGGAAAAAGAAGAAAAGTAATCTTGTTAACCAAAATAAGTAGAATTCAAAATTACTTTTGGAGCTTTCCCTTTCCTATTGAGAAAAAACAATAGGAGGGGAAATGTGCTTAAACTAAAATTCAGTTTAGATGTAAAATACACTTGCCACTGCAGGGTCACTTCCAGTTGCAGAGTGGGAATCTTCTCTGAAGTTGCCTAATTTTATTCTTCCAAGGGTAGTGTGACTTGCTACTTCTAAAAAGACTCTTAGAGAAAAGAGTGCACATAAAGTTAGTTCCTTCAGATGTGTGTGGTACACATCCTAGAGTCATGAAGCACTTTACAGAGAGAAATATCAAATAAAACCAACAACATTCCACTACTGACTTTTCTCCAGGCTCTTCAAGCCTAATTACTGTAACCAGTACTAAGTGCAAATATCACTTCAGCATAATGGGCCACCTTTGTTCTCAGGTCCAATTAGACTACAGCTTGTACGGAAATCACAGTCAAATTGCACAGTCACCAGTTAAGTGGCTCACTGCTTTTCCAGGAGGTTTAAATCCCCAACTGTTACATAAACCAGCATCAACTTGCCTGCTAAATGTGGGCACTTATATTTGGGATTCATACAAAATCTGGGAAGCAGTTATTTCTTACACCATATTTATGAATAATGACAAGACGCTGCCAGCTGGTGTGTGTAAAGTTGTCTAGACCAATCTAAGAGCAGTATGTTTTTGCATCTTTTCTTATGGCAGCTTTGAGGGCCAAGGAGGCAGGCTGGATAGTTTTCCAGTGACTGCTAAATGACCTCAAGCTCTAGTACAAGTAATGCCTGCAAACTCTGCAGCTTTGGCTGCTGTGACAGAAATATTAAAAAAAAAATAGTTGGAAGGGTATCAGCATTTATGCTTTAGGACAAATGCTGTCTGAGGGAAAAAGGAAGTTTTCTACCTAGGTCTAATATTTCATAATTTTGCAAGGTGGAAGTTTTGAGTCGTCATCAGAAGTACATAGTGCTGATCACTCTCTGAAATATGATCATGAGTTAACGTTTGGAGGTGTGACCTAGTGGGGTAGGCAGTTGTATCTGCAGTCCGTTCTGCAGTGTTCCCCAGTGAAAGACTGCATGTAGGCATTTACTAAGTTTATTTTTCTTTTTAAACCACATTTACTGACATCTTTTGACATGGATTTCTTTTGTATCTTGTGTACACACTGAATTGTAGGTGGCTACACTGTTGTGTGACATAGCTTGTTTTTTTTTCCCCCTGTACTTTTTTGTTAGAAGAGAGCCATCCTGCAATGAACATCTAACACCCAAGCTGTTTGTAGTAAGCGTGAAAACTCTAACCAAACATACTGGATTCGGAAAGGGGCGATGTGTGGGGATTTAGAAAAGAAAGGAAAAAAACCAAGGTGGTGGGGGAGGGGATGAAAAAGAATGTTTTAGGAAAGGGAAAATGTTCCACAAGAGAAAGGAGGAAGAGAAGGGCAGAGGGACCATAAAGGAAAGCTAGTTTCCTTGGGAGAGACCCCATTTTTCCCATGAGGGATATATGTTTTCACTTGGTATAGACAACAACTCCATCTCTAGAAAGGAAGATACCAGCTTACACCAGGATCACCATAAAGTACTTTACGACTCTTTAATTCTTCTTAATAAAAATGACCTGTAGATTTATTGGGAATATCCTTTTCTTTATGCATGGCAACTACTCAATTCATGCTGAAAAAATCATCTATAGCTTAGCTTTGTAAGCAGAATTATTTGATAATGGTTATAAATACAACTCATAAATCTGTAAATACCATACAGCAAGTTCCCCTGAGTGATCCCTAGAACAGTCCTAAATACTATTATTTTTAAAAAATAGTGTACTTGGTAAAAGCACTAAAGGTAGCATGGGCACAGTTCTTGCTAATGGTTTGCCACTTCGAGAACTTAACTCTCTCTCTTTTCATTTTTTGTATTACAGTGTGTTCACATCTAACAAGTGCACTCATTTAAAGAAAATAATTGAGTTCAGCCATGGGTAATAAAAAGAAATAATTCTATTGATCTGATAAAGTCTCAAAAGAGAGGTAAATTTGAAAATGTTGTCTGTTATAGTTTCCATCTATTGCTCCGTTGTACCACAGTATTGTAGAAAAGGGGGGTCAGTGCGTGAGTTTGTTTACCATTTTGTTTTACACCTGGATACAATGAGATGCTGTGGGGAAGATTGTGACTCTCAGAAGGCATCTAGACAAACTGTGACTCATTAGACATTCCTGAAGCATGGTGAAATGGAAAAGTCAATGGAGTACTGTAATATCTGGGTATAAGTTATGCAAGGACAGTTAAGAGTATAGTGTTGAGGGATTAACATTATGTGGTAGAAATTCCATTTAATTAACTAGATGATGCCATTCCTACTACAGTGGTATCTGTAGAGAAATGAATCCCAAATCAGCATGCATGTTTACAGCTATAAATCCAAAAGCAAGGCTTACTCAGTAAAGAGGAGAACTTCTGTTTCTTTTTGGAAATGAACGAACCTGTATGCGACACTGCAGAAATAGCCGCATATTGGCTATTGTTTTGCAGTGAATACCTGCCCACATCTCCAGGAGATGCGTTCATCCATGTTTTGGGGAAGGAGAGTTATTTTATCTCCTGCTAAGACTCTGCATTTTTTGTTAACCACGAGTAGGTGTTATGGTGATTCTCTCACTGAATAGATGGAGGGATCAGATTCCCTCCTTTGCTGGCTGCTGACTGCTCTGTATCCTTGCCATGCCACCTCCTCAGGCCTGCTTAACCTCTGGCTTTTCATCGGGACCCTCAGCTTCATGGCCTTTTTTCCCTTGTGGAGACTCTAGCTTTCTTGGCTGGTCACCAGAGTGGATGGGTCTCGCTACATCTTCTTCCTGTCCCAATCAACAATATGCCATTTGCACTTTTCGCACACTCTTCTCCCAGGAGCAAGAGGGAGAACACCAAGTCCCTCCAAAATGAGAGAGTGGCGGGAGGGATGTAGCTTCCAGCAGTCTCTGCTTTCCTCCTCCTTCATCACCCACTGCAGCTGAGGAGAGGCACAGAAGAATGGGAGAGTCAGAGAACAGATTGCTTAATTCAGCTGATCAGAGGATGGGTTTGCACAGGTGTTCATGTACATATTTCGGTTTGGCGTGGTTATTACTGGAGATGGTGCAAAGCCCTGGTCAAGTTTGCAGGGCTGGCAGTCTAGGAAAAGTGTAACCCTGCCCTATTTTGCTTCTCAGCTAACCTGCAGTCCTTTAATGGCAATCATGCAACCGCGCTCCACATTGCTCCCTCCTGTGGTTTTAGAGAGCCTCCTAACACAAGCTGCTCTTTGGGAATAAGTCAGGCCTGTTCCAGTGTTGGTAAATGGTACACTAGGCTGTCAGTTGGTGTCAGAGACTCTGGTTGCTCTCCTGACTGACATCAGTCATGTCTTGGGCATGCAGTGTTATCTTGTACATGCCAGGAATGGCTATCAAAACTGGAAGTGACTAAGTAGATGAAATTTTAGCAAAATATTAATGTGTGGTTTGTGCCCAGGCCACACCTCAAGAAGTCTCATCTGTAAAAGAGATTATATTCAACGAGTGCAGACTGTTCTCAAGTCATCTGAGAATTTCTCTTCATGGAGCTGATCTAAGTAAGAGCTGTAAAACAAGAGTTGACATCATCTTTCTATAATATAAAAAGCATTATAGAAACAAAACAGAAATGCATTTTTCCTTTGTTAGGAAAACAAGTCTACTATTTAATACAGGATCTTTTCCTACTACTATTTTGAATGGTCTGGTTGTTGTTATCCATGTTAAGACAAGAGCCCTTGATCCACTAATCACTCTCTTGTGTGACTATTCCAGCATTCCAAACTTCTGACAGCGATCACTAAATAAATAATTAAAAAAAAAATGAAAAAAACTTTTTGAGAAAGGTCTCCTCCTTTATTTTCAGCACAGATGAAGAGCCTTTACTCTTTTGCCTACCACTGAAAAAGAAACCCAGGCAAAACAAAGCCGAATAGCAAAAAGCCCAAACTAGACTGATCTAAACCCCAAGCGACTGACCCTTAGAGTGGTGCGAATGATCACTTGGAGCTGTGTCATGCTGGGAGACATGACTGTTCATATGTGTCCCTTATGTTATTAGGAAGGAAAGATTACTTGGGACATTCAACCTGTGTGTTCCATTTTGGAAAACAAATTGCTTATCTGGAGTATGCAAAAACTGCCTAGGGTAATTTTTTGAAATTTCTATCCTCCGTTATAGGTTTCTATGCCTGTAAATTGTGCGGCTGGGTATCCTGGTGGAATATAGTATTTTTGGGAAGATGAACATGTCCTATGGTATTAGATAATCTTTTCCAGAAGTTAAGTGGGAGGGATTTTCAAAAACACCTTTCACAGGCAATCTCCTACTCCCACTCAAGGTGAACGCTGGCAGGAAAAATGAGTATTTCAGTTGAGAATCAAAAGCAATTTGACTGTTCTTTCCTAAGAGCCCAAAGACTTGAAACAATGCAACTTAGATATATGCATCATGTCCAGCTTAAATTCTCAATGCAGTTTCTGTCATATATGGTATTTTTTTTACAATCGCAAGGTTGACAGATCTGTTGTTATGATTTGCAGATTGTTTTCTGTAAGAAAGTTAGTTTTTTGGAAAGCTGGGATGGAATATCATACTTCCTGCTTAAATTATTCCATTGGGCTTCAATATGACTACTCACACGTTAGATGTGTATTCAACAGTATGGATTTATTAGGTTAGGCTTATAAACTGTGGCGTCTGTGAGTCGTATGCGGCTAAAAAAGCATATCTCAGAGATGGCTGACATTCAGCTGTGTGTGAAACGCAATTCTTGGGCCAAACTTTGCACTTGGCTACATAAATCTGCATTAGCTCTAATGAAGTCTGTAGAATTATTCGTAGTTTACCTTGCAGTCATTAAGGGATGCCATTCACTGCATAGATTTAAGTAAACATTTATGGTTCTAAACATTTTTGGGGCCACAGGATTTATTAGCTGTTTTAACATCACTATGTCTTCTCTTATTTTCCATCCCCAGCCAATGGAAAATCTTTAGATAACCAGGTTGCTTGATATACTTTGATCAGAAAGGTGTGATCCTGAGTAAACATGTTTCATATCATGTAAACAAATTGGGTACATTTCCAGGTGCCTAAATGAGTTTTTGAAAACTATCCTATGTATTGAAATTGAAAGTGTTAGGCTGTCTTTGATACAGAAATATGTCATTGCTGTTTATGGATGAAATGGTTGGTGCCCAGTGGCAGCAAGGTCAATAGGAATTTGACATAGTTGTGTCATTTATTTTGTAAGCTGCTTTTGTAGCGAGTGCTGTTGGGTTTCACCCTTGGCCTCAACAACCCGTCTGTTTCACTACTTGGCGTCCTCTGAAGACACTGCTAATTTTAACACATTTTGTGGTTTTGTAATGTGGCAAATTCCCACTAGGTGCTAGACAAACAACTTCTGCATTTGTGATTTAAGCCACACTTGAGCTGGGGCTGTCAGAGGTAAAAGATTAATACATCATTCCAGCTGATTAGTTGGTTGTCCCTCCCAAATCCTTCAGGGATGTTTGCACACTGGAAATTTTATGTAACTTCTGAGTTTTGAATTTGAAATTGTCGTCAAAATACCCAAAACTATTATTACGGCATCAGTGAACAGTCTGTGGCATTTTAGTTGTTTTACTAAGGAGTGCACAGATTTTTGCTCCACAAGTTGCTTTCTGTTTACTGTTCCTTAAAAAAACCTTTTTAATATGCTGTTTTTTCAGCATATGTTTTTATTCTTAAAGTACATGTTGATGCTTAATGATAAGGCAAGAGGAGAGACTGGCCACACCTTAAGGAAAACGCTCTAATCCTACAGCCTACTTGCTCCCTGGCTTGGAAAATCTTGGATGGCTCTCAGAATATGCAACACCATTCAAATTTGCCTTTTTCTCTAAAAAGGATGCAAAACACTAAATCCCTTCTCCAAAATGGAATGTTTGTAATGTCATGAAAAGGGAGAACAGATGGTATCATAAAGCTTAAGGGGAAAGTATAGCACTTTAATTCAAATTGTTTGACAGAGCTAAAGACAGCCACTTAGTTACCAATTGCTTAAGTTATTTATGCTCCTTTGTGTAAAAGAATAAAACAAGAAAATTAGAATGTTTTGTACATTTCAGAGAGAAAAGGGTAAAATAAGGCAAAATGGTACTTTATTTGCTTATGTTATTTGTTAATAGTAATACCCAAAATGTGATTGATCTTATTAAGCAGCCTTACAGAATCATTAGAATAACTGAAAACTGATTGTATAATTTTTGGGTTCACAGTGGGCAAGTTTACCCTGATACAGTGTGACAGCCTACTAGGAAAATACACAGAGCTTCACAACTTGGAATCTTTTGCCATTTTCCCTCCACTTTTAACTAAATTACTTTTGCACTGCATCAGGATTTAGACTGTGATTCAGTGCATTAACTTATCCCCATACTGCTTTGATTGAGCAGAAAAGCATCCATTACCAATGCCATATCCAAAGTGATGTTTCCATACAGACTGCCTGCTGTTTCATTCATAACCACAAAGCAGCCTGAAATGACTTTACTTCTTTTTACAACTTGCAAGGAGTTAATGGACTGTGCTGGCCCCCTGCCAAAACCTTTAAGAAACTTTATTAATGTGTTATGAGGCTGGGACACCATAGTGCAGGATTTTATTGGTTATTCATTTTAATGAATAAAAATATGTATGCACAATTAAAACCACGTTTTCAAGCAATTGCCTTCTAGTAAATGTTAAGTCTTTGACAATGATATTCTTAATGTTCACTAATCACATTTTTGTCTTTTTCTTTTCATAATGCAAAACTTTGCACTGCAAGAATATTACATTTGTATTGTGAATGTTACCTTCAGCACAGGCCCCACCTTTAGCCCAGAGAATATTCTTTTCCGATGTGGAAGAAGAAGCATTGAAAGCTTCTGGTTGGACTTTACTGTGTGCTTACAAATAAGCTATYGCAGAAAGATGATGAGAAAGACTGTGAAGGCTATATTGCTGTGGAGATGTAGGCAGCCTGTACACAGTACATAACATATGAAGAGCTAACGTAATGTAACTAGCTTCAGAATTAATGCCAGAAGTCAGCTGCTGGTAGGCCAGTCATCTGATGTGATTTCAGTGTTATTTTGCAAACATTTCTTCTCAACAGGCAATGGAATTAGTTTCTGTTATACATTTTTAAAATTCAGAATTCATTCAGACAACAAAGTAGATAAGACTAGGTAAAACTCTCAACAGTTTCTAACAGAAACAGAGATGATTCATTGCATAAAGACATATGAACTCTTTTTAAAAAGAAGGTAGTTTCCTTACTTTCCCTTCCATTATTCAAAAATAAAAATGATCTCTTAGAGTCATTGTTCACTGAGAAGCATCCCAATTTTCAGTCCCTGGATGCTCTTCTCTAAAACTGGTAAACAMCATCAGAGAAAAAAATAATCATAGCTTTAATGAAGATAACAATAGGAAATAGAGAAAGAAATGTGGAAGTGAAATTCAGTAGGTGATGGAATGAAAGCAGCAAAGCAGAAAGTTTAAATAAAAATGCTTCAGTCTGTTTAAATAGTTTACTATATCAGCACACGTTGACAACTGTTAAGTTTGCATAAAAATTTCCATTCTGCTTTCAGACTTCTCGTTTGGACTTGAAATTTTCAAAGCTTGCTCCCTTAGAAAGCAGTTGTGCTTTGCACGTAGTTTGAGCAAAAAAGATGACAGTGGTTTGCATGTATAAGGAGACTCATAAAGTACATCCTTACTTGGTATAAAAAGAAAAAGATCTTGTGACTTTCATTTACAGAATTTTCCTGGGAAAAATACCTGGAGATAGAAAAACTAGTATTTGCTGGGGAAATGACCCTTACTGGAGTGCTGTAGTGATTATTTTAGGTTTGGTGGTGGTGTGCACAGTATTTTCCTACGAATAGTGCTTCATAACCCTGGGTGTAGTTCGGCCTAGATCCCTTCTCCCTTTAACCTCTGATGATCTACATAAGAGCTGAAGAACTGCCTAGTGTCGATAGGCCTGACACAGCTAAAGATAGCCACGAGCATCTGTAGTTAGTGAACAAAGGTCCCAAGGAGATGCTTCATTCAGAAGGTCATCTCCAATTGAAGATCTGGACTCAGGAATACGTTTTCCAACTAAAATGGAGGCATCCTTATGCTAATAGAGATAAAAATTTTTGGTTTTTTTTACACACGTGTATGTGCACAGGTGGTGCATGGGTATAAATTCACAGCCTGAATTTAGCTTCTTTCTAAGCTTATATAAAACCTTCAGTGCATGAATACTTAAGACATTAGCCTCATTTGATGCAGAATATGAACAAAGGATTACAAGAAGTTACATTGCATATGGCCCAGAGAGCTAAAAAAAAATTGTATTGCCAACACAGATTGTGACATCTTGACTTTCGAGCATCTGTCTATGCAACTTTGTTTTTTGCATACAGCTTTTGTATACTTTAGGCAAGATACATTAGCGATCTCTAGATGTGCAGAATAAACAAGTAATAAGTTGATGCAAGAAGCAGAAGTAACTTGTGATAACTTTTGCCTCCTCATTTTTCAGAACACATTCCAGTGTTCTCTTCCAACAGATTTTTAGGGAATTTAGACCTAGCCATTAGCTAAGGAATGTGAGGAAAGAGGAGGTCTTACTCAGAACACTTCTGTAAAGATGACACATCTGTAGCGATGCTCCTGATAGAAGTAGTCCTTCGATTTTTCCTGTTTTGAAAATTCTCAGCAAAAGGAAGAGAACATAGGAGTAACTGTAAATAAAAAAAAAAAAAATTACACCTTCATGCTTCTTTCCTTTGAATACTTCAGAAATCCAAGTGCCAGTGCCAGTGAAAATGTGAACCAGTTGGTAGGGGCCTTTCTAAATACACGAGTGGAACTGCTAAGATACATGGATGTGTCCTGTAGCATTAAAATTACAGCATGAATATCATGGCACTTTTTAATATGGTAAACAGAATTTCACAGTCATTTGAAACCCAGAAGAGTTAAAATTTGTTCACTTTGTTTTTAGCAAACCTGTTGGCAGTAGCATGCAGAACCCGGGGACTGGGGATGGGATCTCATTTTCTTACTGCTTACAGCACAACAGTGCTGAGTTACATGCAAATATATACTCGTCTTTATCCCAGGTTGCTGGCCTGATGTCAGACTGGTCAGATAAAGTGAGACACTGAAATTTGAGCTTGAGAAGGCTGTTCTTAGATGTCTATTTTTTGTCTTTAATAAATGAACAGAAATGTATTCTTGAGCACTTTTAGTATTTCTGTCAGTCCAGCTAGGTAAAAAGGGAAAGTTTTGGGATTCCCAGTAAACTAAGTACTTGGTGCTTCCATAGGGGAAAATGGCCTGTATTTGTTTAGTTTTGTAACTGAAAGTGCCATGTCAACCCAGTGAGGAGGAGAAATGGGGAACAGGTAGGTTATTTATTTTTAAAATACACACATGCATTTGAAAGGAAGAAGAATGGCATGATATTCACAGAATGAAGCTTCATCTGTGGAGGCTGTAAGCAGCAGGTAAGATAGAGAAAATGACATAATTTTGTGAGGATAATGTTTTACGTACAGGAGATTAACCATGGCAGATTCTCTGGAAAATAGAGGTGAGAAAGATGTCTCTGTGCATATCTGCCTGATAAAATATTTTGAACATAATCCCTTGCTAGCTTTGTTTTGTCTTTTTTTTTATTTTTTTGGTAGAGAGCAGTTTAAAGGTGCACTTATTAAATATTAATAGAAGAGAGACCAATTGAAATTGCATGCTGATGCAGTCCCCGTGCTCTTTGGAACCTTAACCCTAGCTCACTGGTACTTTACAAGGACATCAGCATTACATAGCTGTGTGACTTTGACCCTGATTACTAATTAAACAGAGGGTGAAAAGTCATTTAATTCAGAAGCCTGTTGAGTGGACAGAACTATCACAGTGAATGTCCTTTGTATTTACATGGACGAAGATTTGCTCAATAGAGTAGGAAGGATTAGAAATGAAATAAAAGTTATATAAATAATTGACTGGGCTCTATCTGAAGTCTTCTGATGCAGCAATGTGACCATAGACAATAAGCAGTTCATGGATCAGTTGACTAGTGTTTTCATAAAAAGCTCCTGTTCAGATGTTCTTATATAATGATAGTTGATAGGGAGGCTTAGGACAGTAAATAGACAGGGACAGCACCCACAAGACAAGCTTTGTGTTCACTTAGTGTCTGCAAGGTTGCGATTCTTCTACTTCTGGTGTGGACACTTCCTATTTTCTTTTTTAATTCCAAGTGACGACAAAATGCCTGTAGAGTTACATTTTTTAAAGGAAATTCAGTGCAAACATCACGGTACACTCAAGTGTCACCTGTCATCACCCAAACCACCAGGTCTACCTGGGACTCTTGAGAAACTGTTCGGTGAACAGTAAGAAAGCAGTGGTCTCAGCGAAGGCTCGAAATGCCTCTGCTTCAGTCATGGTCAGTTATGTTTACAGCACAGTAAGCAGGCCCAAGGAATCTCTCCATTTATATTCGGTTTGACAATGGACACAGTGAGAGAATAGTCTCCTGTCTTTATTATTCAGACCCAAGACAGAATAGCTCAGGTTTCCTAGTTCTGGCCAAGGGTGGGATAGCTTGGGGAGGACATCCATCTCAAATCAAATACAGAGAGGCTGGCACAGCAGAGGCTTGAGATGTGTGGAAGGGTTTTGTACATTTTGCTGGTTGCTTGGAAAAGGGAGAGATTTTCTTGAAAAGTGGGCAAGTGCAATCAGTGCGAAGGAGGTATCAGGCGTCTGGGACGTTGCTGGTGCCTTGCGACCAAGCGCAGAATAGCTGTGCTTTGCAAAGGTCCCAACACGTGTGCTCCTGGCACAGGGGAAACGTATGACGATTTATGCATAATTTAAAACAATAAAATTAAGCTTCCCTTCAGGAAACCCCTCCTCCCCCATTTTTTCCCAGTTAGGGGATACGCAGAGCAGTCTGTATGCCTTCCCACCCGCCGCCGTGCACTGTCTTCTGGTGAGCCTGGTGTGACCAACCTGTGGTGCCAGGTCCCGTGCTTGTCTGGAAACCCGGTTCCTTGCCTCATTTAAAACAATCAGACGGTTTTAAAACCAGCTTTGGCTTTTGCCCTTCACACAGGACGACACTAGGTCGACGACATTTCAGGATAAGTGTTTGGCAGCCATTTTAGATACTGCCTGCGCTGAGAGCTCTCTGGCTGCCAAAAATTGCAGACACTCTGTGCCAAAACACTCTTGGCAGTAGAGATAAACTTCGCAGAGATACACAGTCCAGAAATATCTTATAATTACAAAGCACAGGGGGCAGAATGTTTTTACAATACAGCTGTGCTAATGTAAACATTTAATTTGGCAGCCTTCTCCACCCACTTTTCAATTAACCGGGTTTATGCAGATACTTTAGGTCTGCAATAAACTTTATTGCTACTTCTCTTAGAGTACAGTTTATGAAATGCAGATCTGAAGTATTTTGGGGGCTTTCTATCCATTTAGCAAGGCACATTGAAAATGTTAGGCTGTCATAAAGGGAAGTGTCAATTCCTGTTTTAAAATGCCTTAGCTCTGGCTTCACTAAAAGCCTTTGCTTTAAAAGTATATATTAATTGGGGCCTGTCTCCTTTGGTTTCTCCCAAAGCAAGTAACAAGATATTAATAGAAAGAAATGAAATCACTTAAAGAGCTACAAAAGGACATTTGTGCTGGTGATCATTAGAAAAGACAAATGTTCCCGGCGTTGCAGAATGGTGCTACAGAGAACAGCTCTGAACAGCAGTTCTTACGAATATAATTGCAATAATTGTGTGATAGCTGCAGTAATTGTTCTTATAGAGTAAAAGAAAAATAATTTCCAATCACAAGCATTATTCAGCCTTAGATGACATAAGCAGCCAAAGATCCTTTCCTGCAAACTTCAGAATGCTGGAGGTTACAGTATTTTATAATGAGATGAGTTAATTGACTTTGTGAAACTGGTTAATGTTTTATGATATAAGAATACATATTAGATAATATCTTTCTACTCACTATCAAATACATTAAAGTAACTCTCTCTAATTCCTTTTGCATTTTGTGGGAATGAAAAGCTTCAGTGTGACTTTGAGAGGCCGAAATGCTGAGTCCTTCCTCGCAGTCAGGAGCTCCCCAATCCTCTGAGGAATCACACCGCATCAGAGGGACCGTCCCTGGTATGGAGCGCTCCATATTCAGGGTATAGGCAAAACAGAGTTAGCACAGTCACAGGATTGGATTAGCATGTTCTCTAGGGATGACAGACTTCAGGATTCAAAGGATCAGTTCAGTTTGGACAAGCTGAGGAGTAGGAAAGATTGTTATTTTTTTTGAAAGTATCTTGAGACTTCTTTAGTCATGAAACTTGGACTAGCATCCAAGAAACTGCAATCTTGTCTGCTTTCATTTTGGCATTTGTATTTCCAGGCCAAGCCACTCGTTGCTGTCAATAATTATGCAGTAGCAGCAGCAGAAGAAAGGCTGTTGGTTGTCCCACAGCAGTCTAGATGATGGTCTCTGCCCCACAGCGTGTTCAGCTTTGGTTTGCACGTGTGTGGAGCCAGGAGGTAGTGGCGTGAGGCAGGCTGATGACTGGTAAAGGGCACCGAAGTGTCTTCACGTGTTTTTTCAGCTGATGTGCAGAATCTTGTTGGGGACTGCGTGAAGGATTTTTACTTTAAACTTCAAATGAAGGAAGGAAAGATGTGGAAGTAGACATATGTGACAATGTTTGTGAGCATCGATGAAGGTATAGTTTACCAGGAGGTTTTTAAATGGCTGTGTTATGGCCCAAAAGCAAGTGAATGAAAACTACTTCAGTTTTTAATGAATTCCAGAAAGTTTGATTCTAAATGTGAGTGAAAGGTCATCAGAAAAACAAGAGCTTCTTCCAATTGATTTGCCCATTCCTAATTTTCATTGAAGTGAATTAATCTTAAATGCTGTTTTTTAAAAAGTTTATTTACTTTTTCATGGTAGACATTAAATAAATGTGATTAGGTTAGTAAGTAATAAAGCATAACAACAGAGATATATTAAAAAGCTAATTGAAGAAAGACAGCAAAAGCAGATGTTAAAGCACTAACAACATAAGCTAGGATCTAGTTGTAAGGATAATTCTGTCACTGTGACCTGTTGGGTTAGAAAGATTGGCTGTGAGGGAGGGAATATAGTTTATGGATGGTATCCCACACAATTCATTATTGCAGGAATTCAGAATAACTTCTTATTCCTTGTGATCACAAGACATTTTCTTAGACTCCTATTGTAGGAAGTGATAATTACTTTTAATTGATTGTCTCCTTACTCTTTGTTACCAATCAATAAATCAATCTTGCTGATAAATTGGAGTTATCTAGCTGTTTTTCTTAAGTGCTGCTCCCTTACTAAGGAGCACAGTTATTCAGCATTGTTGCTGTGATTAGAGTGTAAGTACAGCAGAGAACAGAGTGCTTTTAGGAGTAAAATGAAACTGTTTAATAGACCTTGGCCATTTCATTAGCATTAAAAATCCAGTTTGGTGGCAAAGGACCTCATGAGCGAGATCCTTATCCTCTCCTTTATTTGGCCATAGAAGTCAGTGAGAATGCTGATCACGGCCCATAGGCAGAATCAGCATTCTAAAAAATGATGCTTTGTAATTCATTGGTGTTCCTTAAAATAAAATGGGTTGTCAAGATAGTAGAAGCCTGGCTGCAGGAATGAAAGATCTGAAAGGCAGAAGTGAGAAATGCGTTCTACACCTATGAAGGAGATAATCAGTTGCCTTCGACAACACTAATCTAATGGATAATTGGTAAATAAAGAGCTGTATAAATTGCAATCCCCCCCTCCCTTCCCAAGGCTTTACAGGAGCACGGGTGATACTTGGAAAGGATGTAGCTCTTGTGTTTTGTCTATCAATAAGCTTCCTAAACAGCTGGGTTTGGGACAAGGCTGTTTTGTACCACTCTGGGAGAGCAGAGTCCCTGTGAAGCTGCTGAGGGTCTCCTATGCGTAAGCCAATCTCCAGGTCCACCAGGGAGCCAGGCCTTCCTGGGGAACAGAGCAACATGTACCATGCTCTGCCACGTCCCCTTCGAAATTCATGGTCTGCTGTAAGTGCAAGGAGCCTTGACTAACTGATGGAGGAAACATCTATAGCATTCCTCCATCTGCCCACACTGGCAGTGCCGATGTTCCGGGGGCTTCCCACCTCTGCCTTTGCGACCACGAGCACCACTGCTTGCACTGCCCCAGGCAGCAGCCTGCAGCAATCTGCAGAGCACAGTGCTGGAAGTGACCTACCTGATCCTGCACCCGGCGTGGGAACCGTACCCACAGCAGAGCCTGAAACAGCATCCCTTCATTCAGGGGTTTGGGAGGATGCAGAGGTGGCTGACAGCCACCTTTACCCAAAGCCCTTCTCTCATCCCAGATCACAGGTTTGAAGCTGGATGTTCACCTAATGTTTGGGCAAACCTTGGAAGTCACGTAGTCCTGCTCAACCAATGTGGCAAGAATTAAAAAAATATTTTCAAAGAGGTAAATGCAGTTTGGCACAATTGGCTGTGCACTGTGTATCCTGGGGGTACTTGAAAGCTTGGGTGCCCAGGAGTTGGGGTTGGGGGCAAAAAATGAGTGTGTGTGGTGGGGATCCCCTCCTCTGGCATTATCTTAGAGGATTTTTTAGAAAGATGCTGAAAGCTCATACGCATATAGTAGCAGCAAGCTTTTAACCTGCCAGCCCTTAGATGGTAGTAACAACACTGTGTCAGTTCTTTAGGAAACACATAAACAAGGACAAATGAAGTATTCCCCTGTACAGCAGAAGACAGTTTAAATAGATTAGGCTCTGGCATAGCACTTAAGTTTATCAGGCATTTAGTGTTTAGGATGTACAATACAGCCGTATGTGACTTGCCAACTATCTGGGCTTCCCCCACTGTTTCTGGTTTGGCAACGATGTGGTTTTTCACCCTGTTGCAATGCTGACTGCCAAGGAGACATGGCCAGCTTTCTGCTTCCTGTCTTCCTCTTTGTCCTGGCTTGGCCTGCACTCTGCCTGCCAAGTCACAGATGCCAAAAGCTTATACAAAAAGGTCAAACAACTAAGGCTTGAAATCACCTGTGCCAACATTTGTATTTTCTTTCTATTCTTCTGTATTCGGCTAAATGGAAAGTACGCAGCACATAGCTGAGACAGGAATACAGAGAAATTTTTGACAATAGGAGTGTATGGATTACAGTTTTGCAAACTGCTCGCAGAGGCAGTGAACACTGAACATTTTAAGAGGAATTCCGAGTAAGACTCAGTGAAATGTGAAGTGCTAAAGATATATAACAACATTTTTGTTTTGTGGCTTTATCCCTCTCCCCTCCCCCACCCAGTTTGTTTTTGCTTACTCCTGCAGTTTTACTGTATTTGGGAGTCAAGTTCCTTTGGAGTTTAGTACTACGCTTCTTTGCAGTTGGATCTGCAGCTACATTAATATCTGTGACCCTGTTGTAACTATTAAGAAAATTAAGCTTAAGGTAATATTTATAACTGGGAAGTTCTAATAATAAGTATGTAGCTGTTCAGAACCTAAACTCCAGAAACATAAATCTGAAAACTCCTGAACTGAACAGTTTTGTACATTGTTTCCCCAGATGAAATTTGTTCGCCTGATTTTGGTTCAGCTTCTCACCACCTTGTGAAGCTGAAGCAGGAAAATACATCTACCACTTCTATTTCCGTCATGTTTCTTGTCATGAATATGATACTCACCTAATGCTTTAATCTCCTGTTTTTTGACTAAACACTAAGGCTGATAATAGCAGCAATAAATGCAGGATGACTGTTGGCCATGAGTTGTAAAACTGCATGATTGTAGGGGAAGCCTTCTGTACAGATGATTCATCAAAGCCCAGGTTGCAAAGCACAGCTTCGTATTTCAGTCAGTCTTCAAAAGAGACTATTCACTTTATTCATCATCTGCTCAACCTCTCCCCTACCTTGCACACCTTTGAAGAGAGGGTGTTTCTTTAAAGTAACAGCAACAAGCAAGAGAAAAAAGAGAAAGATCCTTTCAGCAACAGCCCCCTTCATAATAAGCAGCATTTGATTGTCTGTCTCTCATTCAGTTGAGCGAGAAACCTGTACGGTTCTTAGTGGTTTTAGTTTGTTTAACTACAAGTATTTTGCTGGACACTGAGAAGGTTGCAGGGTTGAGGAATATTCCCAGTCATATGGTGGTGGCAGGCGGAAGGTAGAGAGAGATTGTGAAGAGAAGATAGGGAAGAGAATTTGCTGTTGGTTGTTTTGTTCATTCATACAGGTGGTTGCAAGTTATCTTATAGTAAATCTTTAACAATTTCATATACAGTATTATTCCTAAAGTTAATTATAGACCTAGACCTGGGGTAAAAGGGCTGCCAATGTCATTAATGGAATAACAGTGCGCTTCCTAGAGTCAAACATTGCTTGTGGACAACCACTTCTAACTCCACACACACAAAGCCACATATTCTGAATTCACTGCATACCGGGGAGTAATTTACTCACCTGTATGCCCTCTGCTCTTAGTAACGCAACAGAAGAATCCTCTGTAACTGTGGATGGCAATTGTTACTATTACTTGTCTATTCTGAAGGTGGGTTGTCTGTCTCTGTCCTTCTGGCTGTGCTTCGCTGGGTTGTGTTTTACACACCGCTAACTATATTTGCCCCCTAAGCAGAGAGCATTAGGAATAGTGAAGGAGTTGAGTAGTCATGCAGCTTTGTTTCTTTGTTGGTGAGTGTTTTGGATGTTCTTCAGTGCCAGGATGGGGATAGTCATTTTCTCAAGTACCTGAAAGTGAAACATCACTGCAGAGTTTTCACAGAGCTTGATTTTGTGGGGTATTTCAGGAAGCTTTCCCCTGGGAATGCCTGAAATCAGCAAGATGATCTTGATTGCTGCTGTTTATTTGACAAATTGACAAATCTGCCTTGCAGAAGGAAGGACTGTGGGTATGCTTATGTGTGAACAAGAACAAAATTCAGTTTTAAATATTGTCCCTTGCAAGCCATCAACCTTGACTTTGTTGTTAGCATTGTTACCTATGTTGAACATAGGTAGTCATTTGATCCAAGGGTCTTCAGGCTGTACAGGTTGTTAAAATCTGTCTGCAATCCCTGTAAGAAGGAGAAGCACAAACTTCATTTTTACAGATTTCAAGACAGTAAGGAGTTTGTCGTTTGGGCTAAGAATTTATCTTGGCATTCTAATGAAGAGACCATTCCAGTCTTGGTCATGAGTCTGCAAACGATGTCGAGAGGATGTATTTCAGCAGTCTGTGAGAACACTTGAAGGAAGTATGGAAACATAGGAAAAAGTATTTTTTAACACATAGTCCAGATATGTCAATTTACTGTGGTTCTCCCCTGCTAATCCCATGGAAAGATATGGTCCAGAGAATTTGCCTTGTTTTGCCCCATAATCACTGCACTTCTTTTTAGTGCCTCATTGCTTAATAAATGTTATTTCCTAACGTGATTTTTATTATGTATGTTTAGCCTAGTCTTTTTTTTTTTAAATGCTGCAACATACTGATTACATTTTTTGCATCTGCTGATTATTAAAATGGACTTATGCTAATAAATTTAGGAAGGCAGCTATCATTTCAGTGCTGACATATGCCTTTGCTCAGAGATCCTCATGTGGTTGCCTGTAGTCTACATGAACTTAATGTTAGGCTGTGGCGTATAGTTTGAAATGGTACAGGTGAGAGCTGTGCAAAGATACCCAAACTCCCGGTGACTGAGCCAACTTGTGTATGGGAAACATACACAAGCTTGCAAGCTTGACAGTCTTCCTAGATTCATGTTTTCTGGGCTGTCTCCTATATACATAYACATACTGTCTAACAAACTGTGGTAACCTGTAGGCTAAACTTGTATAAAGCTTTAGTTTTATTCTTACTGTTATGGCAGTCTGTCTTCATGTGCTGTTTCCATCTCCTGAATACTTACATCATGCTGTTATCAATAGCTATGCATATGGAAGTGATTTGATTGTTCATTTGATTAAAGTAGAAGAAAGGGGCTATACAGTAATGCTAGTGTTTCCTGGGGGGACACAGGGCTTTAAACTTACAGCAGACAAACTGGCTTGATATGGAGAGTGTTTTAACTTTGTTACACGAACTTAATTTTCAACAATTGTGTATGTAGGAAGGCTAATGCCAGAATCACTTTGGAAAAAATGGCCAAAAAATGTGCTGGCATGTTCCTGGTTTCCGGTAGTTGCTTTGCTGCTGGTGGAGCTCTCTGTTGCCAGCCCCGACATTGCCTTGCTCTGCTGGGGGCGAGTCACACGTCCCTGTTCTGCACTCACGTGTGGAAGTGCATCGGTGCCAGCGAACAGAAGACCATCATGTGAAAAGCGTACGCTGCTATGGGACAGCTTCGAGTTGGAGAGGGTTTGGGAAGAGCTTGGGGCAGGCTGACAAGCAGCTTTAACTTTGCTGCATCCTGGGTTCAGTGCCTTTTTTTTTTTGGTGTTTGTTTTCTTGGTTTGTTTTCTGCCAATGTGAGGTGTGACTAGTGGGCCCTCTGCAATGCTTGCCTGTCAGTCACACCCACTGGGTGGAGAAACACAGCCCTAGGCCAAGGTGAATTTCATGAGAGAATTGGATTTTCTCATGGGTTTGCCATTACTGGTATCATACCGCTGTCCTGAAAAGGCTCTATTGTTGTTCGTGTTTCACTTTTAAGTAGGCATTAAAGGGATACTGTATGTTATTCAGATGTACAGCAGCTTCTGGAAAACTGCTTGAAAACATAAAAGCATTTTGGGGCTTCGGAGATTTGCTTGCTATAACTGTTCATAAGGGTAAAGATTATTGTCTAACTAGCCAATTGGTCTCATTTGCATATGCAAATTTTAGCAACTGCATGGAAACCTGAACTACTGAAAGATAGGCCGATCTGAATGAAGTCTAGTCTTGGCATTGTGCACTTTTCCAAATTCACATTAAGTTGCTCAAGCAGCACTGACAGATTGACTTTACACTACTCTGAAGTGTTGGCAGCAACCACAATTAAAGGAGGCTGGGCTAGAAAGGGAGCTGTAAGAATGTTTCTTCAGAAGCGCACAAGGTGTGTGTGTATTTAGGGAGGGCAGGGAGGGACAGGCAGAAGAGAGGAAGGCAAGGCAAAATCTGAGAAGTTCRCCGGTTTCCGTTAAAGTATTGTCATCTGCTTGAAATCGGTCATCAAAGGGTCTGCTGTAATTACAGTGCATACACCCAAACTCTTGTGCAGTGCACTGTGTCTCATCTGACTCCTTCAGGTCAAGTGAGTTTAACCCATTTGTCCAGGAAAAATACAGCGCAGAGCTATCAAAGTGCTTGAATACACATAAGAAGATGTTGAATTGAATCTTGAACCTGCTGTGTGGGTGCACAAGGGGAAAAATGATTAGTATTGTCCCCAGAAGAAGGACAGTGCAAATATTAAGTTGCTGTTTTTTGCTATAAAGTTTTTAGAAAAATCTGAAATATTTCTGTAAGGAATGCTGTTGTGAAGGCGCTGTTGTTCACATTTATTCTGGTTCTTTCAGTAATGCGCAAGAGAGTTAACATGTTTAACTCATTAGACTTTCCCCTCTACAAAGCCCCAAACATTGGTCTGTAAGTAAGATAACCCTGAAGCTATATGCATTTATCATTTCAGCACACACACAGACATGCACAGATACATGAATATGCAAACTTATTAAAATGGAAAGGACTGTTTGGGTTAAATGTTATCTTATATCTTTAGCCAGCAGAAAGTTATTTTTTAAGTAAAAAAGGGCCTTTAATAAGAATGTAATTCCTGCAGTTATAGTAGACGTGTTGATTGTCTAAGGTTCTCATTCTGGCTTCATGTCTTGGAGCTACTGGGTGGTGCAACCCTTTTTGTTCTCTGCCACAAACTGAAACTTGAGTTTCTGTTGTATTTTCAGTAAACTTGTACAAGTTTTTTTAACTCCAAAGACTCTTTTTATAGCTGCAGACCAAATCAGACTTGATAGATTTCTCAAGGTCCTAGTGTGGTGGAACTGCGGTAAGAAAATAGGCCTTAGAAACTCTGGATGGTTAAATAATGTTTAAGGCACTGGCAAGTTACCAGGTGCAGTAAGAATTTTGAGTTAGTTTGGTTTTGGGGTTGTGGTTTTTTTTTNTGGTTTTTTTTTGTTTTGGGTTTTTTTTTTTTTTTTTTTACTTAATTAACACTCAGGTTTTACTCATGCAAACCAAAAATGTAGTAAGCAATAAAAATAAAAACCTTGGAATTTGAATCCATACATCTGGTTTTTTAGATAAAAAGTAGTACCCTTTTTCCAAGTGTATAAGACCCTTAGGTACTACAAGAACATGTGCCAGCTTTAGTAAATAAATTGAAATACAAAGAGCAAAAGCAGCCTGTGCTGTATACTGAAGCAGCAAGCATATTTTAAAATCTTGGTTGCAGAACTGCAGTTGGTATTGTACCTATGTCAGGGAATTTCACCTATGTAGATGATGCTAATACATTAGAAATTAGCAGAGGTGAGGGATATGCTGATGTGTAATATACAGTGAAAGTTACAGAATTACAAAACAGATGCTCCCATGTGATATTAGCCACAAAATGACAGAATTATGTTGGGAAGGCACAAATGAACATGATCAGATAAGATTTAATATTTTTTTTATAGCTTTTGACGAATATGACTGCAACGGCAGTGCTATTGCTAATGGGGAGATAGGGAGTCTGTGGGATAAATGTTCTTTAAAATTGCTTTGTTTAAAATCTGAAAGACAAGGTTTAAACCAGGATACATTTTTTTCTTTTTTGGTTACATGCTTTAAAGAAAATTCCTTGCGTTTTTTGCAGAACATCCCTGCCCAAACCCAAAACTGGGTTGGTCATACTTTTCTATGGGTTAGTCAGTTCTACATTTTAAGTTCTCCTGTGGCACATCATATGATTAGGTACTTCTAATTTTTACCTACTCTAAAAGGTCAAAGTGGACAGAAAATCAATGCATTGATCAGAATTTTTTTTTGATTACTGTTGCTTCAGTACTCTATACATTATCTCTTATTATTATTTATTTATTACCAACTTGCATATGCTGGAAAATAAACATGGTGGCTGTGAGCACACATGCAATTCCAGTCAAGTTTATGAACCACTGGTATGAAAAGGTAGGGTGATTTTTCTCAGCCAGTTCTTGTACATTACCTACTTAGTGCCCACTGATAGATTTAATCTTTCTTTTGTCACTGTTAGTTTGTTTTGAAAGTATGTGTGTGGGAATATGGATAGGCAAAGTGGTGCATATTTTGTCTATGAATTTTTAGATTATAGCAGATGGAATTAAATCCACTTTATAAAGAATACGGTAACATAACCTACAAATTATGTGTATATACTGCCATTTGAGACATTGCTCTCATAAACATGATCTATGATAAAAAATATGTTACTTAAGGATACACAGAATTATGGCATTCCTTATGCTCCATCTCTGTCAGATGTAAGTTAATATCCCAGTGTTTAAAAATTGCACATAGCATCAACTGGCAATCTCAAGATAAGAAATATTCAGCAGTGTATAGGCAGCAGTTGAAAAAAAACCAAACCAACCAACCAACCAAAACCAAACCATCACTCTTTTGGGGTCTTTTCTTGGTGTATTTCATATTCTTTATGCTAAAGGTTGTGTTTTACCACCAGTCATAAAGTTGAAATTAATTGGAATGAAAACATAATTGTGGTAGCATTGTGGATCATAGATGAAAATTAGGAGATCCTTTGATAAATGTTATAGTATTTAGAAACACTACAATGATGCTCAGGTTGTCCAATCATTAAGCCTTTTCCCTCCTATTTCAGAGAAAACATTAATTTTGTTTTGGGCTCCTGAACACAGTTATACTTACTGGCAGAGGTAAATATACCTCATGGTGTTCTTAGCTGAAATACTAAACACTGCAGTGCTCTAGTCTAATTTTGGAGTTTCCATGATATGTAAAACCCCAGCATTTTAGTTTAATTGCCGTTTATTTCCCCCAATTAGCGTATTGTGTGGTGGCATACTTAGCGTTTTAGGAGATCTCTGTCTACGGAATAATAGAGAGGCCTCGTGAGCCTCTGCTAATATTTGTAAACTACTTTGTGGGTTCTTTGTCAGGTGATGTTTTAGACTCGCGAAGTAGCATATGATTGTAACTTTCTGAAAGGCTGAAGAATCCGGCTTTTATTACTGTATGTTTTAGCGGAGGATGCAATGCACTTCGAAGAAAAAATGCAGTCCTATCCTACAGTATTTGTTGAACCATGCTTTCTTTTGTACTTTTAAACTGTAATTTACCATGAAGTGCCTCATCCAAAGCTTGCTGGAGCAACTTTCCGTTGATTTTAACAACGTTTGGCTGAGACCCATATTGAACAAAACTAAGGTTTTTTTGTAGTCATGTCATCATTATCCCATGCCTAAAAATATTGCCTTATGTAGTGGAAATGTGTATTTTCTCTCCCTGAACTCTTTTTGTTTTACTGCCCTAAAATGCAGCAGAAAATGAAATCCTGACTGCATGGGAGTCAGTGGTAAAACCCATGTTGACTTCCATGAAACCAGAAGTTCTTAGTAATATATGTTGCATGAAGGTGAGGGTCAACCTTTGTCTTCCACAACATAATGAAGTGGCCAGTTTATTAATTGGCTGAAGGTATATGCAAGCAAATTCCTATTCTTCACATGCAAATATGAACTTTTTCATTAATATAACCTATTGTATAATTTCTTTCTTCTCTAAACACCCCAATAAGTCTTTCACTGTGTTCTACCTTTCGCTTTTCATTTTCTGAAGAATCCATAATAAAAGCCCCTTATGATACATACCTTAATGTAAAAGGTTTCTTGGTTGTCCAGGAACAACTTCTGAATGTTTCTGACTATAGCTAGTATCCACAGTATCTTCCAGATGGATAAAATTAAGCGTTCATATCTCAGCCTTTCCTACTGAATCCAGCAAGTTTTGGAAAGAAACTTCATTCTTTCACATTCATCCACATGTGGCAAGATACCTATGTAAATCTCTTCTTAACGTACATGTCAAAAAAGGGCTCAGCTAATATTATGAAGTATGGGAAACACTTGTTTCAGGCCATGAAAAAATATAACCCTTTTCTTAACTTAAAAATGTATGTGTCTCTGTGTGTGTGTGCATGTGTGTGCATACATGTATATAAAATATGTATATATTCCATGCACAACTTATCTTATAACACAACTGGGGAAAGTTGTTCGGTTTTCAAAATGAGCAACATATGGTCTTTATAAATTGTATAAGAAATATTTTGAATAAATAAGTGTTGTGATTTATTTTACATAAACAAATAAGGGAATTTAAATTAAAAAGATAAATCTGTGCATGGGACATAAAGCTGAAAAGCTGACTATGCTTATTGCTATTTTAGTTCTGGTAAGTGCTTCTAGGTCCTTGAATTTCTTTCAACTATATGAAAACTGGATTTACTCCCAGAGCTCCACTTCTTAACTAGGGCAGTTTAAAAACTAAACAAGGGCTGAGTCAGTTAATTAATTTAAATGAGATTACAAATCAGAAACACATTACGTAATGTTGATTTAATTACCATTTTTTATTTACCTAATTAAAACACTCTGAAGAAAAGTTAACAGTCTCGACAATGGCTGGTTGGGTGACTTGGCAGGAGCAGATCTGAGCTGCTGATAAAAGGGGAGGTGAAGCGGGGAGCCCGCCATGACCTGCGTGACTCTGACGCCCCAAAACATCACATGCCACCGCGCTGTCAGCCTGCGTGGCGGGCGCCCGGGTGATGGCATCGCCCGACCAGCCCGAGCGTGGTGATGCCACCCCAGCTGCAGACCCCTGCCGCGGGGGCCGGGAAGCGTGTCCCGCGGGGACGGATGGTCTCTCGGCTGAACGGCGCGGGGTTTCTCCCAGTCGTGCCAGCCGCAGGCGAACTTGTCTGTTGTGGGAGGGTGCGGGGGAGTGCGGTGAAAGGGGACGGCCGATGACTGAGCAGCTCTTGCTGTGTCCCCACTCCAAAGCAAACAGGTTCAAACTGAAATGAAAACAGAGCCCAGCTTCTGCCTGCTGGGCCGGCTGTCTCCCAGCGGAAGCACCTCCGTGCCTGAGCCCTGAAGGCTTTTGTGAAACGACAGGCCTGCTTGGGCTAAAACCTGGGTACCTGCCTGTGCCAACGGGCAACACAGGTAGATACCTTAGCTTTCTGGGGCCAGCAGTCAGCTCTGTTCCTTGCTGACTTTTTCAAGTAGGTGAAGGTTAGACAGCAGCACTCATTCAAGGTAAAGAGCGTAGGTCACTGTTACGGTGCCTCATGGCTCCTGGTGCGGCACGTGGGCGCTGATGAAGCCTGCCCTTGTAGGGTCAGCACATCCAGCCTTCAGAGTAGCTCCTACAACTGCTCTGGTCCCCCAAGAGGTCCCTCCCATGCCTCCTGGGTGCAAACTAATGAAGGGAGCAAAAAGCAGTGGGGATTACTTGCCAAAATGGAGTTTGCACTAGGAACTGAGGCTTTCTTGAGATTTGAATACACCTCGTATCAATAGCAACCAGGACTGTTATTTCTGTGTCAGCTTAAGAGCCTTTGCACATAGATTTCTTTGGTATGCTTACTTAAATTTCTGAAAACCAGGTCTGCAAATGGATCAAAGCTAATGATATGTCTTCAGAAAACTGGAGGATGCCACAGAGCCTCTGCAAGTTGAGGCTTGCAGTCCTTCCTTGCATGGCCAAGGGGGTTTGCCAGTGCAGTGTTGTCTGGGAGCCGATGCCACTGCCCCATGACTTGCACCTAAATGTCTAACTTCAGTTCTCTACACTGCTCATTTACCACCAGCTGTATGAGTACCAAGCACATTAAAAACTTGTAGGGCTAGCACCTCATATACTTAGCCAGTGCAATAGCATTGTACTAGATAGCAGACTTGGTGAACACAGAACAACTCCTTGCAGAATAAGGGTAGAAGAATGACATTTTTAAAAGAAGTCACTGCTTCTGTGTTGTGGAGGGTTTCAGTCTGGGTGTCATGAATGCATATTGTTAACAGAGTATATGCTGTTGGGAAAAGATGTGAGGCTTCGTCCCGCAAACATGTCTTTCTCATGGTGAAGCCCTACTTGGTTTTTTGAGGTGCTTCTTCCTCCTTGTATGAACTGTGGTTCATACAATATATCTTAAGGCATATAGAATCATAGAATCATAGGATCATTTAGGTTGGAAAAGACCCTTAAGATCATCAAGTCCAACTGTTAACCTAGCACTGCCAAGTCCACCACTAAACCATGTCCCGCAGCGCCACGTCTACACGTCTTTTAAATACCCCCAGGGATGGTGACTCAACCACTTCCCTGGGCAGCCTGTTCCAGTGCTTGACAACCCTTTTAGTGCAGAAATTTTTCCTAATATCCAATCTAAACCTCCCCTGGCACAACTTGAGGGCGTTTCCTCTCATCTTATCACTTGTTACTTGGCAGAAGAGACCAACACCCACCTCGCTACAACCTCCTTTCAGGTAGTTGTAGAGAGCGATAAGGTCTCACCTCAGCCTCCTTTTTTCCAGCCTAAACAACCGCAGTTCCCTCAGCCACTCCTCAAAGGACTTGTTCTCTGGCAGTAAGTGGTGGGGGTGAGCATTTTATCATATGAAATCAGTTAGCCGAAATTTTCAGGGGAACTATTTCCATTAAATGAAGTGGTCTATGAAAATGTGAAAAATAAATCCCCCCTCAAGTTAACATACTTCTGAAAACAAGGGTGATGCACCAATTCCATTTCCATGTTTATAGCATCATTTCAGCAGATACTTAATAGAATAAAACACTTTCAGCTTGTTTATACCATAAACAAACTGTCATATCACTAGAGTTGGTGTGAATAATGCTCATAAAATTGTACAATAATTCAGGGTCATCAGATACAGAAAAGGTATACAAGGAAATAAGTTGCTTTTGCAAAATGAAATCGTTGAAAGTATTTGGGAAATTTATCAATCCAATTAGTTGCTTTGTCAAGGTAAAATAATGTAGGTGGTAGAAGGTAAGTGTGTAGTAAAATTAGGAATAATAATTAATGTTAATGAATACACAGATGAAATTATTTATTTATTTGGTTTATGGATTTTTGCTGATCACGTTATTTGCTTTGGAGGAGAGGGAAATATCTTGCTTTTTTGTTGCCATGAATGCTTTCCTACCATGACAGTGTTCTGAAAGTCTTTGAAAGATGAAGAGTTGATTTGGAAAGTCTTTTCCCCAAGAGGACAGCCCAGCAGTGGCGCTGGGGCCCAGGGAGGTTGTGCGCCTCCATCCTTGAGGGGTTTCATGCCCTGACTTTGTAAAGCCCTGAGCAGCCCAGTCTGAGCCCACGGCTGAGCCTTCCCTGGGCAGGGGCTGGGACTGGAGACCTCCCCAGGTCCCTACCAGWCTGGGGTGTCCTGTGATCCTGTGATTTTCAGGGGTACAACCATTTGCCTCAAGTTTGTGATGTCAAGTGGCAATGTAATCTTGAAGGATGACAGTCTGGGAGGTAGTTGTGATTCTTGTTCATGGTAGTGACTCTGTCAGTTGTCAAGTCAGATGCCGTATAGGTATGTGAAGGCTTGAACAGCATCAAACTGATACTTACATGGTGCCACATCTCTCGGGTCCTTTATCCTCCCCCAAATCCAAATCATGGACTATCAAAGAACAAGGGTGTATTTACATGCTGGTGAATGATTAAATTAGTGTCTGTCAGCTGAGACTAACTGAGTGCAAAGGCTGTCTCCTAGCCTGTGGCAAATGAAAAGTTAAATGTGTTCATTGAAACCACTGAGGAAGTTTATTTGATTAGTATGACACCTGTGGGGAATCTGTTTATTTCTAAGACATGGCTCAAGAAAGTATTTTTTCTTTTTACAGATTCTGCCTCTATTTGTTTTCAAGGCCGTCAATGTTATGCTAATGCAGAGAGCCTTAAATACGAAATTCCTTGTACAGTATGGGCATAAGGGAGGTGTAGCATAACTTACTTTTTAAAGACAGTATCCTCTCTTATCAGTTGAAAAATGAAAGATTAGACTACTGAGGTGAGCAATATTAAAAATCCCTCGGGAAGCTGGTGAACAACAGTGTGACTTTCTTGGCTTTGCTGGGGAGTGCGTCCTTCCTGCTCCTGCTTGTGGAAGACAAGGTGGTGCAAAGGGAGAGAGCATCTTGTCCCTCACTGGATGGCAAACCATCAGCTTTTTTTTTTTCCTTTGCCTTATGAAGCCAAGAGTGATGTATCATGGCAGCACCTTTCTCCTAGTGTATGGCAGCGGTAATGGATGTTTTTTCCTCACCAGCAGCAGGCCCCAACAGTCAGTTTTACTTATCCCTGGCTGCAGTGAGAGTTGCCTGCACTCACAGATACTCATTGGGATTGACACCTAGAAATGAAAACATGGGAAACAATTCAGTATAAAATATACCAGCTTCTTGACTCATGCTTTCATACAGTCTTCTAAAAGAAAGAGTAATTTGAGATGAAGAGTTTGGATGTGCTGGTGGTAGCCATGCTGAATCATTATAAATTATACATAAAGTGTATCAGGGTTACATGAATGTCTACCAGGTAAGAGTAAAGGCTAGCTTGAACCATTCTCGTATAAACTGTTCAACCATGGGGCAATAACTTATCAAGGCATCAGCTGCTGACTGTTGGAGCAGTCAGCACCAGGAAGAGCAGGGCAGAAGATATGCTCACCATGGTTGTCAGGTGCATATGAAAGCCATTCTGTGGAAATGGTATGTGTAGGTGAGCTTTTGCTCTGTAGCAAAAGAGGATAAGTACTTCTGAGATCTGTGTGGCAGAATTTTTTCAAGGAAAGCACATTGACAGTAAAATTTGAGAAGGAGGTTTTTAAAACAAAGTTTTAAAAACAAAAAAAAACCCCAAGGAACAAGAATAGACTAAGAGAACTTACAGTTGGGAGCTACCTAAATGACAATGTTGAAAATTTCAGTTTCATCACATTTATATGATGGGGTTTTATTTGCTACTAGTTGTATAGCTTTGCTTACAACTTCTAGCTTAGGAAGTTTTTTTTTTTTTAAATGTGCACAGAATTATTTGGTGGGAAAGTTGAATGCAAAGCCAGCTAGGCAGACAATGAGTCTGGTTTATGTCTTTCTCCATCACACTGGAAGAAAAGCCTACAATTTTTAAACCCAGAGCTCATGTTGTTAATTAATGATCTTGTGCAGATGAGGACAAAGAAGGATTTACAGTGTCTTAACATGTCTTTTGCTTCCTTAGTTTCTGTGGCTTTCCAAAAATGCCTGTTACTCCCTCTTTTAGAAGTGCTTTATAATTACTGGTAAGAGAATTGGATTGTCACAGGCCATCTCAGGTCTGTGTCTTTCATCCTGAGAATGAGATGCTTCTGTGTTCTTTAAGTGCAGAGTTACATATGTTGATACTCTCATAGAGAATACAATTCTTTGCTTTCTCAACTGCTTTAAGTGAAGTGTTAGATAAGTTGCTTCTCATATTCATCTTACAATAATTATTTGCTTTCTCAAGATCATTGAGGCCCTGCTGGCGAATATGTTAGCATCTACTGCTCAAAACACTGTGAGAATCAATCTGTAAAAATCGTGACTGATAAGTAGTTAACATAAAACAAAGCTAAGGCTGACTGGCAAATTATAATAACTAGCCAACTGCTTATCCCTATAACTGGAAAATTTTTTGCTAAGTTTATCTTATTATAATATGGAAAAGAATTGATTAAACTACCATTGATCTTTAAATCCTGGATCCAGAAAGTGGCCATGTTGACAATGAGAAAATAGGAGTAAAGGCAAATTGCTGTGCAAGAGCTAAAAAGTATTCTTCACTTTGTTCATCTTTTTAGTGAATTTTAACAGGAGAAAACTTCAAAGGCTATTTTCTGGTAGGCCTCATTAATCCAGTTTCAAATTGCTATGCTCCCCAAGCTACACTGTCCAAGCTTTATTGGGTGCATCTGCTATCAAATTGACACTTTATTTAGCCACACATCTGCAGTATTTTTACACTCGGGCCATTGCTGTGTAAAATTAATCCTCTCTGATAACCTTAATTTAAATAATAATATATATGGTTTGCTGAAGCCGAAAATGCCTATTAGAAGAATATTAAAGTTCACCCCCTGCAGGGTGAACCTTCCCATTGCAACACAGGAAAAAGGTCGTTTGTCCATATAAAGGTCCATATGCAGAGAAGCGTCATATTTTTAGCATTTCTTGTAGCTGATTTGAGTTTTCAAATTAACTTGATTTGATTTTTTAAAGGGATGTGCTCTATCTTGTCATGAAAAGAAACAAGCATATTGAATGACTACATATGGTGCTGTACAGTGGGAGTCTTAAGAGTACCGAAGTGCCCAAACCATGGGATGTGCAGAATCTGACCAGGAGGCCTGCCCTTCATTCTTCCTACCCAGGGTTGAGGAAGACAGAGGAAATTTCATGTGAAACTCTCTATCCAATGTGTATTTTATTGTGTGCAACAGTGATTTCATTCAGTATTGGAAAATTTAGTTGTGTTTTTACTGGGTTTCACATATGCCTTGGTCTTCCAGTACTCTGGAAGAAATGGTTGTGCTTCATTTATGTCTTATTCTCTTTGCATACAAGAGTGTCTGTCCTGTCTTCGTTAATAACAATTTCTTGCAGTGGAGCAGGGTTTTGTTATATTATTGCTGTGTGTATACAGCAGAAAGTAGATAGTTTTAAAAGCAACTGCTTTTATGAATAAAGATATAATTTATTATTTAGTGTGTTAACATCAAATTGCATTCTCCTCTTGATTCATTAGGTGCATGTATCATGAAAAGAACATTCTTTGAAGTCTGCAGGGTTTGGGTTTTGTTAGTTTTTGTGTTACATAATCTTCATTTCACAACAGCAATTCTCACAGACTAGGAACACAAAGCCTATATTGTATTAAAATGGACAGTCATATCTTCAGTGCAGTCCCGAGCCTGTGGAAGCAGTGTAGGCCTTTGTGCTTTATGGAAAGGGTAAAGAAACAGGAGTCATTACTGCAAATGCCATTAGTTGCCTAATCCAGTATGTCTTTCTGGTCATTGCCTGAGAAGAGACTACCTCTGCTTTACTGATTATGCAATATTATATTTGGGGGATGGAGGGAAAGGGAATGAAAAGGTACCCTTGTAGATGTGTTTACAACTTGAGTATTTACCTGAATGACTCTCTTGTCCTTATTCAGTGATCTATGAGTTCCTCTTATTAGGATCATTGCATCTTTCACAATGTTTCTGCTTCTGCATAGAATGGGTTACATATAGCGTGTTTGTTCAATAATGCCTTCATGTAGAAAGTCAGGGAAATGACCTTTAAAGAACAAAGTTAAGTATTAGTTTAATACTTAGGAGGGTATTAAAAGGTTGTGAGATACTTTCAAAACAAATTAGTAAAACATTTCTTTCATTTCTTTATAGATTCTGGACAACCAGGAAGTCCAAGCCACAATGATCCTGCCAAGAATCCACCAGGTAAATATAAGTTCCAGAACATGCGCATCTAACATTGTTTGAGAACAAAGATACTACTGTTAATAGTTAAAGAGAGCATAATTGGTCAGCAACCTATTTTGCACTGGTAAGTACATATAATCAGGACAAGCTGTGATTATTTTAGTTCTTTTAAACTGGCAATGCCTCAATTCTAGTTTCATCGACATTCATTTAATCTAAATAATTTTTCTTTCAGTTCATGGTTTTTAAAATTTCGTAAATGGGGATGGGCAGAGGAGTAAGGAGACAAGATCCCAAATAATTTTACTTTTATAAAGGTCTTCAAATGCTACAATTATTCTTTTGTCTCAGACAAAACACAGTTGACCTACCTCTAAAGTCTGTGACCTGAGCTACCAGCTTCTTTACTTTTATTTTATACATGCATTATAAAATGCAAATATGTTCATTTTTTATATTTTTCGTATCAGCTCAGAGCAGTTTTTGAACACGTTGTTAATGGGTCATGCTAGTGACATTTGGAATTTTTTTGAGAGACAGGTCGGTGTAAAGAGTCCTTTCAAGGATTCTCTAAAAATAAAAATTCAAGAGAAAATCAAACCCAGACTTTGCCATTCCACACTGTTTAGACCAAAAGTTCTTTGTATTTTCATGGAGTTATCCTGCTAATCAAGTGGGCTGTGCTAGTAAATCTTGTAAATCTTTGTTGTTTTATGAATTTTATTGGGGTAAGACAAACAAGTGTGACAGACGTACTATCACTTTTTAATGAGCAAGGAGTGACTCCTGCCACCACTGTCATGCTGTATCTTCTCATTTCAGCTCTCAGAAGAACTGTCTATCTGAAATAAGCTGCAACTAACTCAGTTTGCTCTTTTTCTAAGTGCAAAATGAATGACACTCTAACCAAGAAGTAATTGTGTGATGCTGGGCTGTTACATATACTTGAATATTTTCTGCATTGTGGCTGTACGGTTTTGTACTATGCATATGATCAAAGTATTCTCTACATGTGGTGGGATATGTCATGTGTGTTGCATGTGAATATCCAAAAGTGGGAGAATCATCATAGATTGTTATACAAAAAGCCATATTCCTGTAATATAAAAACCAGAAACATATACTGGAAGATTGCAGATATGTTTTAGAGGTACGAGGGCAGAACAAGTCAAATAATGTGGTAAGCTCTTTTTCAAGTGATTTTTTAATGTGATTTTTTTTTGCAAGGGATGATGCTGGCTTGAAATCACTTTTGGCTGGAGACTTCAATGCTGTTTCTCTCCAAACTGTGTGGGATGTAGGCTTTTATTTATCTATTAAATAAGTGACATAAATTATGTAGGGTAGTGGTTTAAAAACCCAAAACAGCAAATTTACACCTAAAACAAGCCTGAAAGATTTCYTCACAGATAATCACAGTTTTGTAAAACTTGGAGCATTTAGCTGTAGAGCATTTATTTTTGTTTTAGAATATCTCTGTTTGTGAGTGCAAGAAAAGCCAAATGCATTACCCCTCGTGATTTTCAAGGATGCTTTGTAGCCTCTGGGTTTAGGAAGCTGAAGGCAGGGTCTGGAAACTCACCTTCAACATGTTTTAAAATTCTGTTTTTAAAGTACCGTTTAGCATTTGGAGTAGGAAGGTAGAAGTACATATTTCACTAGAGAGGATCACATCCTCTAGTGAGTCCGGTCTCACCAACCCTCAGTCTCAACCCCAGGCTACTCCAGCAAGGGGTAATCTTGCTGCCAGCAACAGAGACCTGGGGAGGGCAGCAGACGAGCTATATAGGCTTTCATTTGGCAGCCTTGTGGTGCAAGACCAGAGGCCCCAGTGTTTGACAAACTCCAGTGTCCCAGAAGGTAGAAGGAGAGAGAGGGCAGAGAAATCTGTTGCTGGTTTCATCATGAAACTTTCTGCTTGAAATTTGAGCATAACACTTTCTCATGCTTTGGAGTCAGTATTATTCCTTTATCTGCTGCCAAGTGGGGACAGAAAATGGAAGCTGCGCCTTGCTTCCCTTGAAACCCTTCATTTAAGCAGAGACACAGGCATAATTGAATGTGATCTGTCTATTTGAGGATACATGAACTTCTAGCATCGTTCAGCTTCTCTGTGTGATACTGTCTTGGAGTTAAACTGGCAGGGAGAAAGCATTGAGGTTTGTGGGACTGCAGAATACAGGACTTCTGGGCCTGTGCAGGAGAATGAGAGGGAGTTGCAGTCCGTTCAGCTTGTCTGGGAAAAGGACTGCTGTCCAGTTCTTTCTTATTAAACTTCACATGAGTCTTATTATTAGAACCAGGCAGTCACTTCTGTCAGAGCCCCAGAGGATATCCACTCTGAGGTTTTCGGTCCCAGGCCAGGAGCACGCGGAGTGGCAGTGCCAGGAGGGTTTGTTCTTCTATCATGTTTTGGTCTGATGCCTGTATGTCACGGAGCCAGGGCGTTGGCAAGAGATAGGTGCTGTTTGCTTTTGGATGCCACCACCTTCACAAAGACATTGCCAAGGAAGAGGAGGTTGGAAACTGAGTGGTAGTTGGCGAGGCTGCTGGTGTCAAAAGTGGCTTTTTCTAGGTTTGGCTAGACTGTTGCATTCTTTAGGGTGTCTGGTAATTTGCTGTCTTAACCATGGAGGGAGGGTAGTGTCACTTGCCAAACAAAAGAACATTAAGAGCACTTGCTGGAATTCTTTACAATACGTTCCTAAAAATACACTGAACACTTTGATAGCGTAATACGGTATTACAATGGTGTAGCTTGTGGTGAAAGTGGTATGTAGCTTTTGTAGCAAGATCCAGGGATATCCTTGTCTAAGTTTTGTTTTTCAATAACTTTCATCTGGTATATTTCTACAGAATGAAACTTGCTTTTCCGAGAGCTGGGCTGTAAAGGTCACTTCTTCGCAGGGATTGTTAAGTAGGTTCTAGACAGATAAATGAGCTGAACTGAACTGAACTGAAAGAGGAGAAGAGTTTGAACACTGCTCTTGTCCGCATCAGTCATTAAGTTCCTGGAATCTAAAAGTTTATGTTACGCTAGCACGGTGCTAACTATTAAAAGTTTACATGGTTTCAAAGAGAGAATGGACATGTTCATGGATCCATTGAGGGTGACTAAACAGATGAAGGCACACCTGGATTAATAAGTTTTAAAACTGAAAATATTTGGAGCCTTGGACACTATCAGTCAAAAAAAAAAAAAACCAAATACTTTAGGCCTGCCCTGTTTCTTACTATTCTACTGGGCATCTGCTCAGGGCTACTGCTGAAGGCAGGCTGTTGAAGGAGACCTAGTGTGGCAGTTTCAGTGTAATGCTGTATTATTTGCTCCCTGTAAGTCCCATAGGTCTTTTATATAGCTTAAGAAAATCTAAAAAATGAGCCTTCCTCAACATGTGTGTCTCGAAATACCTGCAAAGGTGTGGGAGGATATGTACTGAAGACAGAGGGAGTGATCTTGCAGTAAGTTCATCTGTTAGGCATAAGAAAATTATAAGGGTGAGTAAAAAGAGAAGAACATCTAGAACTACTAGTAAGCTAATGATATTGATACCAACCATAATAATTTGGTCTCCAGTGATACAATCCTTACTAGCCAGTTCTTCTAGTAGAGGATTTTCTAGATTTTGTTCTGTTCTGTTTTTCTTTCCCTTACTTACTGCCTGCTGGCCACAACTGTTTGACTTTAATAAGGTTACTTGCTACCTRCCATTTGTGTGAGGTTGCTGCTTGGCAGACTTGATTTATTTATACACCAGCGTTAACACTGCTGTGTCCAGTTGTTCCCATGTTCCTCAAATCTTTGAACACAGCCTTTTTAAGCTGCTAAAATAAGAGTAAGGAATAGCAATACTGACAGAGTAAAATGTTATCTTGATATGACTATAAGATAGGATAGACAGTTGAATACAATTTGAGGAATCAAGAGCACTGAAAACCTGAGGGAGTGGATGCTTCATGTCCTTCATCTTTTGTCTTCTCGATGGAGCTGGGAGGAGAATAGTCTCTTCTTGTACAGGTCCCTTCAAGATTTCAGAGCTATTCTTGTCCAGCGTTGGTGAATACAAAAGATAACTTTTCAGAAGGTGCAAAGGAAACCTAACCATCCTGACACAGACAATTATGAACCTCATTGGTGAGGGAAGACAAGTGCATTCAGACTTTTGCTTTTATCCAAGCAGCTGAGTTCAGAGGTTATTAGAGCTACATTTCCTAGCAAGTGCGATCTGCTAGTTTTTTTTTTCCTGATGGAATTTACTCCACTTTAGCTGGTCCAAGGAATATTTTTGTATAAATTTTGCGGACTCTATAATGTCAGTCAGGGCTGAATGAGGAACACAGATGACTCAGGTTTGAGCCTGTGTGCTGATGAATATTACATTATTTATGTGGGGTGACACACTTTTACACAGAGAGATTGAGAAACTGTCCCTCTGCCTTTCATTTCTCCCCACTGTTTCCCTTCTTCTTTCCTCCACAGTAACCCATGATATGTTGTCAGGGAATTCATCTAGTGATAAAATCCTTAATCTGAATGAGGCGTAGGTATGTGAATCCCCAGCTCCAGCCTCACTGCTCTGGAATTGGTTTTGCCCTTCTATTTTCACCAGAAATTTTATTCTGGGAACCATTTCCAAAGAAGACCTGAGTGAAATCACCATCTATTAAATTTTTTTTTTTAATTAAAGAAGGTGTTGCCAAAAAGCTTGCAACCAGCCTCACCTATCTCTCAATATGCAAATCTCTCTTGCAGCTGTAGAGCCCCAAAGGCTTTTTTGCGCTTTTATATGGGCTAGCAGCCATAGGGAGAACATTCTTTTTGGATCAAACCCTAAAAGAAATGTGTAGTAAATTTGCCTATATGTGACTGTTTTAGATAGAGGTATTTCAGTTTTAAGTTTTAGAATGTATAGTTTCAGAAATAACCTCTGAAGAATAACGTGGTCTCAACCTTTGCTCTCTTTTGTAAATGCAATAAGCAAATGTCTTTGAGTTTTGAATAACTCAGAACACAGATGGTTTCATTATTTTACTGTATTGCAAGTTACCCTCTTGTGGATGGGGAATTAGCCCTCTAATTAATAGGAATAGAAGAGATATCCCCTGGCCTCATCATTGTAAGCAGCTTTTCTTGTGGAAGCAATGATGCCATTGTAGTAGTTTGGGGATTTGGACAGAATTGTATTTAAACAAACATATATTCACCTCGTTTTTTCAGCATGGGAGTGGATATTCTGAAATGCTTGCTGTTTCTCATATGCCTGCAGCCGTGCCATCTCAGATAGTGATCTTCAAATAAAACAGAGTTGGGTTTGGTCAGGGCTTGATTTTCTGTGGAGTTCTCCCTTTCCCAAATGCTCTGTGAATTAGTAATGCCAGTGATTGAGAGGTGATACTTTTCCTCGTCAGCCTCTCAGCCCCGAGCCAGGTGGGGCATTCTGGGGGCGGTGCGCAGCTGTGCTACCTCAACAATCAGAAACCTGCACAGATTGTACAACCCCTTTTTTCAAGAGGAAGAGTTTTTGGCCTTGCATGCTGGTTTGAAATTTCATGTGGGTAATTACTACTGTCTACTGGCTTAGGACTACTTCTGAATTTTTGTTTGCATCGGCTATCCTTTTTTATGAACCTACTGTCTAAATAAATGATGCTGTGATCGATTCTGATGACAACTTCTGTTGTCTTCAATGGAGAGCGCAATGGTTTTTACATCAAAGCATGCACAGAGCAAGAATTTACTAAAAACTCTTACGTTACCAGTTAAAATTCCAGAAACCTGCTTTGGCACCAGAAAATTCCTTTTTGGTACCTGCTAGTCTTATAGCTGTTAAAAAGCAGCTCCCTCAACCTCTTTTTAAATCTTGGCTGTAGTTTGCATATAACATGAGACCCTCTGGGGTGGAAGGCAGTATTCATTTGTGTTAGTTACCCTTTCTGTTTCTTGCTAGGGGGAACTTGCTTCTTGGATTCCAGTATATGGATTCCAGAGTCCATTAAACCAGGTGTTTACTTCTTCAAATTACTGCAGCATTGAAGGTTATTAACTTGAGAGTATTGCAAATCTCATTTGTTTTTGAAAATGGCACAGGCAGGTTCTTAGTTTCTTATTGTGCTAAAAAGTTCAGGGGAATCAGGGGATCTTTTTGCAACATGTTTGTTTCCTCTCCCAGTTACAACGTCATTGCAACTTTCAGGAAAAAAACCGAAACAAACTGTGGGTTTGCAACAAGGCCGGAGACAGTTGTGCGATAACCAAAATAGCCTCATTCTCTGGACAGACCTTAGTTCAACTGTTTCAAATGACATCATCGCTGAAATTTTCTGTGTCGCTCCTTGGCTCATGTTATCCACCCTTAACTGCCTTTATGAAATTCTGGTTCAGTGGGAACCTGTTTCTGGTACTCTTTTTAAGATACTGGCTTCAAAACGCATGCAATAAGAAAACAAACTGCAAGTCTGCTGACTGTATGTTAACTTACTATGAACAGTGTGAGACTAATTTTTCATTACAAGTTCTGACTGTGAATAGTAGCTGTATGCCACTAGGATTCATGCTGAAATTAAAGAGCTTCCTGTAGAAGTTAGATATTGCAGAGAGCAGCAAAAGCTGATCCTTAAAAAGTCAGTTTTCAAAGACTCAAACAAAAGAAGCTATATAAATTATTTAATCTTCAATTGTAGCAGTTTCAGAAGTCAAACAAACCTGGAGCAGCATCCAGAGCATTACGTTGCATAACTTAAAGTCAAGCTACAGCTCTCTGCTAGTATTTTGTACACCAGGCTGAAGCTTCCAGCCTTTCTTCTCACAGTATCTCCTGATGTTGAACCTGTTTCACTGCTAGTAAGTCTATCCACTGCTGTATAATTCCTCTTTTTAAAGATCCAGAAATAAAAGTAATGCAAATTGTTTCCTGCACTGATTGGATCCTTACTCCTGTTTTATAAGTTGCTCAAAATCAAGGCTTTATCAGTGAAAAAACTAGATGTTTAATGATACCAGGAAGCAATTTTATGTTTTGGCATGAGTCAATATGCAGCAGAATGTAAACAGACGTTCTATTCATAAAAGCACAATTAAATCAGAAGACATAAAAAGGCTGGTTAAAGATTTGTAAAGCCAGACGTCACTGGTAAGCTTTCAAGTAATGTGAGAACAAGCCCTTTACAGTACATGGTAGTGCGAACTGAAAGTATTTTTCAGTAGGTTTAAACAACTTTTTTTTTTTTCCATTTTAATTCTTAGCATGGTTAAAAGCTATACTTGTAACTCTTGAAGGCATAGCACAGGAATAGAGTGGAAGATGTACAAGGACTAGGACAGAATAACTTCTACAGCAGTCGGAGGCATTACTGAAGGTTTCTCCTGTTACTGACTGTATGAGGGGAGCTTGATCAGAAATGCTGCTCGGCTTAACCTGTTTATCTTTCGTACTTGATGACACTGGTCTGCCCATTGTAGTACTGTTTGGAAAATGTATTTTTCAGAAATTAGTTTTCTGTAAAAAAGGTAAGGAGAGAAGCCAGATTTTATACTCACTCTGCACAAAACCTAAAAGGAAATACAGAAAAAAATCCACTGTTATTTATGGTTTTGGAAGTTACTGACTGTTTATACAGAATTGCACTATGGTGGTTTTGGCAGAAATGTTCTTTTTGTAGAACTCAGATTTTTAAGAATAATGACAATTAGTGAAATGCATTTCAGAGAGTGTCATCTCTCAGACAAGATGAGTTTTAGTAAATGACAATACTCAGTGCTTATATTAGGTTTGAACAATAAAGACGGCGAAGTGTTATCATGACCATCAAAAGATACAGTAAGTCCTCTGTGAGGAATACAAAAATAGACTGTTATCAAGTGTGGTAGCTTCTGTACTGAACAGATCAGAAACACACACCAAGAATGCTAATTTAAGGATCTTTAACATGTTAATGCAAGCAGTGCATTAGGGAATGCTTACTCAAAAAAACAGTAAGACCTATACCATACGGAGTATCACCACATATTTTTTTCTTGCATGCAGTGTAATAACGTGAATATGAATGTTAACTCTTATTCAGTAGGGAGATCACCTTCACAAGGTAAAAGGCAGTGTCTCACATCATAAAGTCAAAGTGTCCTATACTGTTGTCCTGCTGCATACAGTCTTGCTGCTTATTCTTTATCGTATGTAGAGTGCATGTTTCTGCAACAAATTACAGCAGTTTAATGGCACAGAACATTTTCCTTTGCACAGCTGCGAGCCGAGAACAGTCCTGTAACTTACCCACCATGGATTGTCTTCCTAACTAGTTAAAACTGTTGAAGTCCACTGGTGCTTGAACTGGACATACTGTGTTTATTTTTCTGCACTCCGAGGCACCACTGGAATCCACCTTCCCTGTTAGAACATGAGGCTCAGGATGAAGTTGCTCAGTGTCTGTGACAGAGTGTTTATTGTTGCATCAATTTTTTAGTAATATTTTGTCACATTACACAGAGAAAAAAATCAAGCTGTTTTTTAAGTTGATTGAGACAGAAAATAGCTCCAGTTTCCCTCTCTTTCCTAATGGCAGGCAAAGCATTTGCATATATCTGTGGGTGTCATTATTTTTGGACCATCCAAGGCAGGATGAAACCTGTGTGAAGGACAGTGATCCATCAGTCAACAATGCATCCTTCTGTGAGGGGGTGATAGTGATACCACTCAGTGGCAGAATTTTTTCCCTGCTCCCATTTCATTATCACAAGGAGAGAAACACACTGTATTGCTCTTTATGTTATGTGGGTATTCTCAGTATTGCCAGTGAGAAAAACTAAGAATTCGTGAGAGAGGGCTGAAGATTAAACACGTGTGTCTGTGTGTGTGTGCGCATACACATGTATACACCTGTTTTTCTTATGTATAAAATCCTACATGGGCATTTTCTTTTTTAATATGAGCCTTGGGGCTTGTTCTCACTGTAATGATAGCTTGACTAATCTTCACTTTGGTACAGCTCCTCTCAAGTTAGCCTAACTTGAATGAGAGAAGTGCTTCAAAGTAGTGGTATTTGGATAAGCAGCAGAGAAGTTCAGTCTTGTCTCATTACCAGCTCCAGAGCTGGCTGCATGTTTGTACACTGGCTTTAAGCCACACTTCATTTACAGGCCAACTAAAATCAAGAAACCAAATTTTTCTTCGGAAATCTCCCTTCCATGTACTACTTCAGACCGTTCCTGCTGGAGGAAATAGGCAGAGAAGGGAAAGATTGCCATTGTTGGAGGAATTATTAGCGTTCATCCAGCTTGCCCATTCTTAGGTTAAAAAATGAAAACCGAGGAAGAAGGGAAAAAGAAACATTAACTCTTTGGAATTTTTTATGATATGGTTATGCCAAGTTCTGTCAAATAAAGAAGTAAGTATTTGAGAAGTCATGTTGTGTTTTCACCCACACAAAAATCATGGAGAAAGGGTACAAGAGAATGCAGAAGATGAAAGAGAAAGGCTCTTATTTCTTAGAAACTGGAGATGAATGAGGTTGCAGAGAGGCCTGCAATATCCAGGTGAAGGACAAGAGAGGAAAAAGTAATGGATATGGAGAGAAGATGTTGAAAATGAGAGGGAGAGGAATGTGAAAGGAAGTGAAGAAAAAAGGAAGTGAAGAAAAAAGCAGAGCTACTACTGGAAATAAAGACATACAGGGATATCGTGTGAAGTGATGTTGACTGGAAGATGAGAAGATGCCAATGGCATTGGCATAACATCATTCAGGATGATCCCCCAGGCCTACGGTGCTCTGCATGCCCACTGCGCTTGCTCCTGGGATGGTTTTTCAGCTGGGGAAGACTGACATTCGCTTATAGGTGTAACAGCATAACAGATGCCAGGAAATGTGCTCAGCTGGATGCATTCACATTCTTTCAGCTTGAGTGGTCAGGTGCATTGTTTATACCTGCACTGGTAAATAATGTCAGAGGTGTTGGCTGAGGCGGCTCTGTGGGCCTAGTAAGACTGCTAGTAAGCAGGGAAAACGTCTCTTTTTGCCTCTGCCCTCCTTGTTTGACCCTGAAAAGTAAGTAGAGATTTCTCCAGATGTACCGAGGACAGATCTCTCAGGTGAAATGTACTACTTTTACAGTCACTTTTCTGATTATAGTGGCAGTGTTTGCTTAAATTACTTGAAGGTGAAAGCAGTAATTGCCAAAAGAAACCTAGAGAGAGTAGTACTGAACCATTGTTTTCCAAATCAGTAAATATTCCAGTAGGTGTATTTTTTATTTGTTTGTTTGTTTGTTTTGTTAGTTAAGACATTTGGAGTGCTTKTACTCATTGAAACCTTTGGAACAGAAAATTGACAGTGTATTTTTAAAAGAAAAAAACTGTGCTAATTCAGAAAAGAGACTAGAGAAACCACAGTAAGAAATTCTTAGGGCACCATCTCACATGAAAGCAAATAAAAAAGTAATACTGTTGGAGGAGCAATGTGCACCAAGTATAGATCTAAATATTTCTGTTGGTAAATGGTTGGCATTCTTATCTGTGAGGACTGTGATGTCATGTAATCCCAAATTCGGTCAAGTCAGCTTATGCAGTGATTATTGATATGAGACTTCCACAGAAACCTGGGTTTCTCAGCTTCCTTTTTATGAGGTTATCTAGTTACACTACTGAGATAAGTCTTGATTATCAGCTGTTGTTTCACTGCAGTACTGCAAGTTGTGCCTGCATTTCACAGCAGGGAAAGTATATCATATACATTTATCTTAGAATAAGTAAACATAAGCCAAAACAATTATATATGGTTTCATAAACATAGGTTTCTAGATATATAATTCAGCATGTACATAAAAACCACACTGAATAGCTCAGCTGTTTTGCCCAGTTCCTGCTTTTACTGGAAATAATAGTAAAACTCTCATCTGCTTCAGAGGTGATGATTTGGTAATAGATGCAGTAGTGTAAAATCACTATCAACAGGGTAAAAGTTAAGTAAAAATCTATTTAGCAGAAATGTATGCGAGGACAGGACTGCTCTATGGTGAAATTGCTTAGTCCAGCTGATACAGTTCTTAGTTCAATACTGACTTAAAAATTGAAGATACTAATAAAAGGAACTAGTTTTTAGACATTTTCTGGATGGTTAGCTAGGAGCTTGGTGTGTTGCTTGTTAGTTTTCATGCACATATTAAAAAATTGCTTTCTCACAAGTCCTCAAGATTTTTTGCACCTCTGCCTGAATTTCAGCTCTTATTAGATCCTTTCAGTGTACTTTGGTCTGTGTATTATAGTACTGGGACCTTGTTGATACTGTTGTTAGCTGGTGTATAAACTTATCTATAGTTATTTATTAATCTTCTCATTATACTGATTATGGTATTGTGATCTTTTTCAGTGTACCTTGAGGACAGTTTTGTGAAATCTGGTGTGTTCAACGTGTCAGAACTTGTGAGGGTGTCCAGAAGTAAGTTATCATTTTCATTTAATAATTTCAAAGCCTGCTATAATCAAGTGAAGGTTTTTTTCTTGAAGTTTTTTTTCTCCCCAAGATGTAAGATGCATAGGAAATGCCTATAACCACACACAATTTTGATATCTTTGACCACAGTATTGCAGTTCATCTTGCATGTGTTTGTAATAAAACAAACAGAAGTCTTCTTTTGTCTCTTCGATATTTAAAGATTGAATCAATTTGTTATGTGTCCCTCTGCACAGCTTAATGGACTGATATGTCAATAAAATTACCATATGTAACAAAACCTTCTATTTGTTAGACTTGCGGCTTTTTAGGGTTGTCCTACACATCCTTGGATTTTGCTAAACTATCTGATTATTCTTTTAGTTTGTTTTTTAATTTGTAGCTCTTAAAAGAAATATCACAGCATGGATATAAAGGATGACTAAATTAATGTATTCTACGCTTATGTTTCCTTTACTCGTAGCATGGGCTGTAATTGAATTTCTAATTACATTGGCTTGTTTTGGCATCAGAAATGTTATGCACACGAACATGCAAAAAAAAAAGTAACATAAAATATAAATATAAAAGGACAGGTGAAGCTTTTATTGCAGAAAGAAAAACCCAAATCAATATAAATAAGAAGATCTCTTTTGTTGACATCTAAGAATTTGCTATAATAGTATGGCGTAAAACCAGTGCATGTTTTCATTTAACATTGCTTTCTGAATGCTTCTTTTCCCCCTTTAGTATCAACACTATTAAAGTATTTCTCTTAAGACTTCATTAGGAAGTGAACAAAAATACTTGAAAGTTATAGTTAGAAGTGTGCGCAGTGATGACACCAACATTATAACAACTGAATGGTCCAGGAAAATCTCTTTTCTGATGAGGTGAGGACAAAACCAGTGAGGCACAAGTTTCCAAAACTGTCTGTCCAAATTTTGCACAGGAGTTAATTCATGCCAGGTCAGGATGCTTGAGGAATTTAATTAACTTAGCGAGTCTTAAGATGCATGTGTCATTTCATTTGCTGTGGTCAGAAATTAATATCCAACAATTAAAATTATGTTAAGTCCTTCAGCAAAATACTGAGCATTGCCATCCTACAGTGTTAAGACATACTCTTCTCTGTGCTGGCTGAAGATACGGTTTTGCTGTTTCAGGAGGCTGAGGATGTGCGAAATACAGCTTTCTTTTAGTTGTCAGGTGGTTAAATATACATTTTAAAATATCAGGCCATTCAGATTAAAAAAGAATCAATATGGTTACGTTATGAAATCGTACCTTCTGCAGCTGTTATACACGATATACTTCTAATAATAAGCTTTAAAGCATGTGGTTTCTGTGGGATTTCTTACCATGCATTTGTTTAACCTCAAGCCGCAACAGAGTTGTACTTTAACTGTCAGGAAAAATACAAACCTTCAGATACATTACACAACATGCAATTATTCTTTTAAGTGCCAAAGGTAGTTAAAATGCACAATGCACAGACAGTGAACAAAGGTAAATATACCACAATATGTAACATATAATTTATTCTTGAAATGCCAAGACGTACGGTACACAGACTCTGTAAGGAGGTGAAGATAACACTGAGTGTGTGTGTTTGCATGTAGGTGTACATATGCAAAGCAGTACCTGTGGCACTGGGTAAAAGAAAAAGGAGGCAGCAAAACATGCTGTCAGCACAGAAGGACATTATTAATACAAAAGAGTTAACATTAAGGGAAGAAGAGTTTGTGTGTCCCCAGCTTTGTTCTTTCCAGTTATTTAAGTTCTTTAATAAATAGTGTTAGCTGTCCTTATAAACCCTGCCTCATTCATTATAAAAGTCCTTCTACAGACGGCTTGACTTTGTGCCGAGGTTTGTGTTACCTTTTTCATATTGATGATTCCAGGTTATCTGTTATACAACAAATATATTATGTCTGCATAACTGCTAAGGGATTTCTAGGGACTGGGGAAAATAATTCACTTTTTTAGATAGATAAACATTGATAGAACTTGTCTGTACTTGGTTTCTGCAAGAGGCAGAAAATTAGATACATGTAGTAACATCTTGATGTTTTTCCCACTGTTAAAAATGAAAAGATAGCTAAAAAGATAGAAGATTATCTTTGACTCGTTATGATGATGTGTTTTTCAGCACCCATAACCCAGGGAACTGGAGTGAACTTCCCAATTGGAGAGCTTCCGAGCCAGCCATATTACCATGATATGAATTCGGGTGTAAATCTACAGAGGTCCCTGTCCTCTCCACCAAGCAGGTAAAAACTTGAAATTAGTGCTAATGTGAAACCAGGTTTGATAGTGTAGGACAAGCAATTCACAAATATTGTCAACAGCCAACTATTTTACGAATTTCTTCTGATTTTGTGAGGTACGCTACTTATGTATGTTACCATAGTCTATGTACAGATATATATGTTACAAATCTTGTAATTTGAAGTGGTGTCATTATTGCCTGTCATTGCTGTTGATATCAAAGACAATAATAACTTTTGTCAGGGTTTGAAGTGCTCACTGAATCATCTGCCAAGAGAACAGCTACGCATCCTGAAACTGCTGCTGAGTTGCAGGAAGGTCTAGCAGCTGAGAACCTGCTGGCAGGGCTAGATGCCACATGGTGGTTGCAGGCACAAAGGCTGTCTTTGAGGGCTCCCTCTTGAACCTCTGTCTTGAAAGATATGTTGGGACAGATACTGTTTCCTGTGGAAAAGGTGTTAGGACAGGTATATAAAGACAAGGTGTCTTTATCCGTGGCATCACCCCGGCTCATGAAAGTGTGTTTCCTGCCTCACCCTTACAAAGAGCATTTCCCAGCACAGTGGGAACAAGGAGGAGCATGTGAGGTAGTCACAGGCTCTCTAATTTTTCTCGAGGGTCTCCATGCACCTGCTACAGGCAGTTTGATCTGAGGGACGCACTTCTTCCTTGCTTCAACATGCTCCCTTCTCCCAACTCTGAGAAAGACCCTGTTCCCTCCCTCAGGAGCAGCTGCTGGGCCCACAGAGGTGGAGAACCTGCTATGCCCTCCTTCTGACTCCCCGATAATGTACTGTCTGTCACACCCCTGGGGCCCCTTGGTTTTCTGAAAGTGTCCGATGTATCATGGAATCATAAGCACTATAAGACCTCTCATTGCCCCACATTTCTGCACCCCAGTGAGTCAGGAAGTGTCCACACAGTGGACAGGATTTAACAGGACTGTCAGGAGGCTGCGGTGCTCTTCCACCAGCACCTGGTGCTTCTGAGTTATTTTGCTCATATTACCCTATTTCATTCCACTGTATTTTCAGCTTGGCAGTTCACCTAGTACATTTTAGAAATGGATAGATTAATTCTCAGAGTGTTGTCTAAATAATAATAATAATAATAATAATAATAATAATAATAATAATAGTAATACCACCACCATTAAAACCTTCATCCTGGTTTTCTTTGGCAGTCAGTATAACAGCTTCAGTATATATTGTTATGAAGAAACTTGACTTCACTGTCTTGAAGTGCTGCCTCATTTTATATAGTGTGACTTGAAATATGGGCCTTTTGTTGTTTTTAATTAAACTAGTCTAAAATGAAAAATCTTTGTTTGAGGTTAGACCTCTTTGAAAAGCTTAGGATTTTGACCTGGTGAAATACAGTAAGCTACATTTTTTCCTTATTAACACATTCAGAAAAGTTCCTGTTTTACCTTGACTTTATTAGTAACACTTTTCCAGTGCTTTGGTTTGCTTTCATGGTTTCTGCATAGTGTTTAACACTCTCATGACACAACCTTTCTTTGGTAGGTTACAGGAACCAGTTTCTTGGTTGTTCAGCCAAATGCTGGTAGACTTTTATATGTTACCCGTTCATGCCATCTCTGAAATATTAAATCATGTGAAAAATGCAAGCACATACCACTTTACGTATTATTAAATAACATCGTCTATGTAAGTTAGTGTAAGCTCTAATATCCTCTTTTTTGTGCTTTGTATGCCTGAATTACTTTCTATTGAAATATTTGTTGAAATCCAAACAGTTTATATACCACTACTAGCTGCATATCATATTCACTGCCAAACTCACATTACTTCAACAGCAAAAGACCCAAAACTATCTCCATAGATGAAAATATGGAGCCAAGCCCGACAGGAGACTTTTATCCTTCTCCAAATTCACCAGCTGCGGGGAGTCGGACATGGCATGAAAGAGATCAAGGTGAGTAACACCGGACCATTTTACCTTGAAGGATATTCAAATATACAATAAATCTCTGCATCTGCCTTTCCATTACTGCAATAAAATGATGGCTTTTTAGAAGAATCATTATTTTTCTGCCTGGTATGTGTATTTGCTGGTTTTGTAGATGTAGTTAAAACCAACAGTAAACAGGATATGGTATAAACAACCACATAATAATTTTTCCATCTGGTGGCTGCCTTATCTATTGTTTGAAAAGATGTGTGACAAGTGAGGTACTTGATATTGTGTATGCTGTGATCATCCCAGCAGGATTTTGAGTACAATGGTTTCAAGTAAAAACCAAAACATCTCCATACTACGGTTGAGTCAACACTAGTTTACTCAGTTTTTGTTTTACCATGACAGACTCCTGTATGTGCGTTTAGTCCATGCTATGTGACTCAGAATAGGTCCAATAGGCTCTTTTCTGAAGAGCCCACACATAGCTCTGTGGGACTATATGCATATGCTAAAGGGCGTTGGTAAGTGTTGTGTTTTGGGTTATCAGAAGCAAGGAACATGTTTGTGTGGAGAAGAAAGGTATGGCTGTCAAAACAGTAAAATTAATTGTCATAACTTTCTGTCATGTTATCTTGATGCTTTATAAACCTAGATGCCAGCGTAGTCTTTCCCCTCAACTTTGTGATGTGAAAACATGTTTAAACTCACAGGTATTTGAACAGTGTTGCTTAATGTATCCTGTGGCTGAGGTGCTGCAGCTATTTGGAGAGTCTGTGAAATGCACAGCACAGTATGTAAAAGTGAAATAGAGAAAAAGACATGCCGTTGCTTCCTTTGCTGATCTTCCAGCGTTTGCCTTCCTTATCCCTGTCCACTGCTCATCATTACTCTCAGTTCTTCAGTAACCAACTGACCCTTTGGTCTTACCTCATTTTTATATTGTTTAAGACTTCTTTTTTTTTTTTTTTCTTTCTTTCTTTTGCCTGCTAAGTTTTCTCTTTCATCTCTGTGTGCAAGGTAGCATGCGATTGGTATTTAATTTAGCTGCCTTTTATTTTCACATTTTTGTTATAGTTGGTCTCCTTTTAATCTGCTTCTGCCTACCCTCTCATCTGTGTTCTCATCATTAGGCTGTTCCTCTCACACAACGTTTACTAGTCTTTTTCTTCGTCGTTTCTTTTGTACTTTTTGTTTCTCATGAAGGCTCTGATATTTTCTTATTTCTGGCTGTTTGCAGCATTCACTGTTGAATTTAAAAAAAAAAAAATCTTGCCAGTGGCTTTGCATAACCAAGTTTAAGAATGGCAAAATAGCAGTTCTCCCACCCAGAATCTTCCCCCTTGTGCAAAATATTTTCCTCTGTGACTGTTACCTGTTTTGCCATGACACTGTATTACGATTTTTCATAAAAGACAGGATTGTACCTCAACTAATTTTTGTGCTTTTTAAATAAATTATTTTTGCGGTTGTGGGGAAAACAGCCCATCATTCCTCTCTGAAGTGGTCTCCACATATCCCCACTTGTGAAATGAAGTCCTTTTGTGCTGCTGAGTGAGCTGTAGGGGCTTCTAAGAAATGCAGTGCCACATGGACAGCTGAGCCCAAGTCCTGCTGACAGAGCCTTTCACAGATGATCTCTGTAGTTCCCAGCTATCTCAATTGCTTTTTAGCTCTTGAATCATTCTGTTTGCAAAGAACTGTGCTCTGTGAACACTGGATGTGTTCAGTTTTACCAGCCTTCTTCATGTCACATTTACCAGTAGTGAACAATGTTATTGTGCAGGTTGCTTGAGTAGATTTACAAGGAACTTTTACTTAATTTCTGTGCCATTGGGTAGCTAGACTTCTGGACTGAAACAGCCTTTAACTCTCTATACATGTTTCATAAACCAGAGAACTCCAAAAGATGAGAAAGAGAGAATAAAAGAGATGATAGACTTGAATCAGTGTATCTTATTTTTGCTTCCTGGAGTTTACATTCCTCCCTGCATATCCTGTCCTCCAGCACTGCTGGGCCTAGTAAAATTTTACCAGATCCCTGGCAGAGAGGTTGTCTTTGAGACGCTATGAGGGACTTTGTTTTTTCTGTCCTTAAGATGTTCTTCCATACCTGCAGAGGGACAGATATACCACTGGCCAGTCTGAAAACCATTATTCTGGGGGAAGCATAAGCCTTTTGTCCCTAGGCTCCAATCACTTTAGGAGGTTATCCTGCTGCTGTGGAAACACTGTAAGGTAGTGACCGCAATGCCTGTCCTTGGTACCTGGCCTCACTGGGAAGGGGTATGTGGCAGCTCCTGGCATATTTGCTCTGCTGCTAGTTTGTTGGGTGCTTGATATCATCTTCATACTAGCATGTATCTGTGTAAAGCTCCTTTTGGACGATCCTTGGGTCTTACCAGGATGTGATATTTGTGAAAACCTATATTCTGTTTCCTTATGCCTGCAAGCACAAAGGTAATAGAAATAGAAGTTTGGAGGTGGTTTCTACGCCAGAGAGCTCACTGGTACTACTTCCCTCTCTCCCATGGAGATCTGTGCGTCATATGAGTTTAGGCATAAATGAAAAGAAAGGAGAAGCCATTKGGGATCACATTTGTGTTCATCCAGTGTCACCAGAGGATGCTCATGTAGTCCCAGCAGGCACTGCTTTTCCAGGCAGTCTCCAAAGGTCATCAGCACCAGAAATGTGAATCATTCCACAGTACCCACAAATGAGAATATGCAAAGGTATCATGTTTATAGATAAGTAGTTTCTCTTTCACTCTGATGCAATTTTAACTTTTCTAAGAGAAACAAAATCAGAAATAGGGTTGATTTTAAGATACAGCATTACTGATTTCAGTTTCATTTGAACTGTTTTGAACCTGACAGAGCAAAGTCTCTAACTTCTGACCTGAAATAGATCTAGTTTCTTCATCTGCATACCTAAGTGTAATATATTTTCATAGAAATAGAAATGGCATAGATTTGAAAGATTCTTTTACCATGAAGGCTTTTCATATCTTTATTTAGCTACATTTGTAAAGTAGCAGAAATGAGATGACTGGTAATTTGGAACTGGAGATAGTCACAATAAAACAAGGATAGCTGAAACAGTTTGGGATAAAGTAGTTAGGAGTTTCATAGGTGTCTAGGGGGTATCTAACCATTTTGATAGAGAGAATGGGACAAAGATTAATGGGCAACACAGAAATATACTGAGATTAAAAATGTGACAGATGAAAATTTGCAGTGGGGTGGAACAGGTTAGATCAACCTTTTATTGCTGTGAAAAACAAATATCATGTGGTTTAGTAGGTAAGTAGACATCAGGAGAGGAGTGATTCTGTATGAATGATTCTGTTGTAATCCTCATAATTTCTACAGCTTCTCTACTGTGCAAGCATGCATCATGACGGGTAGGAAAATGACTACAGGAGTACTTGTGGTTTAGCCAGGATGTGGTATTTCTGAAACTAAGAAAAAGAAATCTAGCCCAGCTACAATAAAATCTTCCTCATACCACACTCTACTTTCAGTTGTAAAACTCCAGACTTTGTCCTTTTGCTGTTACCTGTCTTCTTCCTGTCGTACTACTTCCAAAAATGTTTTGATAAGATTTCTAGATGTTGTGTTTTATAGTCTTATTTTAGGGGAGCTGGCTGTTTGAAGATGTAATTCTGGGCAGAAATAAGTAAGCATATCTGAAAAATGGGAGCTTTAGATGACATAAGGTTGGTCAAAGCCAATCCATGAAGGGTTGTGAGCAATGGCTTCATTATCCAATGCTCTACTATTGTTATGCATGTTATTGTTCTGATATAAAAATATAAAAAACTTTAATTAACCAAAATTAGTATTAAAAATAAGTTTTTATTTGTAGTTATTTAAGTCAGATTATAAATCCTCATGGAAGAAAAGAAAAGCTTGTGAAGCCATGATACTGTCCTGGAGGTTTACTTCACTGGCTTGCAAAAGTTTGTGACTGTTTTAAAAATATATGTCACCACAAGAGTATGTGTAACAGTTTCAAAAACAGATTAAAAAAAAAGATTACTGTGGATTTACAAAGTTGGTTTTGAGTTTCCATGCATTCAGTCATTGTGGGAAGATTCTGTAGTTTGTGCCATTATTTTTGCTATGTTAAAATACTTAAAATATGACTCAATTTGCATGATTTTTTGAAACAGATGTGAGGTCTTCCTGCAGAGCAAATAGGCAAACCTTCTTGCTACCATTAGCCTTCCAAGTAACTAACTATCCTCCAAAAATCCCAGAGCCTAAGGAAGTGAAAAGTCATCTCTGGGAATGGTGCATTACTTAGAAATAGAGCCCTAACATGACAATTAGGAGTTAAATTTCTGTGTCTGCTGTCAGATCTTGTGCAAGTTATTTGTCCTGTCTTGTACCTCCTTTTTCCCAATTCAATGTCTTATTAACTTCAATAATGTCTGGATCATGTCTTACTTACATTTCTACCAATTGGAAATATATCTAGATTTAAAAAGTAGTTTGCTGTAAAACTCTTGCAGTCTTCCTTTTTCCAGGTTGCTGTAACTGAATTCTGTACATGTTTCTATATTAAACAAAATTTTGAGTTCCTGCAGTGGTCTAGTAATACTTTGTGAAATAGATGGAAGTTGCTGCATGAGTAAATTTGCTGAGTGTTTTAGAAATTCCGAGGAGGATAAAATTATGTACAGTTAAAAAAAAAAAAAAATCACCCTCCCCATTTGGAAGAGGAAGTTATTAAAAATACAACGAAACTAGTGACTAGTGCAGTGGATAAAAAATACTTTGGATCTAATAGGCTAAGAACTGTTGGTGAACATCTTGATTTATTAACTGGTAAGTAAATCAGATACTTTTTCCTTAACTCATAAGGAAACAGGAATATCAGAAGAACAGAGCACAGTGTGTGCACCTATCACTTCCCTTCTAAAAGCTAGCTTGACAAAGTTCATTAACATAATTGCAGACAATTTCGGTATTTGTCCTTGAGATCTGTTTTACTGTTATAGTGTTACAACACTGTGTATGTTGTAAATAAATAAAACAGGGGTTGCACGCTGGTCATGATAAAAGTGGAGAGATTCATGTGGATTTCTGTAGTAGTCAGGTGTCTGGAAATACTGAATGTCAACATAAAATGAAGTGAATTTTAATTTTACAGTTTCTTCATCATGTTCACTCTCTTACACCTCACCCACCTCTACCAACAGTCAAGAGTCAAGATGCCAGCATACCATTAAAACTGAAACAGCTGGACCGCTTTCACCCGTTGATTGGCCAGCAGCTGTTGGACCCTCCACTTCTCAGGTCCCGAGCCCCTTTGTTGGATACCCCTCTTCTGGACACTTGTCCCCTTTTGCTTTCTCCCCACCCACCGGACACTCCTTCCCCATTGGGGTCCTTCCCGATGGCTCTTTCCTTCTTGGGCCTTCTTCTCATGGACTGTCAAAGATGGATGTTCTCATTTCCGAAGTGAGGGAACTAAAAGAGGAAGTAGTTAATGTGGTCCAGGAGTTGAGAACGGTAACAAATCACCTTGGCTTTTTGGTGGCCTGTGTTGGACAGAGTTCAGGATTTTTTGCAGCTCCTGGTGCTCCTGCTGAAGGTTAATGCTTTAGAAACTCATATTCTCCATCTAACAGATGAATTCATCTTGCGAAGGTTTACCTTGATGAATATCTGTTAAATGCATTTCTGTGTTTTTGACTCAGTCTGAGTTCTCAAAATCCTTGTATGTCAAAGCATGTTTTAAAGCAATTTATGTCTTGTTAGTAACTTCTGTTTGTATTTTTTAATATTTCAAAATACTCTTTAATCAATGTATACACACACATACACATACCTTTCATATATATATATACCCATGCACACCTTATGGATCTATCTGAATTTTCTGTGTTTTTAACTGGTGTAATGTGTGCACAGTAGTCAAATGCTGCCACTTGATAAGTTTTCATAACTTCACATTTGTAAAGTGAGAGGTACTTTTCACCAAGAGCAATTTTTCAAAGTGTTTTTCCAGAGAAAATTCTTAGCCATGGCTTCTCTTAGCCTGTTGGCTGCTGTAATGCTGAAAGTGGCATCATAGTAACAAACAATAGCATTAGCAAGGAAGACTGGCCTGGGAGGCTGCAAGTTGGGTTCTCCTCTTTCTTCCTAGTTGTAGAACAAGATGTTGGTAGTGTTCAATGAATGGGCATTATGTCTACTCGTTAAAAATCAGTAGTTCTGCCATGATAGTTAAAACAAATTTAAAATCAATAGGGAATTTGTTTACTTTTGGTTTCCATAGTGGCAATTTTACACGAAAAACTGCTGGTATGTAAAATAAGTTAAACATTACTTTCATAAAGATGAAAAGTGCTTTCTTATCCTTAAAGATTGAAAGGCACTAGGTATAGAAAAATAGGTGAAGGAGCTTTTAAATGCTTATTTAACTAAAAAGGCAGAGAAAGAGAAAAAAATCCATGAACAGGACAGTAAAAACGTTACCTTAAAATGAGTGAAGTTGCTTGTACATAAAGAAAATTTGCATCCTCCATTATTGGGTGAGAATGATGCTAAGTTTACACTCTCTCCAGAAATAAAGCAACAGAGATTATATCTGTTTTTCTGTGTTTAGAATAGCTTTAGACGAATTTACAACTTGTTCATAAGTATCTTCAAATATTCAGAGTAGCAGATGAGGAAGTTTCTACTCTGGGCAGAGCAGGGACCTGACCTTTCCTTCAGCCCATGTACGCTTCACTTTCGGAATGAATGAAGAGTAACAAAATGTTTAGAAATACAGACAGAAAGACAAATACAGTAGGAGATATAGTAGCAAGCATACAAAAAAGTTTGCTTTTTTGTGCTCCTGGAAATGGCTGTTATTTGCTCAATAAAGTCACTGTAAAAAATCTCATTATAGGTTCTTTGTCTTTTGTTTTGACTAATATATTGTGGCAAGGCCTATTACTTAATGTTTTCCATGTGTGATTAGTGAGTTGAATACACTCAGGGCTAGCTTATGCATCTCCCATATACATCAGTGAAAGATGTAAGTGCAAAAGGATATTTTTCTTGTATGCATAGCACTTATTCTGTGATCAACTTTATGCTATGGCAATGTCCTGTTACCTTGATGGTGACTCTAGACGTCCTTTGATTGAAGTTAGTGATAAAATGTATGTCTTAATGCAAGATTTGGCCCAGGAGCTATTATGTTTAATTGCCCTATTCCAATGTTTCTGAGTAAGAAATTTCATTAGTGTTTTTAAAACTGATCAGCTGCTATTAGAAATTGTAGGTTAAGTATTATTCTGTATGATCTAACCTATGTGGTGCAGAATATCTTCAGTTACCAAAAGAACAGGCATTTAGTACCTCATGAGTCATAGGTGTCTGCATTGACATTTTTTTCTGGTTATGGTACATCCATAAGATGGCAAAAATTAATTTAGCCCACATATTGTAACATTTTTTTAGGCACCTCTCCTTTCTGTCCTCATTGATAGATTCTTTGTTTCTGTGCTGTATACATAGATACATTTGAAAAGGTTCTTAATTTCTCTTTTTTATTCCTTTCATACAAACTTTATCAAACTTGATCAAAGCAGTATATTTCAGTGTGAGTTAATGATTTTATCTCAGTTCAAAACCATTCCCCAAATGGATCTACAATTAAATTAATATAGCACACCTATTAAACCATCCTAAACTGTTACCAGTATAGACTATAATAGTAATAAAAAGGAGATGCCATAACCTAAATGCTTCTAAACCAACAACTTCCCTTATATTGTTTTATCTCAAATGCCTCTCTAATCTTATTGCATTAGAAATTGGGAATACTTTTCTGACTTTTGCAGTTAAGGTTACAATATTGATTTCATTTTCTAGCCAAGTTCCTTGGATTCTCAGCATTACTGAGGTGTTATAGCTGTGCATTTTTCCTTGGAGTTTGGATGACTTTCTGTAGGATAATTTAATAAATGACTAAAATGTACTCTAAAGTCTTTATAATTTGTTTGGCTTTTTAATTAGATCTTCTCACATTCTCCCATAATGCTCTTCTATCACAGCTATCTACTGGAATCACATCTCTTAACAATGATTCATAGATGATGAAATGGCCCAGTCAGTTTCTGAAGTGTAAAGTTAAATAAAAAAGTAGTCGAGTACCTAAAGTACACTGTAACTGCTTAAGGGTTATTTATGGCAGTGCAGAGTACTTGGAGCCTCATGTGGGTTTGTTAATGACAGTACATATATTTGTTATAGCACATTCTTTGTGGCGGCAACACTGTGTTTTTGKTCTCATACTTTTCATCTCTATTTCCAAGGTCAGCCTCATTACTTGCAGTGCCTGCTGGATGTTTAACAGGTAGCCACCCCACTGAGCTCTGAGTTACTCCTAAGTACTTCCCATACGACATCTGATGGACTGTGCTGGTACAGAGGTGGTTGGATAAACTGAGTCTGAAGTTGTGGGCAGAAGCTAGGCAGGAGAGGCTGTAAAGGTGAAGCCTGGCACTCTGCCGCTGCCCCGGTGGGTCACTGTGGAGCTGGTGGAGACATTCTCACCTCCCTCCAACAGCAACACTCCAGCTCCCCATGGTCTCCATGGTGGCACCTGTGTCTTGGGGGTCTCACAGCTGGACAGTGCTTCTGGTATGAGGCATGTAGGGTGAGGAAGGCTGGCCAGCTTTATGCCAGCAGATCAATGCATGGAAAAAACCGGTATTTTTCTCCTCACAAGAAACAGTGCAGGTATGATAACATAGTCATGCTGATTATGAACCTTTCTTGGGAGGTTTACTTTCCCATGAGGAGTGGCAAGGTGGTTTTGAAAGATGAGAATGAAGAATTGCTGCCCACTGTTCTTGCAGGGCAGTGTGCCATAGTTTCAGCCTAATCTTAGTGGGAATAGATGTAAATTTAAATAGGAATAATCTCTTCAGTATGGTAGTTAATTACTTACATGTCATATGACACTGTCAAACAACTGTTATGGGATTAGGTCCGTATGTCCCGTCCTACTGTTAAACATTTTTTGAAATTACTTTGGGATGTGGATGTTTTTGATGTGTACATATTCAATATTAATGCTGTAATCTGACCATCATATCTTTCCTCTTCTCCTGTTTTATAAACTACCTTTTGTTAAAACTGAAAATTTTTTTTAAAAAAAAAAAGTTAATTTTAGGAAATGTGTATGCAGCTTTCCCAATTACCCTAACTTAAATAACAATGCGCTAGAATTATACTTTTCAAAAGCTAGTGTATATAATTTTAACAGGAACTGTACTGAGTTGTTTTGCTTTCTGTCCATAAAAAGTAGGATAATCAGTAATGCAATGAAGAAATTCAGTTGTCCAACTTTATACAGTTAGTCACACACACCAACAAAAAGCATCCTACAACTTGTTCGTATAGAGACTTGTCTGGGTTTTCCACCCCCCCACACACCCCCCACCCTGTATGCTGGGAGATACAAGGGCAGGTAGATACAACCCTTCTATCTTTTGTCCAAACCCCTTTGTGTTGAAGAGAAGAAAATCATCAAGGTTAACACACCCCACAGAATGTCACTGTTGGCAATGGAGTACAGTATTCTGCAAGTGTGCATGTGGGTAAGGATGAGAAAAATGACATGTTTATGCCATCTAAAGGGTTTCTGACTCTCATGTTTCAGTTGTCTGAAAGTTCTTGCATCATTTTTTTCTCTTATGTATATTAGTACTTATTGAGCAATGTAAAATGAAATAGTGTAATTTATTAGAAAAGATTAATAGAGAATGAACAAGGAAATAATTCGGTTGCTATTGTAAGAAATTTACTCATTTTGGTGTAGCTTTTCTGAATTGCAATATTGTTGTAGCGTTTTGCTTGCCAGCTTGCAGTACTGAAAATGGCATTGGAAGAAATTCTAGTCTAGTTTCTCTTCTTAGGTTTTTCACTAGAAATCACAAAAGATAATATATTGAAATGGTTTCTCTGTTGTGAAGTGGCAAAACAGCACAACAGAGTGTTTGATTAGCCTTGGGCATGGTTCCTCATAGGAAAACCAGTGTCACAGTCTGATAGACTGGATTGTGCAATATCGGAGGTGTGCCTGTGAAAATAACATTGGCACTAAGTAGGCTGTTTTGAAAATGGGAGGTTATCAAATCTTTGTACATTGAAATATTCTACTCTAGTATAAAGTTTTCATATGTAAAATGCTTTTCTACACTTCTTGTAGAAGCACAAATAAAACCGAGATCAGGTTTTTAAATGTGAAGAGAGCAGCTCTCTTCAAACCTTAACGCTGGCTGCTCCTCAAGTTCAGAACACTCTCAGCTGCTAAGCAACATGCATATATATCTTCATGTAAGACCTCAATGTTTCTCTCAAAAGCGAGTACAAAGGCCTTCACACTGAGAATTGCTCTACGTGTCTCAGAAAGTCACAGAACAGAACTGATAATTTGTTTGTTTGTTTGTTTGKTTTGTTTTGTTTTGTTTTGTTGATTTTCCACTCAGGAAAACATTGATTATCAGAACTGAATTTTTCATGGAAATAAATAAATTTTTAGCAGAGCTTCTCTCTGGTCCAAAATAAAACTTACAGTGAGGGGGAATGAGACACCAACAAGCCAATGATTAGGGCACAGATTTGGATAATGGGAGAGCTAGATGCAAAGCCTGATCTCTGCCTGATAGTGAACAGGAATTCTAGCAAGTCTTTCTCTTGTCTAGGCATCAAGTATCTCAGACACCAAGCTGTTCAGGCACATCTGTCTTTCTCTCCTATTTATTCACAAAAATATGTCACCATTCCTTTTTTGTGAAGAAGATAAATGAATTAAAATATTTTGATTTTCAGGATTCTTGGTTTCCATCCAGCCCCAGTGCCAAGTCTTTAGGACAGATATAACAAAGCTTTTTTCTTACAAATGAGAGGTGGTTGTGCTTTAGAGTCACTCAACTGTCAATATTCAGTGTTAGGTGCCTTATTAAGACCTACAGTTGAGAAATACAGAATGCTTACAGCGTTAAAGGAAATCAGACTGAGCACATCTGAAAATTGGTGATGCTGGCTCTGCCTGTGCAGAGTGGCTCTGCTCGTTCTTCACATGCACAGGTGTAAAACAAAACTGATTCTACTGAGCGCAGTGGGATTTGTCATGATTCATCATCATCATACAGCTATCTGATGTGAATTTAAAATTTTACTTAAGTTTTCACACGTGCTTCATACAAGCATACCTACCAGATGTRGTGGAGGCAGTGGAGAGTGAGCCCAGCTGGATGTGATGTATGTAGTGTATCCTGCCACCAGAAATTATCCCAGGTACTGCCTCTGGGAAAAGAGCAGTTTGTTTAAAACTGTAGCATGAAGGGATGCCTCTTATAGCTTGCCAGTGTTGCTATGGACTCCATAGCTTTCCTGCTTTCACTATGGTTATATATACAGTAAGTTGAACGTTGTTTTATCTTGCTTTCTCTGGAGGTGATGCTACACTAATGAGTTGTAAATTAATCTTTACAGATTGTTGTCTGCAGGAGCATACCTTGTAAAGAAAGACTTGTGAAACTAAGCAGTAGAAAAGATATTAGAAGAGTTGAAGAATAAACTGGATTAAAAGAGATTTGATATTTGTTTATGATTTCTTCTTACTCTGCTCATAAGCATGTCTTATGAGCAAGAAAGAGAAGTTGCCATGTTGTGGTGCTGAGCAAGAAAGCAGATCAGGTCTCCAGAAACAGGCAGGTGGATGTTTGAACTTGCCCTGGATCACTGCTTGATTCCAGCCGAGTTCTCCTAACAGTTGGCTTGCCGAGTGGTGTGCCAAGGTGACATTCATCCAGGGAACTGCCTGGATGACAAGCTGCTTCAGACTAAGGAAGAGGGTCTTTGCTTTGATGAGGAAATTGCCAAAACTCATGTCTCATTAGTGTTTCCTAAGGTTCTTTGGAAGTGAACAACAGTTTAATTAAAGGCTGACGTAAACACATTTCTGCACACTTTCCCTGCAGCATTTTATCACATTAGAATTGATCAAAATTGTTGCCTTGGGCTGTCTTGAACAGCTATACATCTGGAGCGCCATTTGTGCAAGCTGCTGATGAACAGGCTACATACGCTATGCTTCACAGCAGCTCTTCTGCCTTCCTATATAGACAGATTTACCTTGTTGGGAGATGAGATGATCTAACTCTTTTCATTTGCATAACCCCTTTTTTCTTTGATGTGATGCTTTAAAATGTATAACATGCCACCCGTTTGGGTGCATACATACCGTATCTCCACAGTAACATGAGAATACAGGCAAGAGTGATTTGGAACAGCACTGAGAATTAAAAAAAAAAAAAAAAAGCCCGTTTTTCACATTTGAAGAAAAATCTCGGCAGGACAGGACACAACGTCTGATTAATGTTGACCTTTTGATAACTTTGTCCAAGTGCTTTTGGCATCTTTCTGCTTTTCGTCTGTACTTAGCATTTTTTCCAAAAGTCTAAAAATAAATCACACTTGAAACTGTTTTATTTTCATTCTCAAAGTAGTGAGGATTGGAATCTTGTTCCTGAAACTTTGACACAGACGTAAGAGCAAGTGGCCTATTTTTGTGACCTCTGTTTGTCATTCATTATGTAATTATCAGTATATAACTAAGCTCTATGTAGCCACTGGACTATATCTCATGATGTGGAAAAAATAATACATGTTTTAAAATGAGAAAAATGTGTGTTTTCTATTATGTAGAAGCTACTAGTAAAATCATATGAAGTCTTACTGTCACTTTAACTCATTTTGCTTTATTTAAAGGCACTGTTTCTTACAAGCAAAATTAAAGACAGTGAAAAACTGCTCTGCTTTTTTTTTTTTTTCCACTTTTTGTTTTTGTAAATGGTAACTCTCCAATGAAATGTAACTTGTGTGTTTTCCTATTAAAGCTCTAAGCCTCCTCTCTTGGTCAAGGAGGAGACGGCCGCAGCCTTTCTTCCTAACCTATACAAACAGTGATTGTTCTGCCTCCCCTGTCGGCTGCATCTGTTATTTGGCGGTGGCAGGAGGATGAATGCTCTGTTATGATGGCCAGGCACACACGGGGAGAGCTGCGGGGGCTGCGGGGGGGACGGGGCTATCTGAATTACTTCTCAATGCGAAGTGCATTGTTTTAACAAAGAAGCTGCTGCCTGCACTTCAGCCATTATTCTTTGCAGTTGCCTATGCTATAATGAGACTTCTTCTGAAAGTACTTCATGGTGGTGTGTTATGCAGTGTACGTTAAAGTTGCTGTTTTAGTGGATAACGAGTATTGTTGTGGCAGTGCTGAATTTTCAATTCCAGACTACCAGTCACGTCCACCTTGATGAGGAAACAGTCTTCTGTATGAGAAGTTCATTGCATTTGCTTTGTAATTTATGCTGTTTTCTATGTGCTAATACAATTCTTCCAAAAAGTAGGAGCAGGAATAAATTACACATTTTTAAAGCAAATGCTAGGGTTATCATAGTCACCAATCTCCTTTTCAGTAGATTCTTTTCAAATTAGTGATGCCACTGGGGRGTTAACAGATACTCTGATTACATTGCACTTCATATAGCATACTTCTTTCAAGCAACTAAAATATTTTGGTTTTGAAAAACACAACAACTTTTGCTTGTTCCATGAAGTAACAGTCACCAACCAAATTAAATCTCTGTTGCATTCCAGAAATCAGAGCTGCTGACGCATGCAGACCTTCAGGAGCTAGGCAGCTCTTTCTTTCATGAGTTCTTTTGTTGAATATGAGCTTTACATAAGGAAAAGATTTTCCACTTCCAGCCCATGGTTTGTTTTTTCCTTAAGGAGACTTAAGTGCAGTACTTTTAATTTGAAATAAAATTAAACTGTTTGTACATTCTCTCTTTTGTGATAGCCTATGTGTGGTAGAGTCAACAAGATATTTGGTCACTGATAAGTTCTGTGACAACTACTGATGACCACAGCATTGTAGTGGGAGGCTGTGTCTACAAGCTATTAGGAACACTTATCTTTTTTCTCAGACTGTAACATTGCAGTGTTTCTGCAGAGGCAGAGGTTGTGCATGCACAGAACCACAATACAAAGACAATAGCTGGTTAATTTTGTCCTGGGCTTTTATAAAACCCTACATCTGTTGTGGAGGTGTGAGAATTTTCTCGCTCTGCTGGAACTAGAGCCTTATATGAAGAAGCTAGGGCTGTCATTTGAGCAGAAAATAAAACATAATGAAATATTTGAAAATCATTCCAGAATTAATGTGCCTTCTTATCATGGTTTGCCTATGCAAAACTCAATTTAAAAAAAATCAGTCTTGCAATTTTAAAAATTATTTCTTAGCTTAGCAGAATGTATTCAACAAAACTAACCATTTGGCAACTTTGTCTTTGCTACCTGCTGATAGATTCAAAGAAACAGAATATTCCTCTGTTTTCTTCCTGAACAACAATTTATTTACCAAATTTTTATAAGACAGCTAAAGGTGCCTCTGTCAGCACTCAGTGTTTTTGATAACAACATAAAATTGCAACAGATCAGTATAATAAAAAGCATACAGTAACCTTTGTCATATCTGTTAAAACTGAATGAATGCTGAATTGCTCTGTTGTAAAGCAATTCCTTGCTCTTGCTGAATGTTTCGCTGAATAAAATCCTTTCTCAGCAGCCTTCTGGAAGAGGTGAACCTTGCAGGGTATCTGGGAAATCAGCAGGCTTAGTAGTCGGGACCAAAGGGGAGAAGGGGAGTTGCAGTGGGATGGTGGAGGGGCACTGGCAGAGTCTGCTCTGGGTCTGGTGCCAGTGCCTGCGCAGGGCTTGACAGCGGGATGGGGCAGAGCGGACAAGCGGCCTCTCAGTTTGATGGGTCCTGCTCTAAGTACGGCTTTCAGGGTGAAAACCCACTCTTAAACTCAGCCAGTTCGGAAAGCACTGGTCCAGTTTGGTCTCAGTAAGGCGCTCACATTTTGCAGGCCTATCTTTGACTTCCAAGATGATTGTATGTCCCCCCAGAATAGCACAATACGGTGTGCCAATATTAAAAGTGCCAAAATCACTTTAAGGGCTAACATGGTCCATGTAGGAAAGTCAGCTGCAACGTGGCCCCAGTCCAGTAAAGTACTTAAGAAATGACCTTTGCTTTAAACATGAGTTAGTCCCATTGATTTGAAATGGAACCCACTTAGGATATTGATGTGTGTCCTATAAAAATATTATAATTAACTTTGAAATAATTTGGTGCAAAGTCCAACAAATATTGTTTAATTAATTTAAACTTTCAGAAAGAATCCCGTATTTTTGCTTTATGCAATATCAGTAACCCTGCCTGGTAGAAATCATTCATTTGTCCCTACCAGTGTGTTATCTTCACGCAGTGAGCTCTAAAGAGATGTTTTTGTTGATAGGGAAACTGGAAGGATGAGGTGGGAAGGCCCTACTTGAGACATGGAAAATATGAGATAGAGAAGTTAAAGTATCCTTTATTCTTAGGGAGGTTACATTGTTTCACTATGGTTTTGGGAAGGGTAAGGGATGGGTTTTGAAATAACAAAATAATAAATACCATAAACCGGCATGTGTATGGCAGTTACCCTACACACCTGAGTGTAGGTGTTCCATTAAAAAATGCAATAAAGATTATGTGGCTGTTGAAGGAGCAGATGATTTGGTGATGTTCTGGGGAGCTGAGAAGTGTCTAGGGAGGTTCTGAAGACACGCATTTCTTCACTGTTTGGCTTGTCTGGTATGAAAGGAATGTAGTTTCTGTTTTGCAGGACAAAGACCAGTTAGGGGATTATTATTCATTCTCAAGTTTGAAAGCAATAGTTTAAAATTAGTTTATTGGTCATAGGGGAGTTGGGTCACCAAACAGTCTTTATGCAAGAACAGTAAAAATAAATATCTTCAGTCTACAAAATGATGTGTCCTGAGACGGGCTTCTAAGCTAATGTCACTGTTCCATTGTTTTTCTATTGCAGATATGTCTTCTCCTACAATGAAGAAACCTGAAAAGCCTTTGTTTAGTCCTACTTCTCCCCAGGATTCTTCACCAAGACTGAGCACTTTTCCCCAGCATCACCACCCAGGAATCCCAGGAGTTGCACACAGTGGTGAGGTTATGGAGGAGGAAGAAATACCTCCCTATTCATTTGGTCTGTTCTCCTTTCCTACAGTCAGATTGTGAGGCATTTTTGCAGACTTTCTTGGAGACCTAATCTCATTTATAATACTGATGAGAGTAGAAATGGAAGAGGTTGGGGTATCCTTGCAGGAATGCTCATTAAACTCAGTTCAGGTAGTCTGATTGCTGCAAGTCCCTGGAAAGGATTTAGGATTAACCAGTGAATAAAATAAGCTGTAAACTGCATGAAGAAACTGACAGAGGAAAAATCCTCCCCATCTTTCCTCCTTGCACCTACATCCTTTTTTATTATTGTTGCTATGACTATGTTGTATTTAAATACCTGAATAGGTAGGATTTAATACACAAGAGAAGTCACAACGATGTTCACTATGTGACACAATGAAATAAGTACCAGTTCTTCTTCTGAATGCTCTGTCTAAAGAGGTAGAGTCCTGATAAATATTTTTCAACATCTGTTTTCTGAAATCCATAGTAAATCCATGGTAAAACTTCATTTAAAGTGTGAAGGAGACACTTGAAATATGATGGAACGCATGTTATCTTGAGGGTTTATCAGGAATGACAGGGAAATTCCAACATCGTGGTCTGTTTAATTTTAGAGGTGAGAGTGACCCTGGTTCTTCAGATGAGAACACGGTCCTTGGAAGTCTCCCCTCAGCAGCTCATCATKTCTCCTTATAAACTGCGTATAAAGGGATTCATTTCTTGAGCAGAGCTGGGTGACTAGAGGAGTAAAACAGATTTGAGGACTCTTTCTTCTTTTCTTTAACATGCAGTTCTGCTTTGAGAAGTTTCTGTTTTGTGATTTCTCCATGATTTCAAGTTCCTCTCTTTCAATTCATGTGTAAGGACTATTTTCACCTTAACATCCACTTATTTTGTATTAAGAAAGTGAGCCTGGACTCATTCTGGTCTCTGTAAGGTTTGTACTATCAGCAAATACTCAAGCACATCAGAGATGATGGGTTTAATGGAAAGGATAGATTTCTGCTCACTGGTGTTTATTTTGCACAGCTCCCACATGTCAGAGCAGTAACTAATGTTTTATGATTAAACTGAAGTCGTGGGGCTGTGATTAAAATGAGCCTGTCACAAAAGAAGCTTCCATAATTATTTTTGGCCCTATACTTATATGTAGATCTTTATATTTGCTTTAGTGTATAATTTTTAGATATATGTATTTGAGTGACAGTCATAACTTAATTTGTAGATGAGGTATTTACTTGCTAGGAAACCTGATTTCTGTCTGTGTAGCCTGTTCTATTATGTCAGTGAGCAATGGTTTTGAGATTTGCAAGGTTTTGATTACCAAGTACAGCAATTTTGGAACTTTCCTGCTGTTGTTTTTTCTTGGGCAAACTTTGACTTGGTCCCAGCTCAAAAATAGCAAGTCATTTAAAAATAAAGCTGAAAAAACCCAAAGATATGAGAGGTGGTCCAGAAGAGCAGTGTTGGTGTGCTTGTGCTGATACAGTATAGAACCGGGAGCAGTTTATAAAATACCTTGGTTATACAGACCTGATTTTGTATCCTCCCACTAATGAAAATGAAAACACCATTGTCTTTTCTCCATTTCCATTGAACTCAGTACCTCCTTTTTAATACGTTGCCAAATAGGTGCCCTCTAGATGTGTAGTAAGGGTGGAAAGTGGGTTGTTGTGCACTGTGATAGAAGAACACTCTCCACTTCCAGCTGGACGACGGGGCAGCAGCAGGACATGCTGTACATTCCTTTCACTGTGAAAACATTGCTGGTTGTTTAGGTATTAAATATAGTCTATAGATAGAGAAGTGTGTGTTTGTAGGGGCTGGGAAGAAAGAGAATGCAAAGAAAAATATGTATAGGGTAGATACTTTTTTGTTTGTCAGAGATATTTTTATTGGACGGATTGGTTTCCCAGGCCCTTAAGTTGAATGTTCATTAGCATTTTCACAAAGATCAGCTAATATTCATGGCATTATTGGTGAGTAGTTATTACCCCGTCCCCACATGAGGCAGGTAGAGTGCACTGCAATGAGGAATCACCAACTGTTTCTTAGGACTTGGTGACTTTGCTCTCCTCTGTTCGAGTGCTGTGGATAAAAGTGTAGGTTTTGTTTATTGAGTAAAATATTTGTTTTGTTTATTTGGGATCCAGATGGGAAAACTGTATAATTGAACCTGGAGAATGTTTACTGTTTAAAGAAAAAATGAAAAAATGTGATGGTATAACCCAGAAAACCAAAACAAGATACACTATTTATGAATTTGAAACAGTAGCACTTTCCATTGCCTGGGATGATGTGAGGGGAGGACATGTAAATTTTTCTGTAAAGATGCCATGAAGCAGGACTGCAGTGTACTGATTTGTAACTGACTTCTTATTTTTCTTGCTGTGACACAGAGGTGAAGAATTTTAGAAGAAACAAGATGCAAAGTAATTTTAATTTTATTTTATCTTCTCCAGTCATCTCAACTAGAACTCCACCTCCACCTTCACCATTGCCATTTCCAGCACAAGCTATTCTCCCTCCTGCCCCGTCTAGCTACTTCTCTCATCCAACGATCAGATATCCTCCCCACCTGAATCCTCAGGATACTCTGAAGAATTATGTACCTTCTTACGACCCGTCCAGCCCGCAGACTAGCCAGGTACTGTAAAACAATGCGAACCCTCCAAAAGAAATCCTATGAGGAATGTGTGTCTTCCAGGGCGTCTAGACTGGTATCTCACTAGTTCTGGTCTCAGAGCAAGCTGGGAGCTGGCATATAAGCAATCCAGCAACTTTTCCTGTTCAGCATGGTTAAATAAAGGGCGCAGGTTAGTCATATCCACTCGCTGTTCCTCTGTCAAGTGTAAGAAAAATACTCGTACTGAACAACCCAGCAGCACTAACAGAGCAGGTCCCAGTCCCGCACCCCTCCTGCAGGCTGGGCACCTCTGTGGCCGCACAGGGCCGCCGGAGACGAAGCTCCCGCTGCAGGACAGAGCAAGGAGTGTGCCGATACGTACACATGCACGCATGCGCACGCACGGACATACAGGTATATTTATAGACCGACAATAAAAATTAAACTCTGGCAAGGTAATGATTGCCCTGTTTTGTAGGCACCTGACATTTCTTTGCACAGATGCAAAGACATTACTGTAGTGAGCACAGCACAGACCCACAAAACTGTTTTTTCTTCCTTTTGTAGAGAACATGCAGTAACAGATGAGTTCCTGGCTGCTACACCAATTCAGACTTGTGTCTGATATGGCAAATTAACGTGGTTTTCATTAGCGAAGTAATTTGTCAAGGACTGTGTGCAAAACGGCTTTCCATGATAGCATCAGCACATAGCGTTAGCATGCGATCTGCACTATAGGATAAACTGCAGTTGCGACTTGGTCTGTCAATACCTGGAATATTTCCAGTGTCGGTGTAATGTAATCTTTGCTGCTCAGGCTGTTATTTATTTTTGATGCCTTGTCTGAAAGGCTCCTGTGGAGCCCTGTGGCTTGTGCTTTAGCATGTTTTTTGGAAGAGCCTTGGGAATGTAAACTGAAGAGACAACGGTCAGGTTCTCTTGCTCCTAAGAGTTAAGTTCCTTTGGAAGGACTGTGTTATCAGGGACAAAGGTGTTGCTGTGACAGCATTTTGTTTTGTTTTGTTTTTCACCAATAATGACAGGCCTTTCAGTGTGTGTTTCAGGCACAACAGCAATAGAACTTGCGACTGAATCAAACTTTCTCTGTTGAATAACAGATAYGGCCCCTCTGGGCTGTTCAGAAGGTCATTGTGGCTGTTGTCCCCATAGGCTAGTGCTCTAGTCCAGCTGCATGACTTTCTACGTATTTAAAAAAAATAAGTGGGTCCATAAAATCAAAATTTACTTTGAAGGGAGAAATCCTAACTATGTGATTTTTGTTGGTAACAATATTAATGCAAATTAAACCAAAAAGTGAAAATAGAGTATGTTGGCTTTAGAATACAAATTGCTATCTGCGCATGGATTAGAAGTCTTTCAGTCCTATATAGCATTTTTGCTGAGACTCAGCTGGGAATGTTGCATGCAGGACCTGATTTTAATTTGTGTAAAATTTCCATGAATAACAAAGTCTAATTAAGACATCCATTAAAAGTCCTTAACGTTAATTCAGTGTGGAAAATCTTAGAGTTCTGTTGGATTTTTTTTTTTTAAACTGATGTCTTAATTAGGCACTATTAAGGGAAAAATTATGTAAATTAAAATCAGGCCCTTACTGTTACGCATTTCTTTAATTATTCAGTGCTTGTTTTACTTACATTTTGATTTCTTATATATATTAAAAGAGCAGATTAGGTGGTAGTCTCTCTGGATTGTTCAATGTTCTGCTTTAGATCATTGCTGAAAAAATAGAACATCTAAATGAAGTATCTGACTTTCTTTCAGACGGTTGAAAAATGTGCTATCTTTTGATTTTAAAGTTGGGGAGTATATTCATTGAGCAGGAGAAGTGCTTTCAACTCTTTGCCCAACAAGACTCTTACTCTTTTCCCTTATCTGCGGTTGAAAGATTAATCTTTCGACCTTAAAAAATAAAATTTTACTGTGCTGATTTTTTTCAGAGTAGCAGCAAACTGAAAACACTTCCTATTCTTGTGTTGTGGCACCATAGGGAATAACAGGCCAAACTGGCCTCAATTTACTACTTTCGTCACCTTTCATAACCTTTATATTAGGGTAATGTTTTTCATTTCATTTGATGTTTGATTTAGTTCCTGAGAAGAGGAGACAGGGTTAAGCAACACCAAGTATGGGATTCCAGGCATCTGCATCAGCTATTCTCCGCAATTTGTTATCATTAATCACTATTATTAGTGGAATCTCTTTTAAATTTAATTCTTTAAAGCTGACCTCTGAGATATGCTGTACGTTAGAGGAGTTGCATGCCCAGTCAAAATATCTCTAAATAGAACAGTTAAAAGATGGCGGTACAAAAAGTAAAACAGCAAGAATAATTTTTTGCTTAGGAAAAGAGGAAGCAGCCGTCTGTGAAGTTTCAGTGACAAAAGAGAATTGTTCTGATACAATGGCATGCTTTGAGCCAAACCAGTTTTTCTTTTCTAAATAAAACATGAATTTTTATTCAAACAAATTTAATTATTATAAAATGCAAAACTGCATCTGTAGGAATACCACATCAAATTTAATTATACTTTCCCACCTCAAAACATACTCATTTGGATTTCAAAAGGAGCACTATGATGATAGTTTTAATTTCAGCTTTAGGAATAGAAAGGATGGATACCCTGACAGCATTTACCTAAAATGAACTGTTCCTCCCCAACATCTTTCAGTAATACGCTAATTTAGATTGTTACGACAAGCAACTGAGATGCCTTGTACTCCCCACAGCAATTTTGAGATTAATTACATTACTGCTGCACTGATTATAGTGAGACAGTCATGCTATTCAATGGAATACTTTAAGTAAAATTAGTTTAAAGATATAGAGCTCCCATAGGTTTCCACGGTGGGAAGCAGTGGGCAATTTTCTTGACATAATGTTAAATACTCCAAATTATGTGTGATGAACAGTCAGGAAGTTCAAACAGGCCCTTTGGCTGCAGTGAAAAATGATTCAACAATGGATGGTCCTAAACAAAAGAGAGCTGTGGCTGTCAGTTTCAGGCATATCTGCTTTTTATCCCCTGTTCAATCTGGAGAATAAATAAACAAATATACTGAACAGAAATGGACCTTGTTAGATAAAGAGGTGGACTTGCCTCCAACTAGTAGTCTGAAAAGTTCCCAAGGTTTTAAGAACTGCTGTACTTTCCACTAATTAAGTAATTCTGCTGAGCCCTTTTTATTATACTTGTTTCAATGCTTTTCTTCTTAGCTGGGCATGCATGTTACTGGATGAGATTTTGTGTGTGAGTATGTATCATGGGGTGCTTGTCTCTCCACAGTTAAATTGATACTGGTTACTCACTGTAAGTTTCAGCAAAAACTGATTGATTGGTATGTGTCTGATCCACCTATGGTGTTTATCCATCTACAATGTATTGAGGTTTTCAAAGCTACCACAGATTTTGAACATGTATTTCTTTTTTGAGTGATTCCAGATGGGTGAATCTTTTAACCTTGGAAAATATTACCTCCTCTGTGTGTATGTACACATGTGCATGCACACACACCAATCTGCACACACTTGAAATGCGTTAATAATCAAGAGGGTATGAATCAATATACAGTATCAAAATCAGACTTCCAATGAGCCTGAACAAATCACCAAGCACAACAACACTTGTGTGGCTGAAGTCAAAACCAGAAGCTCCAAACTTAATGCCCCATCGAGTTAAATGGAATAATTTCCTTATTAAGGTGTGGTGAATCACAGAAGAAGGGTCAGCAAGTGTGATGAAGGAAACGATGGTAAAGCAAACAGTTAAGGTGAATCCTGCTGAAGAACACCCTGGCATCAGTGAGAAATTTTTTTTCTGGCCGAATCAAGCAAGACAATCTTGCAAGCCCTTTGAGTTTGGATTATGAAGGGCACAGTTTACAGGTAACCTGAAGTCAAATTTTGTCATATTTTTGATGAAATATGCAGTTTTCAGTGGCATGGTAAAACCGCCTCCAATTTGGGGGAGTTAGGTATTAGACCGTTTTCCTCTTACAATAAATGGCTTACACTTGTTACATACTACAGTCCAAGTGCACTGCTGTCCACATATTGACTAAAATTCCTGGGGCTGTTAAAACGTACTTTGTTGCAATGTGGGCTAGTTTGCAGCTTTATCTCTTTAATGGTTTTATCTTTGTCTGAAGACAGAAATATCTGAACTGCTTGAGAAGAGCTGCTTCTGGAAGTTGGTGAGGCCACTTGTTTTCCTCTCATAATTGATTGGGGTATTCAATTATTCAATTCAACTCATTTTTTGTTCAATGAAAGATAGGCACACTCTTCAGGAATGCCAGGCAGATGCTTTGTCATTCTTCAATACAATAACTGCAGTCATTTAGCAACAAGGAGGGAATCTTGGGAGGCTCTGTTTGGGCTGGTCAAAGAGTTTCCTGTTGGTTCCTGGGAGAATACTAGCACAATAAGCCGACACAAGCAATATGTGTGCATGTGATTTCTTTGGTATAGCTAGCACCTTTATTTGTTGACATTTAATAGTTTTCAGCTTCTTGGGCAAGTCTTTCCTTGTAATTTTTAAGAAATTATTGAAGATTAAATACGGCAATGTGCTGTTTTTAATTGTAATTGGGAGGCAGAGAGAGAGTACTAGCTTAACTGTATCTACTGACAAGGCATTTGAAGATTTAATTGCAGTTGTAAATGATTACTTTGTATTTAGTTTGCTCATTTTTAGTTTATTAAATGCACAGTTATAAGTGTCCAGAGTGCATGAAATACCATTTAACCCATAGATATCTTTTGAACATTTATCTACAAAGAGATTTCCTTTCCCATGCTTGTGTAACATGGACTTACCCTGTTGTTAAGGCAAATGTACAAGGAAAGCTGGATATTTCCTTGTGCTCTACCTGTTGACAAATAATTCAGATTTTGTGAGCTCACAGTAAAATTGTGATTCAGGATAGAGGACTCTTCACCTAGAATGTCTTATGATATCTGTGTCTGAACGTGGGTTGTTGAAGCTCTGCAGTTGCTCTCAGTTTCGGCGGCGTTACATCAAGAGGAAAATGGTTTCTCAAATGGATGAGACTCAGAGCTTTATAGATCAAAGTCAACACCTTGATTTCTCTCAGAAAGTAGTACAGAAGTGATGTTGTCAGCCAAGAACTGGCAACAACATGTTTTTTCTAAAGCTAATTCCTGAAGCAGACAGGTAGCTGCGTGTCACACCACCTGAAGCTTTTGTGTGGCATCTCCCAGTGAGGTCTGTGTAAGCTGTAGCAATGAGTTTCTCAGATTGCAAGGGTATAGAAACCAGTGAGATTCATCCTTACAAAAAGTGGCAAGGGGTACTATAAAAGGGCAAAGTACATTTCTGTTGCTACCGTAGTGTCCAATAGCAGAAAGGAAATCTGTATAGCCTTGCTTCTTGTTAAACAAATACTTTATGGAACCCATCAGGTTCAACCTGAGGAGGAACTGCCCTACAGTACCATCTGCAGTCTCACTGGCAGTGCTCTCGTAATACCATTCCCGTATGTTTAGCAGAGTCTTAAAGGCACAGTGTTATATTACTCAGATAGGTAATAACTTGAGGATATGTCTTCCGCACATTTGATTAAACTGACTCCTGTACCATTGAGCTGTCTCCAGTGGGAGACTAATATGGCTGTTGGATGTTTACAGGTGATGTAGCATTAGGGTGCCCTAGGCAAAAGCTCTACTGAGGTAAAAGGTTGGGTTTGCATTGTATACCCCCCCCCCCCAAAAAAAAAAAAAGAGGGGGGGAGTTAGAAAAATGGAAGATACTTCTTCCAGTTTCTTTTACTTATAGATTTTCTGAAACATCCATCACCCTCTGTGGATATCACAGAGCACAATGGCATGGACTCAAAGACAGAACTTAGCAGCTATGATCTCCAGGTTCATAGATGTGACTAGATATTTGGTATGTGAGCAGGGGACCAAAATGTGCAGAACTGGATCTTCTACAGCTTCATCAACAAAATTAATTCAATCAATGGTCTCAAAGCTACACTGCCATAGGGTTTTGCAGTGATATTCTTCACCATAGTATCTGAACTTTGCCATTACAAGGGACTGGAACTTTTGAGAAGAAAAGGGTGACAGAGTATTTCCAAACACACTGACTCCAGTTTGACTAAACTGTGCTTACTGGTTGATCACCTGGCTATAATAGGGTAACCTTCTCGGGAGACACAGAGTTTCTATGGAAAAACCTGTGTTTTGAGATGCAAATATATTGTTCTCCAAGTATAGTGGTTGACTGGAATAACATAATTTTTATTAAGCCCTGAAACTTCTTTCTGAAATACCTAACACAGTATCATATATAGCTGTACCTAGGACATGCACAGGATTAAGATGATTTCTGGCCTTTGTTTATTTCTTTGAAGATGCTTTGTATTTAAGATTCCAAGGAAAATTGGAATTATTTTATTTAGAATTATAATTACAATTATTTTGTAAAAAAAGGTACTCTGCAAATTTAAACATAAAATATATTTTATCATTTAAGCAACTTAATAGTTTATGTGAATTGTTTAATATGTATTTCAAATTTCTGTTATGTTTGGATATCTCATACATAGATGTTAGTGTTGCTGTTTCACTATGGCATCAGAAAGATTTTTTTAACGCTGGAAGTAGTGGGCTATATGACAAAACACTACCCTAAAATGTAGCTGAAGACCTAAGGTGTAAATGTGCTGATATTTGGGCAAATATGTGAACAGAAGTCAGAGAGGAGGTTGATTAATTACTGATTATAAACATGTTTGTAAAATCCCAGCAGGGAAAACAGGTATAGTGAATCCTGATTTTAAGAAAGTCCATATTCATATCTGTTACAAGTTTCTGTTCAGGCTTCAGACCTAATTAACTGAAAGTGTGCGTAGTGCACACAACCAGATATTAACAGTCTGACAATCTCAGTTAAGTTATGTTACAGCTGTGACAATGAATACAACTCATCTGTGTCTTTGGGCACATGAATGGGTTAATCTGTGGCAATTCAAGATGGTGTGAATTAAAAAGCTTGAAAATATAACACAGATCTGAAAATCGTATTAGCCTCCAATCCAACAATAGAAAAATGTATACCTGCATAAATCGGGGCTAGATTTGACAGACCTTCATTGTGTTTGCTTCTTTCCCTGTCCCATTTTCAAATGCACAGCTTGTTTATCTAACACAGCTGCCTCCACGCAATTTGCTTGAGATTTATGCCTCAGGCATCATCTCTTTGTTTGTGAATCCATCACACAGACATATTGATGCCCTAGTTGATGGTAACAGTTGATTTTTCACCTGTAATGCATTTGTCTGTAAGAATCTCTTCAGGGAAAACTGGAACTAGAACCTAGAACTTGTTTTAAATAAGGACAAAATGAATTTGTATTAAATGATGTGCTATAAATATTTGCACTTGTGATTCAAGTGGATACTCTCCAAACAGATACATAGTTTCCATGCTAAAATATCTTTTGACATAACTGCAAAAGTTGAAAGGAGAACAGGTCACAGAAGCTATTTCTAGCAGCCAGTTTTCAATAGGATTATGCCTTGACAACTTCAGAGGTCTGTTTCTGACCAGAGGGTTTCCCTCTYTGCGCCAAAAACTTAAAGCAGGACAGAGGACTTGAGACATCTGAGACAGCCGGTGTTCTTGAGCTTCTACTGCTATCAACTACCATGGTCCAGAATCTAGACCTTTATTTCAAAAGCTTTTAGTTTTGTGTTTGCAAAGACAACCATAGAAGTGTGAATTGAGTATAAACCAATGCAGCAATGTCAGTGTCAGTCTGAAGACAGGCCTAAGCAATAACTCTGGGACAATTATGTGATCTGTTTATTTAGGACTACTTTATGATCTTAAGCCGCAAACTAATTATGATAACTTAAATATCAGTTTTGTTAACTGCTTCACTGTTGTTCACTGCGTGCAAGACAGACAAGTATGGATGTTTGAGGAAGGTTTCTTATGAGTGACATTCATGTAACAGAACTTGGGAGAGTACGAGACTGCTTTTCATAAACTCCATTTTCAAATGTAGCACACCTAGGAAAGTTTTAAGAAAATTTCATGTGTACCATTTCCCATGACAAGCTGTGTCAAAGGGAGGACCTTAGTTCACATCTGAAAGACAGCTAGGATTGTTGAAGTAGAATTATATATGTAAAAGTCCTGGTAGGTATGTGCTTACCTGCAACTGAGGTTAGTTAAAAATTTAAATACAGGAAGCTTTCAGTATGGGGGGAGAAGTTAGGTTCTTAGACATGGTACACCAAGCTCTGTCTTGTGTGTACTTACCCCTTCTTGTGTTATCTTGTTTGCTGAGCAATAACACCTGAACAGTTATTGCAATATACAGTATTTGACATTACTGCAAAATTTTAAAACAAATGTTATGTTGCAAATGTGAAAACAGAGGTAAAGTACTTGAAAAAGGAAAAGAATTGATGTTAGAGATTACAAAAATAAAAGCAGAATAAATCATAAAGTGCAGTCAGAAGATACTTGGGGAAATGTGACAATATGCAATAAAATTGTTAAGAGGCGGGTAACTAGGTTATAATTGCATTTGAAATCTAATGTGCAGTCAGAGTCTGAAATGTTGGAACCATAAGAATTAAACTTACTGAAGTAACGAGTTTTCCCTTTTCTTACTTCGGAGGTTTTATTCTTCTGTCTAGAGGTTGCAGACCTCAGTTTCATTGTATTGTGTCTGCACTCAGTTTTATGTGTAGGACAGATAGGGAACAATGCCTACCATTTAAGAAAACATTAAAAAAAATAAAGAAATAGAATTGTAGACCCTTGGTGGGGGATCACAAACCATATCCACTAAAATCACTAGCAAATTCCCCATGGATTGCAACAAGGACAGGATTTCACCCTCAATTTGGATGAAGTTGGGTGATGTACTGCACTGCTGTTATCTATCRCACAGGGAAAAACATGGTTTACATGCGAATGGGGTATACATATATTCTTTGTCTTACAACTCAGGAAGGAAAGGGTTTGCTCATTTGGACCATAGGCACAAGAACTAAGCTGGAGCCCATGCGAGCCATTGCATTCCTGTTGACCGGGATCACTAGGGAAAAGTAGAAGGTGATACATTGCTGTAAATCGTCCTGGCCTCCAGCTGTGTCCTAATTCATTTGAGTCTGGCTTTGGAGACAGAGCTGCTTTTGGAAGCTCATGACACTGGCTGTTTTAATCCATAAACTCCCTGGAATCTTCTTTCTTAGGTTTTAATAAAAGTTGGTCGTTTTGGTAAGGGATTCTCAGCTGGTTTTGTGATATGTTAGCACATCACATGAGCTAAGGCTCCTAAGGTAGCCCTATGGTCACAGGTCAGTGACTCCACCTAGGAGCTACCAGACGCAACTGAGAGGTGGTAGTCCCTCCAGCAGGCTGGGTGGACAGCTGGGCTGCCAGGGCAGGAGAGGGGTCTTGCCTCTGCAGCAGGGTCCCCAGAAACATACTGAAAATCCAGTCCAACGTAGCAAGCAGGTCTTACTGACAAGAATTTTGGTGTTCTAGAGGACAGTTTATCATAAGGCCCGCCTATATTTCTGACAGTTTTCTCCACAAATGCTTCAAACAGCATCACGGGTCCCTTACCTATGACAGAGCCTGTTTTATTGCAACATCGAGATGTCTCGAGTTGAACTCTGTACAACTCGCCATCAGTGAGTGAGGATACTTGCATCTTAAGTTTTGGAGTATCTTGGGTCATTTGTATGGGGAATTTATTTTAGGTAACTCTTAGAGATTTTCTGAATTTATGTTAGTTAAAATTTTCATTTTGTTCTAAGGCAGGTGGAGTCAGCTTTCTGGTTGCCAAGACACCTGGTTTTAGAGGCTGACAGGCCTTTAAAATAGAGCCTACAAAATAAAATTCCCTAAACCACTGCTAAGATAAATTTCAAAGAAAGTGGACTTACTGACACAGGCTTAATATATGTTTGCTGTAATACAAAGATGTAATTTGTATTCTTGAGGAAAGACCTCTGTAATTACTGAGTAAGTTCCCCACTTATGACCCATTGGTCATGTAAGCATACAAGCAGATGCTCAGTAAACTTTTAGGCCACATTATTCTCTAGAAATTGTCTTGTATATATTCTGCCACATCTCATTTTCATTTCAAGTACACGTAATAAGGGAGATCTAGCTAACTGTTAAGTTTCACCTAGTGAATAAAACTTAATGTAGCATGCCAGTTGTTTGGGGAAATTGTGTTATTTGTGAAAGTATTGTCATTCCTTTGAATCTGTGCTGCTTTCTTATTTTGAAGCTACTTTGACAGCTGACACTTATTCCCATTACTAAACTTCCAGTAGTAACTTCTCAGCTTACGCAACTAGGAACATGAATGAGAAAGTGGTAAATACCACCCAATTTCTATATTTGCAAGATCTTGGGACTCCGTGGCTCTTCTGTCCCCACCCTGGCTCCAAGACCCCCAAGCACACAGTTATGTTTAGGGGGTGACTTTTTTCCATTTGGAGGGGTAGTTTGTTGGCCACTTCTCATTAGTGTACATTTTTACTGTTATTTTTCATTGTAAGGCTTGTGATTTTAGAGAGGGAAATAGTCTGCTAACTGCTCAATGTTTCTATGAATACAAGGTTGGTCTCCACTTGCACTTATATTTTCTAGTATTTTCTTCTAGCTTAGTTTTAGATGTCCTGAAGAACAAGACTCTCCCTTGGGGGCATTTGCAAAGTCTAGTAGATCATAGTGTCAGGAAGTTTCTCCTGCTATTAATTTTAAATTTCCTTCTTCTCAATTTCATTCCATTACCCCGAGTTTATACTTCCTGTACTTTCCAAGTAATTCCTTCCTCTTCTGTGTGTTTATACTCTGCACATACTTGCAGTAATTGCCTCAGCCCAGTTATTATTTCATTACCATAGTCATTCTTACCTCTTTTAACCTTTCCTTGTATCAGTTGAATCAGGTCCTTTATCAGTCCATTTCTTTACTCTGAGTTATCTCAAATTTGACAAGATCCTTCCCAGTATTTTTTACTTTGTATGGCTGTATTTTAAAATACCTGTGATTCACAGAACACACAATCAGTTTAAGACAAAAGTTATCAGCCACTGTTGAAAAAACTGTTTACTACTTGCTTATTTTTACTGCAAGTTATTTACTGTTGGAGTGTTTACAGCCATGCAGAATGTCTAAGGCATGTTTAAGCATTGGATAAACATACACATTTACCGGTTAACATTGCCAAATTCAGATGTGCCTATATGCAGAAAGTAGCATATTACCTTGATGACCTGTACCATAAGGTCATATGCAGACTGCCTCTTGTATCTATGAAAGAAGCGTCTTTGTTTATTATGCTCTTGACTTGCAAAGTTCCCATTATTAAACACTTCTGTGTTTTTGGTAGGTGGCTTCTGGCCAGATGTTATGCCATATGCATTATAGTGCATTGTATCCTAACCCTCTCCCCCACTCCCAAGCGTGAATTATTAGTTAGCCTTCCAGGATGCATAATCTCTGTGGACAACTGTGGTCAAGTCTTGGTTATGCTCCAAGCCAGAGTGATATGGCATGTGAAAACAGAGGTTTTGCATCATTCATTTGCTCTTAATACTTCGTACGTCAGGGCCTATGCCTGGTCAGTTTAATACTGCTATTGTGGGATTTACTGTGGTTCACAGCCACTGCATGAACAGCAAATATATTTTGAAACAATATCTGATGCATGCTGCATCCAGAAAGAAAGAAAGCTTACCAAAAAGTACTGCTACTTAAGCATGTACTACCTATCTGAGGAGGGATCTGCCTGCTGAAAATATACCACATAGAAATTCGTAGCCTTGTTAGAACGGTGCATTCCAGCACGCAGGTACTACGGTGATGGGCATTCTGGAAAACCCTAAGATAGGTGGGTAGGTTCCTTAAACACAATGTGTATGTTTCACAAAGCATTCTTTTGGTTTTGTTTTGTAGCCTAACAGCAGTGGTCAAGTAGTAGGGAAAGTGCCTGGCCATTTTACTCCAGTTTTGGCACCCTCTCCCCATCACAGTGCGGTGCGACCTGTGACCCTGACCATGACAGATACTAAACCCATCACTACATCCACTGAAGGTGAGGCATCTTCACCTACAGCAACCAGTAAGTATTTCTTTAGGAAACAAAAAATGTCCATCGAAGATTCGATATGATTTCAAATTGAGGCCAGAAAAAGGTGCCTTTTCCTACTATTTGACCAAGTGGATGCTCATCATTTAAATGGAGAGCAAACATGATCTGACTGCAAAGCTTTTCCTCCACAAATTTCAACCAATGCATCATGTTACATGAACCAAAGTTTGTGACATGACAGCCAAAATGAAAGGGAAAAGCCTGCATATTTGACCACCATTCAAGAAAAAGAAAACGTGATTGTTCATCTAAGGTGGACATTGTTAAGACATTGAGAAGCACAGCCAGACAGCAAGGTTTTACAATGACCCGCAGACAGAATTCCAAACAGAGATTGGATAATTTGCTCCTCAATGAGCTTTCCTACAGAAATCAAGCCTTGTTACAACGCATACTGAATCCGAGCTATGACAATTGCATGTTGATATAGGTTGTGTCGTTTTTAGCAAAAACAACTGATGTGGCAAAAGAAAATTTTAATTCCTTGCCATTGCTGCAATGGATGGTAGATCCACTGTTCTTTTAAAAACAAACAAACAAACAAACAAACCCTATCTTTAACATTTTAAGCTCTTTATTACTATATAGGACCTTATTATTTATCCTATTATCTTCAATGGAATTGCGGTTTTGCAAATAAGAGCGAAGGTATTACTATGTATAGGGTAATTTCTTCTCTTCCAAGTACTCATCTTATGCTCAGTGATGCAGAATGTTGCTTTTTAACTCCTTCCTTTGTTTCTGTTGTCTTTGAACTTTTATTTGGACTTGAGATGGCCAGCGTTACCAGTATTTATCAGAGTGGTGAAGATTTTTAGGAGACACTTCCAAACATACACTTTGGAAGAAAACTTACCAGTCTTTAAAAATATTAATCTCTTTAGGGTCTGTTACATTAAAATGACTTGCTTTGGACCTGTTTAGTATTTGAACTGTGAATCCGGTCCCTAACTTTTGGTCTGTTGTTAATGGAGACCATATACTCTATGTTTCTTAGGTGTTATACTACTTTAAATCTTTCCATTAGAATGTGAAGCAGAGATGAGACTCAAATGCATAGGAGTGGCTGAGATGTAATGAAGAAAAMCTGGTTATGCCTTCATTATAAAAGGATGGTAGTAACTTTTGGACAAACTATTGTTTAAGTATAAACAAATAATTATATGGATAGATTTATGGATATAAATACTATAGATAGTATTTTAGCTGTTCTTTTCTTATAGCAGAAGTTTTGTCAACAGGTGGTAGAATATAGCTGTATCCTCCTTGGTGGTTTGTGGTGCAGTTCTTGCACCTTTTAAAAAGAGTTAGTTTTAGCAGCAAACAAGAAGCTGTTGCTCTAAACTTTTGGTTCAGAATAGAAGACTGAGAAAACTGAGTTCATGTATAGTTTCAAGTGTTCATGGTTTCATTCTGCTTCCTGTTTGACCTGATCATGCCTGGCCTAAATAGCTGTCTCAGATGAGGTCAGGGTTTCTAATACAAATGGCAAACAGAACAAATACAATTGTCAGAACTGAGTTGGGATATTTTCTGGTAATCTGACCATATTATTCATCATTACAGGAAAGCAAACCAAATTTGTTCATGTCCTACTACTAAGGGAAAAATTTGGACCATATTTTCAAATGAAGTCGGCACACAGTTTCTCATGCAATTCATTGGAACTTGGGTACCTGATTGCCCATGAACCTTAGAAAATCTCAGYTTAGATATTAGAAATAAGGCCTCCTCATGCTTCCACAGCAGTGTGCAAGTAACTTCTTGCCTAAAGAGCCAATGTCTGTCACTACAGCACGTAAATAATAATAAAACCCCCCCTATGTACAAATTTTATTTGAATGTGCCAGTTCTGCATATGAGATAGCGTATAAATGCTATATGTTCAGAGTGTTATGGTTTTCAGAGTAGTGCAGCAGTCTATCTGCTTGGTAAAGCCTTTTGAAACGGAATTGGTAAGTGTAAGAGCAAAAAAGTGAAGGAACATAGCTTGTTGATGAAGAAAATAGCAAAAAATGAGGGATCATGTCCTGCTGATATATAAATTATGTATGAATACATATAAACGTATTATCAGTTATAATAGACCTGCCACACAGAGTGCTAATGTTAACTTAATGGGAAAATCAAGACTAAATAAATTTTAAGCCATAGTTTTACTTTTATTTGCAATAACTGATTGATTGGTTATATATATATATATATATATATATATAAAAAAACCATATGCTTGGCCAACAAGTTATTATTATTATTCAGTCTGATGAGAATAAAACGGCAAATGATGAGCACTGCTTTTCAATCTGAAGGGCGATAGCAGAATTGTTTTGAATGAGAAAGAACAGCAGGCTTTGATAACATTTGGGGAACCCTGTGGCCTCCACCATAATTTCCTTCTAATAACTGATTAATTTTTATGACAGTTTTTCAGTAAAGCCTGTTTACTGTATAAAGCCTTTTTTTTTTTTTTAAACTTAATCAATTTCATTTGCTTGTATTTGCTGTGTGACTTTAATACTAACAGGCCAATTCAGTAAGTACTCCCATCTAGCTCCTCACTGGCATCCTTGTGTATGGCTGTTCAATTTTAGTAGCTTTGCTTTGTCTGCCAGCAAGTTTCCAGGTTGTGATGCTGCAAGTTGCAGTGCGGACATCTCCACACTGGGAAGTGGAGTAAGACCACCTACCTCATTTCATAAGTGCCACCAAAAGCCATGAGATGGTAATGGCTTTTAGGGACTACTGACAGAGACCAGGCAGGAWTGTGACCTACAGGTGAAGGATCCCATTCCCTTTCTCCTCAGAAATTGATTTCTTTAATCTTCTGTAGCAGACAGCGAGAGACTTCCTTAAATTGTCCTACTGGGAAGATGTTTCCTGATGCATAGGGGAGTTGAACAGTAAAAATTAGCTCCCTTCTTATGAAAATACTAATCAGATTATACCCTGTTTCCAAAGGCCTGTAAAGATTCATTTCATGCCACATAAGTAAACTGAACTTTTGATTCCAATTTTTGTTGTTCTTTTACAGTTTTGTGATGGGCCTTCACAGCAGTAAGAATAATAAGTATGCACTAATATTTTCTCTCAACATTGTAATCTCACTGATTTCACTGGTGCCTTAGATTGGTGTAATGGAAATGAGAATCAGGCTCGTGATTCCTTCAAATACATACCTTATTTGATCACTTAACAAAAATTAAAAATATATTAATCAGAGGAACTTTTATTTAACAGGAGACACCATTATGATTTACACATGCAGCTTCCATTGAAGTTTATAGGAATTTACACATGTCTTTCCAAATTTGGTCCAATTTTTCTTTTGCATTCTATTAAAGTTTAAATAAAGGAAAAACACAGACACATCCTATATATTGCAAAATCATAACTCTGGATCTCTCATATTTGTACTGTACCTGCACAGGGTAATAGTTATGATAGGTTGGTATTTTTATCAATCTGTTTTGTTCTTCCTTAATCAGCCTACTCAGCCTCAGGCACATCCCAAGCCAATCGATATGTGGGACTAAGCCCAAGAGACCCATCCTTCCTACACCAGCAACAGGTGGGCAAGTTTCACATAGGTGTAATGATATAGAGAAGCTTTTGCGATATTACCTTCCTACGTGCTGCCACTGTTATCTTGGATTAGACTGGGATCCTAAGGGTTTCAGTATTTGTCATCTGAAGATGAAGTTTATTCAAAACAACACCAAACCCTTTAAGAAACATCAGTTTAGCATATGCTTTATTTCTTAGATTTGTGCCATCTTAAGGAACTTCTAATCATATTTCTTTCAAGTATTTCATTTTTCAAGAGCTCATGCATGTAATCTTTAACAGGATTTTAGGGAAGAGAATGAGGTGTATAAGGAACAAATACTCATTTCGAAATCAGTTTAAAAAATAAGCAAAATTTCCAAAGCAAAAAGTCCAACTTATTATTTTCAAGTTATGTTGGTTTTTTTTCCCCAGATGTTTAAGCCTATATTTCTTCATTTTAGTTCTAGAAGATGAGTAATAAAATCAAATTCTCAACGCAACACATCATCATTTCTAGTTTAACAGGTTTAAATTGGTCTGCTGATTTCAACCGTGATAAAACCACATTTTTGTTCTAGTTTCTTACATCATTTATATTTCAAGTAGCATTTTAAATTTCACATCTCATTAATGCTGTAAATTTAATGCAAATGAAGTGTTTACCCAAACTGTGAAAATATACAGCCGAGATTAATGATGGCTTACAAACAAATTAGCTGCAGTCAGTAGCAAGGCCATGCATATACAGAAATGCTACATTGCTAGTAACAGAAATAAATTCAGACCCTTTAGAACTTTAACATATTTTATGATGTGTGTTTGTGTTGCTCCTAGATCTTAACAGTAGAGGACTTTGAAATTAACAGCATATAAAATGTTATAAGGAAAGAAGCTGAATGTGGCAGTAAGAAAAGGGCTGTTAAATAGTCCTTGGTATTTATTGTACTGTATTTTTTTCTCAGGCTTGGGTTCCTGTCAACAGTTGGTACACATGCCTGTTTCATTTTTCAGTAAAACCTACCTGTTCTGTGTTTGCTGAGATATAGCTGAAGTGTGCTTCATCTGGAACTCCCTATCCCTACCCACTCCCAGGGCAAGGTGGCAGTATGTCCGTTTTAAAGGTCACCACATGCAGAGTTCAGAGAAAATCATAAAGATGATCATTTATTCAAGATAGTTGATGCTTTGCCAACTTTTTTTTAACCAGTGAGACCTAACTGGAAACATCTGTACACTTTTATGAAAATACCAAATGACAATTAGTGGTTTTGCCAACCATTCATTTTTCAGTAAATTTTCTGGTGTATTGCTTTTTTTTTAATCTCTCAAAGATTGTTGTATTATCAAATGTGTTATAATTACTATAACATGGTTGTTTTTAAAAGATATACAGTATATGTTTATTGTATTTTAAAACACACAAAACGTCTCTCTCTTTAAACACAGTGCATGTAATTTCTGGATTTCTTTTCATGTGAAGTTTTACACAGTATCCTTTGAAAAGTCTCTGACATCCAGTTAATTTGGGGATGTGCAATAAATTTTTTTTTTTCACTACATGTTTTTAGACACAATTTTTTCTACAAATTTGCTACTGCTTAAGCCCACTCCACCTTCTTCCAAGTTCATTGAAAGAGTTACAAACTTCTTGTCACATGCCAGAAGGTAGTGGCAGCATGCTTAATTTTCCCTTGGCTGAGTTTATGACATGTAAATCATATATTGCTTATTTCATGCATCTTCTATATATTTTTGGCTTTGTGTAGACGGAAATAAATTTGGAGATTTCAGCACTGTCATAGGAACATAAAAGTGAGAGGGATCTCAAGGGTCATCACAGTCTTTGGTGTTTACATGCACTGTGTCTTATACTCACTTTCATGGTAAAACATGTGGCCAGATGGCTTAGGGGGAAGGGGAAAATAAATTAGGTCTCACATACACTTCGTAAACAGAAAAATTCTTCAATGCCACTGGGTGAAACCAATGTTCTCCCTTCTAAAGTATATCGCTTCATAGTCTCGTTTTATTAATTCAAGAGCATCAATGGGTGACCAGTGAGCCATATAGTAAATTTAAAAATTGTGTCATGGTTTCATCTTTGCTGTGAATTCTCTATTCTTTTCTAACTTATGCAATGGATACATGCGTATGCTTGCCTGAGTGTGTTTGGGGGGGTGCGTGTGTGGATGCTTATACATATAAATATGTACAAAATTAGGGAATAGTATGTACTGCTGAAACCATTTGAAAGAACAGAATACTTTAACAACAAAGCTTTTTCAGATGGATAAATACAAATACATAAGTGCGTATATATAAGTTTCTAATGAATTAGTTACCTTCACTCACTTAAATCCTAAAGGAATCTCTGAGATGACAGTGCCATATATGTTTATTACCCAGAAAGTGAGGTAGAGCACTGAGATTGTCTAAACAACTTTAATAGAGCAAAGGTTATCCTTTGGTAAGGCAGAAATGAAATTGATTTACTATGTCCTTTCATTACTTTACAACAATTTAAAAGAGACCACTCTTCTTGTGGCAGATTTTAAATGCATTTGGTTTAAAGCAGCCCATGATGAATGAAAAGAAAAATCAAGGGGTACATGAAATAAAGGCAATCAATCATTTTGTATTAGCGGAGAGAAATTCTAAATTAGAAAGCCAATGGTTTTAGTTCCAGAGAGGTCTTTTAAACATTCACCATACGCTGTAATGCACATTGACCCCTCAAGAATAAATATTGTCACTGGTACATTTTTTACTTCATTGGAGGAGTCTTTATGAAGATTTATTCTCTCTGGTTATGAGAAATATTGGCATGTACCGTTGAGTACTTTTTGTTGTTGTTAAAATGAACCGTTATGTAGCCTGTTTAAATTACAGTAACCACAATAAATTTAAAAGTTACACATGTGTTTTGCAACACGCACTTACATGGAGTCTTTTGACAAAGTGATAGTTTGCTAGAACTTCCAGTAAACAATTTATAGCACAACCTACCTGGAATACTTACATTTAGATGGGAAGCGCTGAATACAACTTTGAAAGATGGTGCATAATAGCACCAATGGGAGCAGTTTATTTGCTTTTACTGATCTGGATACTGTGAAAAATATGCTGTTACATGAATTGCTTAGCATGCTATGTTGATAGTTAGGAAGACAAGGTTCTAATGAGGAATTATAAYAATGCAGTCCACTTTGTGCTGCAATTGCTGGTGGGTCTTCCTGTTACCTGCCTTGAAATGCCAGGTATTTCTGTACTGTGACATGAATAGTTACAAAACATATCTCTTGCTTCATTGGCATCTAAAGAGTATCTTAGAATTTTGTTGTAAAAAAGTCATGTCAGCCCCCCCCCCCCCAACTGGCTATTACAAATTGTTAATGACTTGGTTTGCTTTTCTTGATTCAGCATCAGCTTTGGAGAGTTCTTAAGTATTGATAATGTAACTGCAGGGAGGGCACCATAGGAAGGGGCAAGAGAAGTGATAAGAGCTAGTACCTGAGTGAGAGAGTTTTCCTTAATTTTACTATTGGTGGTTGGTGGGATTATTTTATGAAGTCAAATCTAGTACTCGGTGCTCATCATCTGTGCTGAGAAACATCTTAAATGAATTGCGCATAAAAGAAAGGTTGGATAATCTTCACAATTTTATGGGAGCACCTTTCTTCCCCCTTCTTTCTCTGATTTGCATCTACTGAAGATTTGTGGTTTCTAAGCCTAGACTAGAGGAAAAAGCAACAAATTGAGGAAACTCAGTTAAATTCAATCTTCTACAAATGGACACAGTCTCTTGCCAGATTTCAGTTGTTTCTCCATTCTTTTGGCTAAATAATTTTAATGGAGAGATCATTAGTTCAGTAACAAAGTCTTAATGATCAGAATTCTCATGGTTATGTGATGGCATTTCTGTAGCCTCCTTGTGTACTGTTCTCAACTTCATGAATTTATTATGTTCTTGAAATGATAGACTCTTAGAGACAGGTTGATGTTGTTTCTGGCTATAAAGCTAGAATGTTGCCAGAAATACTACTCATGCACTTCACCTGTGTAAACAATATAAAAAGATGGATGGATGGATGGATGGATGGATGGATAGATAGCCATTTGTATTTATTGCAAATACAGGTTAATGGTTTCACAAATAATAAGGTTTCTGTTGGAATGAATGAAATAACTGACAGGTTTTCTTTCTTGGCCATTTATTTAATTTTAATGCACCTTGGAGCCTTGTATGGGTGATTCAATTTTTAATTAGAAAATATAAATAAATGGGATAGCTACTGAGGTCTGTGAAAACAATGACCTCTAGAACTTTCCTGTCTGTTACAGTAAACTGTGCTAACTAATGCTGGCCCAGTTACTGAGGAGCTAGTGAACTCTTCCAGTCTTTGCACTGATTAATACAGTGGCATGGTTTTCACTAGAGCTTGGGCTTTCCGGGTGTGGTGTGTGGTCTGCATGATTTTCACACAGCTTTGACATTTATGAGTGAGACATTTGCCGTGTATGTAGTAATAAGAAACACTTCAGGTCTCTAAAATGCAAAATCAGAAAATTGTAGATAGCTTTTATTTCCTACACACCAGACTGCCCTGCTTCTTTGGTAGGAAGTCGTTCTTAACAGATGCATCCTTTAGTTACTGAATCACACAGTTCAAAATGGAGTTCTCTTCATACTATTAATCACGGAAATTTTAAACTTAAATGTCCACTGAACATAGAGTATCTGTTTGCAAAATGTTTTGGGTGGATGTTGCTTTTGCTTTCAGCAGAAGGCTGAAAGAAGAACACAAGTGGAATCTTGAACAGAACTTCTCAGTAAAGCCAGGAAACAGGTTATCAACACTTAGGCTGTTCTTATTGTGTCCCTTATCATAATTGACAGTTTGACGTAAAACTGGGTCACATGATCACCAGGGAGGTATGTAAATGGATAAGAGGTCACCTTTCACATATGCTTGCTGGAAAGGAAACACATTTAAAGGAAGTTTCAGTTCAAACAATGACAATATGCAAATGTTAAGTTTTATGGGCTTTTCTCAACTAACAGAAGCTATAGCACAGTCTCCTATTACATTTTCCAAAATACGTATCTACTTTCACTAGCGATCACAGAAGCTTGAAATGAATGTTAGTCTTAGACAGCCACTGTTTAAATAGGAGAATACAAAACCTGCTTAAATATTAACTGGTAAAAATTACTCAGACTATAATTAAAGATTGAGCTGTTGACTATGGGTTTTTAATGTATGTAGGATTTGCATACTTAAAACTCTGCAGGATGGTTGTGCTTGGAAGGTGCCCAGTTTAAACTGAAAAGGCAGCTATAGTGAAATCTGGCTCTTGGGTGGAACTTCACATCAGTACGACTCACAGCTCTGGAAAGTGCAAACCAAAATCACTTTCCTGGCATTTTACAGAGGGCAGAACAGGAGCAGGGAGGTGGATGACTTTCAGGCAGGTGGAAGAGTTAGGAGAAGCACTCGGTCTATTGCTCTTCTTCTGCCTGGGCCTGTGGCCCCTTTCCCGTGACGCAGCTGAGGTGGGTGAGGGAGTTGCACTGCCTGCCTGGAGAAACACTTGCAGTGGGCTTTGTGCTCTCTGCTAGTCCATGAGTGTAGCAGTAAGGACGTATTGCAGGGACAAGAGACCGCTGCAGCTCCACGTGTCAGGAAATGGCTGGGCTGCCTGTGAGGTTTCCCCATCTGCTGCAAGGCTGGCCATCCTTTTCCACTTCAGAATACAGACCCATGTTATTTTTCTGTGTGGTTAGGTGAGAGATAAATAAAAAAATCATTGGTAATGTTTCATGGATGGACGGTGTTACTGAAGTGGGGTTCATGTGGCTTGCCTTGCTGAAAATGACAAAGCCATGGGACTGAAGAGCAGGCCTGTCCAACAGGCTTCTAGGAAAGACTTTTCACCATGTCACATGCCAAATCAGGTCATTTATTTTGCATTCATCACATATTCTTGAGAAAGTTAGTAATGTTTTTCAGCATTTATTAAATGTCTCATGAGGACTATTTCTTAAGTCCCTCTACTGAGGAATTTAAGTTTTCTCAAGTAGCCTTCAAGTAGTTTCCTGCCTCTTCCCTTTCACATGTGCTGCAGAGAAACTCTTTTAGGTGGCTTACTGTGGGTGAGAGTGAATGTGCCTTCTTGTCTCCAGCTAACACTGTGGCATGATTTTAGAGATCACTTAAGTTACTCTGAGGACTATAACTAGCCAGAAAGCTTTCACCATGACTCCAGTCAACATATAGCACTCAAAATACTATGCTAAAGTGCCCTACATCCTTCCAAAGCTTGGTACTCATGTCAGGTCTGTGCCCTGAGGCTTTCCCTACTGGGCTGTCTGGACATCCTCCAAGGGCAGCGTTCCCGCTGCTGCTGTGAACAGATGTCTTCCATCAAATGGAGCCAGGGCTCGTAGAGCTCTTTTAAGCCTCTCCAGCCTTTTTACCCAGAAAGCACTCAACACACGTGAGGGATGCAGATGCAGACTTTGAAAGTGGTACTTCTACACACTTTCGAAAGTATATTTCTAAATCTTAGGCATCTTGATCTCTAATCAGGAGTGATTTGGGAGAGGAAATTTTATGTGAGGGAAAAAAAAAAACATTTTCCTGGCATGTTAGTTTTTAAAGACAACATGGCAGCTATGTGAGCCTGCTGGGGAGTGTGGAGCAAAGTTTTTAACATTGGGAAGGTGGTTTTCAGCACAGCTGATGCAGTCCTGGGCTTATCACAGAACCCGTTGTCATACAGACCTGCAGTTCTTCAAGGTGTTGTCAGTACCGCAAGTATGGCACAGTTGGTGCAGTGAATAGCACTACAGTTTACACTAACTGTAAGTCTGGTGTAGCATGAATCTTCATATACATGTGCGTGTATGTGTCTACAGCATGTATCTAAAATGCACATGTTCCATTATTACCATTACAGTATTTAGACATACGTGTATTGAGGTATGTATGACTGTATATAATATGAAGTCTGTCATTACTAAAATTTATGAAATAGGTTTTGAAAAGCTCTTTTTGGAGCTTTCTTAATAATAAATTCAACACATTAACAGTGCATGTGGAAGGTTTTCATACAGACTGTGGGAAGAATATAATGATTTAGTGCAGAAGCTGATTTACTAAAATGTAATGTATGAATCCCTTACTGTTTTCCCCAAATGGCAAATGCAGTCAGGTTCTATAGCAAGCTAAGTGCTTGCCAGATTTTTGAGCTAGACCTAAGTGCATAAAATCATTTGGTAACACTAAGTTTGTGATTTTAGTATTTTTTATGGTTCTAATCAGCCAAAGAACTTTTATTCGTAGATTTTATATTTTGTGAAAGAAGAAAAGAGGGGGGGTTTAACCTCTCAGGCTTGTGTTTCAGCTGGAAGTGAGTTTTTATAGCTAAGTTATAAAGCTTTAAAATATGCATCTGTACTGAAGATGATGACATTCTTAAGGATTATAGCAGAAATACATCTACTGTACATTGAGTAACTGAGCTGACATATTTTACTATGTCTTCAATATTAAAATCAGGTTTACAATACTGTTTTGTATAGTGACTAAACCAAATATTTACTTACCCCTTTCTTTAAACATATTTAATGTATTATTCACAGTTACCTCTAGCAAACTTTTTGACTGCATGTTTCCTTTTCTGGTTAATTTCATGTGGTTTAGTCATGCTTTTAATGGCCTTTAGGAGGTCCCTTAGAGTTCTTTAGATAACAAACAAGAAACAATCCCTATGAAAACATCAGAGACTAACATTTCCATTTCTCAGACCTTAACAGCAGGAAGCTTATGAGTCTAACAGCCAGACAGGGTCAGGTTTGCAATATTGTCTTGTCCTCAGCATTTGTATTTTTCAGGAAAAGACTGCAATTAATTGTGCTCCTGTGAAAATAGTTTATTGTAGTTTGTTTGCTGTAGACTGTGCTATTTAAAGACTGTGAATACGGATAAAGAAAACTAAAATGCATCAAATGCAATTAAACTCACCAACATTATCTTCAATTCAGAGCGCTGTATCATATATAATGGTATGATATAATCATATATCACAGCATGACTATACAGAGGTTAAAATGTATGTTTTCTTCGCAAGCCAGATAAGTTAACTTTCTTAAACTTAAAAATAAGCAGTGTATCTTTTCAATAAATCTGCTAACACTATAGGGCAGCCATTAAATAAACAGAGCTATAGAGGGTTGCTTGAACAATCCGTGAAGACAGAATTGATGATTTGAGGATCTGGGAAGAATTTGTTTCAGCTAACGTTTAGTACATTCCTCATTATATTAAAATCCAATAAAGTATTTTAAATGCTATTATTCTGAGTCTAAAGCAAGATTAGACTATTTGATCACCTCTTGCTAAGTAATACCATTTTCAGTAACACTAGATTAATAAGCTTCAATTACAGAATACCTTTACCCTTCTTAAATAGCAAGATAAGGACATACAGTTTGTTTAATTTGGGCAAATTTTCTATAAATTGCATGTCTTCTATGTTTCACAAAATGCATGCTACAAGATATTGATTATATTTGACCTTTACTTAATACACATTATATAGAGCATTGCTTAGAGAAAACAGCATTTTTATTTCCTTTCTTAAAGTATCTCGCTGTTGAATATTAACATTTCCTTTTATTCCAGCTCAGTTTGTAATCTAATAATGGCTAATTGTTATGTGCTAAACACTAGTTACTCTTTTATGCTTTATTAATAGAGGAGCGTATTAAAGTAGCATTATCTTAAGCAAATCTATAGGCATTTATTTCTCAGAATAAGTTATTTTTCTTTGTTTGTTTGTTTTCTTTTATTTTTTAAAGTTACTTCTTGGGAAAGTAAGGCTTTTGCCATGTACAGTACTAGTTTGCATGTATTCATTTAAATACTAAAAACTGTAGTACTGCTCGATGCATATCTGACTGCTAGGTTTCAATTGACAGCTGAGAATTTGTGACTGGACCATGAATCAAAACGGCAGGCATTTATACCCCAGTGCCAGTGAGGATACATTGGGAATTACTTGGCAAAGGTAACATTTTAATTATTTCCACCCCTACACCACCTCTAAAAAAGTTGCATTGAGCTACAGTATCTGTTTTAGCAGGCCTCCAGAGGAATATGTGACAGCTTTTGATCAAAACACGCGTGTAACATTTCTCCCATACACATTCAGGTTATCTTTAGTGTAAGCTGAATTTAGAAACTACCTTAATTAAGCACCTGGAATGATAATGCTGTGCTGTCAAATGCAAAGGGTTTGTAATTTTAAGGAAATACTGATCTTAGGCTTTAAAAATGAAAATGTCGTTTGCAGAATTAAAGGTTCATATTTTAGGGGGTTTAGTGGTTAACACAAAGAAAATGGTGCTGTTAGAGGTATAGATGAGTATAATAATAAACGCCTGAGGTGGTGGTGGTTTTGGACAGTGAATAACCATACTATTCACAGAGACTTTTCTGACTAATTGGCTGGTGTAGATTTAGGTCACTAACATGTACATGGAGGTAAGATATATTTCTCAACTAAATAACAGAATAATTAGGAATGATTTACACAAAAGAGAGTTTCTTTTTGTATGAAAAAAAGGCAAACACAATAAAACCCATTAACCCTTGGTACATTAATAAATTACTCATTATTCTCTTTTACATCTCTTGGTATATAATGAATTATGGTAACAGTAGAGGTGTGTGTGTCTAAATAGGTGTGTAAACAAATCAGCATAATTGTGATACATCAGTTTTTCACCTCTTTCATGTGCAGGATTATCTGCAACACTCAACACTTAATGGGGGTTGTACATGTAAAGCCTGCGGGTTGGGAGCCTGTCAGATGAAGTATTAGCTACTCACTCTCAAAATAATTTTAAATACTTCTTGGACATTTATGTGCACATGAAAGTATACGTACTTCTGAACGTACCTCTGAGTTTGTGTAAGTATGTGTGTGAGTGTGAGCGTGTATATGTATTATGTACAAAATGCCTTTTGATGCACTGTATTGTACTATGAATTGCTAGAAGGTTTGGGGTTTTTGAGTATCAACTTTGAAGGGTAATTGTGGAATTTGAAAATTGGTGATGTTTACAAATCTGAAGTTTAAATACCTTGAATATTTTTGCTTTACTTTTCCTTTTTGCAATTTTTCTGAAATAACATTTAAAATCTGGAAGAATTGTGGTGGAAAACCAAGATGTTGTCATTTCTTACCTTATAGATTAAATGGCACAATGGAAAATTAGCTAATGGATTCACCTCATCTCCTCAAGGGCTGTGATTCACATTATAAATCCCCACCGTGCAGTAATTGCCACAGTTTTCAATGTACTGCCAACAGTGAATCCAAACTGAGCTAGTATAGCACAGAGGGGGTGATTTATTCTCCTACTACAAAGAGTGTTGCTTTTTCAGGGCATTGACAGGCATTAGGAAATTATATCACAACTGCCTGTCTAGGAATATCCTTGAATGGTTTTAATCAGTCATCACTTGAGTCCCCTTTAAAGCAATGCCAGTTTACAGCGGCTGAAGCACTGTCCCAGTGTTTGCTGAATTCTGTTTTTCAGTACCTGTCACACAAGACCCTTGGGCATAAATTATGAAAAGAAAGGAAAGGGGGGAAAAAACATTTCTAGGCGATGACCAAGGAAACTTTGGTGAGGAATACAAGCACGCTCCATGATCCACTCACTTTTATAGACAAACCTGCTTTGCAGGTCGCTCCCAGAGTGCTGCCTGCCCCTTTGACCCTACCAACATACAAAAGTGCTGCCAGATGAGCTTGGGCACAAACTCTGCCAGGCATCTCTTTACAGGCCTAGGCTACGCTTATGTGGCCTTGAATTAAGTACAGCCTTGGAGGACAAAGAAACAAACTGTTAGTTCTCCCTAAGTAGACGGCTTTTAGGATTTGGGCTTTGGAATACAACATTTTTCAAATCCCATGTAGGTGAGGATCTAAGGAGAAAAATGATACCTGCGCAGGCTAAGGAGCAGTAAGCCCTTCTAACACTAAAACTAACACTAAAAAGAAGAACGTATTGCAAAAGGGATTCTTGCTTATTGGCAAAGAAACATATTCTAGTCCAGACAGTCAAATTTCCCCCCACAAAATGCTTTGATAAATGTTTGATTGTGTGATTTCCTCAAATCTGCGGTGCTCATTTTGATGGTACTCGATCTGACCTTTTACAGCAGGCTTTTGTGGTTATTTTAAGTATACTGATTTTTCAGAAATATCATTGACCTCAAGAAGGTAAAAAAGTTGGCAGTGCCTCARTGTTAGCTGTCCTGTCTCTACAGAAATCAGGTAGCAGAGGTGGCCACGCTGAAAGCTTTGTCATGGAGCATTGTTGGTGAACCACATCTTGGAAACTTGGGGAGAGTGAATGATGATAAAACCTCTGTTATTTCTGGCTTTTTTGTCTTATTAGTAGCTGCCTGTCATACCTGATAGTAGATATGATGCATAGATTTCAAAATATGATACATAGATTTCAAAATATATTTTCTGGATTTTTCTTTCCTTATAAAATTATGTGTCTGTTAGCATTTAAGGTCCCAGGTATAAGACAGTAGTGGTCCGTATGCAAAAGACTGAACTTTGCAAAAAAAAAGAGAATATGAATAATACAAGACAAAAAAAAAAAAACAAACCACAAAAATTTAAGTCATTGATGCACCATTTTCTTCAAAACCAGAAGACTTGCAAGGAATAATGATAATAAAAAATAGATTAATACTTTGCTTAGCTGAATGAAACATTCTAGTATCTTTAAAAGAAATACTTAGATGAAACATCCTGTGAGCATCCTAAAAAAGGGAAAAAAACCCCAGTTATTTGGTAATGTATTTGGAAGTAGTAATTTTTATTATGCTCCGGATACCCTAACCATCCACAACTATTTTTTTTTGTGTTGCTTACTTACAGCATTTATGATATATATTTTGTTATGTCTGCTGAACTTTGAACAACATTTAAGCACATCAATAGAATTAAGTTCTCAAATACTTTTAAGATCATTTAGGTCAATTTTTTGCTGTACATATGAAGAAGATACTCAGAATCCATTAAAAAAAACCCCAACCTTCTTTTTTCATAACCACCATTCTGTGATATAACAACTGTTTTCCTAGAGACAGAAGGTGAGGGGAAGCTGTGAAAATCTGTAAGGCTCAATTAGGAAAATACAGTCTCAGTTGCTACGTGAGAGCAAGAGCATATGCAACAAGTAAACTTAAGACATGAGTGAGAGTGAGAAAAAGTGTGTGTGCGTGTGTGTGTGTAAGTCTGATAACATGAGCTTGAGCCTGAATCTCAGCCGCTCATTATGCCATTGATATTAATTCCAGTGGGACCACTCATAAAAGCCGGCATGATGGGTCTCTTTTAGAGCATGTTGAGTATTTGCAACTCTTTCACAGACTGTAAGAAAATTTTCATTGCCAAAGTGTACAATTTAACTCAGCTATTGCCAAATATATTTTTATTCCCAACTATTGTTATTTATACTCATTTTTTTAACAATCTTTCTGTGTTAGTTTTACGGGTTAACTGTTACTTTAGCATTACATTTACACTACCCAGGCAAATGCACTAGGTTAACATTTCCTGCTTTCGGTCTGTTATCTTGACACACAAGCGTAGTACAACAGCTGGTGTGTTCCTGGAGATGCTGAGGGGAGCTCTGTTCTCAGAGTGCTGAATTTCCTTCTGTAGGGGTGTTCAGCTTTCCAAGCATCATTTTTTCCCCCCCAGCACCCCTCCGGGTTTATGATAATAACACTGATAAGGCAATCAAATAGGATAATCTCTGATTTGTGAAAGAAGCAGGAGGGGAATTGAGAATGGGTGCAGATTGCTTTTGTAGCACAGTACCTTGTGTGTGTTTGGTATCGAGCAAACACGTAGCTCAAGTAACACAGGCAGCAGCATTGCTGTGGCAAGCACATTTTGGCAAACACAGACACCTGTTAAAGCAATGGTTCATACCCTCCACCCCGCCTCCCGCCCCCAATCCCCTTGGGCAACATTTTGGAATAGAAGTATCAATTCATCACAATTTAAGAACAAAAACGCTGAAGTATCCTGATTGTAGAAGTATTCATAGAAAGAAAACCTAATGACTTCTGGTCTTTATCAATTGAAATTGCTAACTTTAGTAGTTTTGCCCAACTCTGTAACGCAGAAAGATGTGCAGAACATTATGTTTCCTCTCCATCTAGACAAACATCTTCAGAGCACTTCCTAAGAAATTAATTGTATTCAAGCCAGACTTGCATGCTGCCATCCCACAGGAAATGGGTCAGCAATCCATTAAGATGCCATTAGATAATCTAATTTGGAACTTAATCTCTAAATTAACCGTGCTCCATACTTGAAGCATACTTGAGAGAAAGAAAAAAAGTTTATGTTTGAATCGATAGGGGAGCCGAAGCGTGAAGAAGGCTGTTTGTTTTTTCTGTAGCTGTGGTCACGTCTCAAGCCGTCTGGTAACCAGGAGAAACCAGACATGATGTAATTCCAGATTGAACTTGAACTTCAGGGATTTAGAATGGGGGAACAATGGACCATAGGAATCAATAATGTCCATTTTCCACATGATTATGTTTAGAGCTTTAAGTTAACCTTTATGGGAGAAGCAGCAAGAACTGCAGTATGACCAAAATGAATGAGATGATCCAGAAGCAAGATGTTAAAGTAAAGAAAACAACTTCAGTAATATTTTCTGAGCAGCACTGCAGATTCCAGCAGGATTAGAAAAGTTCCCGCTCTGCAGTGAACTGGTTGCCTGTTCTGAGCACTCTTTGTTCACTTAGGTAGGACAAACTTAATCTTATGTTTCCTGTCAGATGATTTTTGGCAGCACTGCTAGGGAAGGAGGAGCATATTATAGAGAATTCCCAAGTGTAAACTGTATCTTTAACCCCTTGGTTACTCTCGTTTTCTACTTCTTGATCATCTTACCTCCAATTGTTTCTTTTGAAGCAGTAAAACTACACTGTTGGGTTTGGGGGTTTTTTTGGTGCAGTTAGGATTATCTGCATTATTATTTTGTCATGCTAATTTGATAAATAAACTTTTAGTCGTATTTTTTTAAAGTGCTAAGGTGAAAAATCTAACAGATTAAGATTGGAAACGGTAATATTTGGGGAAAAAAGCAGTGTAGATGTGGAAAGTGGAGAGTCAGTTTTTCATAGGTGACCCAGTGGTCTCTGGTGACCTGAGCCCACGTTCTCCATGGTTTGGCTCTATGGGAGGCAGTCCTCCACTTGGTCATAGCCCCCTCAGTGCATGTGCATGTTTGCAAACCTCCTTTAGCCCTGCCCCTGCACCAACCACTCATGCATGCATGGCCCAGAGCACAGCAGGGACATGCACCATTTCTCTGGGCCCTTCCTCTGCTGTGGATTTTCTTTGTTAGTGATAGGCTCTGTGGCCTCTTCCTGATCTTTCCTTACCTTTTTTTGTTACACTATCACAAAAAGGGGTCTGCAGGGAATAGAGTAAGTATCCTTACAGCAGAATTCCCTTTTCCCTCCTTTGGGCATAAGTCTTTACCTCCTCCATCTGCTAGATGGGTGGTGTGTGCCCAGTAAACTATAAAAGTCGTCCTAAATTAAGCTGAGATATACTTAATATAGCTCTTGAAATAAATGCTCACCTTGGAGGTGAAATTTGGCAGCTGTTTAACTACAGATACCAGTTTAGAATGGTAACAGAAGTACCACATTAAGTAGATGCCAGAGGGGTGGTTATTCTTTTGGCAGAAATGCACAAGTGGGAATTTAGCCAGGGCACTGAGGTTAGCACAACTGCGTTTCCAAAGTTCATAAGATCTTAACAATTTGAAATGGTAAAGTTCCCTGTACTTGTGTGGGCAAGCACTTGCTTAGTACAGAGATAGACGAACCTTGCTTGGTGACTCGCTAGTGCCACTTCTCTTGACATTGAAGGCATTTCTACCTTTTCTGTCCAAAGACTGACCTGGCATGATCTGATCTACCTTGTCTAAGCTAGTGTGTTCATGCACAGGGTAGTAAAGCTGCAAGAAGGAAATACCATTTTAGGTGTACTTTCCGAATAGTGAAATACTCTTACAGACTTCTGAAGCTGTAATAGAAAGAAGGTAGTAACTGGTGGAAAATAAGAATCTTAAAATCCTTCAGATTTACTCAGGTCTGATTGGATTTATTTTTTATTGCATTTAGTTAATTGTTTAACATTATTATTCTCTTTAGGTTATTATAACCTCCAAAGCGGACTGTATATACATATAATGTTAGTACTGCTTGTGGTCCGTTCCAGTAATGTTTTAATCAGAGGTTCTTGAAACAGCAATTATTATCTTTAAGAGGAAATCACAGCAGAAATCTTGATTGAATTAACATGTGAAAACCGTAATGGAAACTGTATTGGAGAATGTTAACCCTGTAGGATGCTTGCAGAATTTTCCTTTGCTATTTTATTATGTTTGAATGGATAAATACATTATACTTGCTGTGGACAGAGAGGGAACTGATGACTGTGTAACACACCTGTTAGTCTAGTTATGGTGAGAGAAAACTGTTTCTGGTAGTGAAATTACTTAGAGGTATAATGCTTCAGGAAGGTGGTCCTGCAAACCATACTCTCTCTCACAAAGGCTACTAGTCTGAATCTCACTGCAATATCTGATGGTGCTTCTCGTGTAATTTTCTTCAAAACTTAGCCTAGAGCAGTTTTTTGGAGGTCTCACTTCATATTCCAAGAGACAGGCATTTATATTATAACCTCTGTCAGCACAGGGCTCACAGATTTCCAGTGAGCTGGAGAGCGGGATAGACCTGCTTTATTACACTCATACATACAAACCTTTTTTACCTGAAGGAGCAGCTGCATGGGCAGAGGGACATCTCATTAACTTCTGCAAGGACAATGAGCTTGCCTGTGTCCTGGGCAATGGAAAGAGTTTTGGCTTCCCCCGTGTTGAGGCACTTAGTGAACAGAGACAGAGCATTGCCTCTGCTTTTGTGAAACCGAGGGCTGGAAGTTTACCTGGGACTTATGCAAATGGCTGGATAGTGTGGTGAAGGGAAAGGTGTTTTCCCCTTTCCTGCTGTTGCCACCCGTGTGGGCCCTCAGGCAGAGTTTGCTTTGGAGTCAGCAGTAACTGGTGCTTCTGCTAGGATGCTCTGCAGAGAAACTGTAGATGGTTTCCATGGCAGAAGCTAAACTCTGTGACGCTCACAGAGGTCCCTTCAGAGCAGGTTTGAGAAAGCTGACAGGGGACCTTGCTCTTCTGGGCTGTCAGTCTGGCTTGGCTGCACACAGGAGCACTGGGGAGCTACAAAGCAGGCTGCAGCTCATATGGTAATAGAAAGTTCAATTAAATTTACCGTAAATGTAATGGGGTATGTGGGAATGTTGGACAGACAGCCATACATATGCAGCTTAGCAGAGCCTGAGTTATTTTTTAGGTTATTCTTTGTATCATAGCTGTTCTCTGAGCTTTGTGCTGTGATTAGTGCTATTCACCTCAGTAACTTTCATTCAGGTTTCCTCTTTTGTCTGCAGTAAACACTTGGTGGTGGTACCAGGACGAGATAGAGGTACATCAAACTGCAGTATGATAAGGTTAATTTCTAAAATACAACTGGAGCTTGTCAAGCCTTGAAGATCACGGCTTGGGAAGTGCTAGCAAACAGAGGGAATGGCCTGTCCTTCCCGGCTGCCAGCGGGGCCAGCCACTGCCCAGCGGGTGCACGTAGGTCAGGGGCTTCAGCCTGCCTTCGGAGGCATCAAAGCGATGGCTTTTCCAGCCACTGCACGCAGAAGGTGTGTAGCTGTCCTGGCGCCGCAGGTGCTCCGTTGCCTGCACCGCTGTCTCTGCGGGCAGCGGGAGGCCCTGCACGAGCAGCGCGGGAGGCTTCCGAAACTCCTGTGGGATCTACACAGTGTTAACGTGGGAGATTTATTACTCCCTGAGGATTCATAAGCAGCGTTGATGAATTTGTTGCAATCTGCATTTTTGTCATGGTCGTAATATAAGGCGGGAGGCTTGAAAGGTTTAAATAAACACCTATATTAAATTTGTAGGTCATACAGCAACAACAGCCCTATTAGCCACTTGCTACAACTTATTTTTATTGAGCACTTCCCACAAAATCAGGATCTCTGTCTCCTGTATGTAGTAGTAGATAAGAAAGCTGCTACAAATAGTAATTTGTTCTTTTTCGGCACTGACTGCTTTCCTTCACCCGCCGTAGTCATTAGAAGGCTGTCAACTTTAAAACAAAGAAAAAAGTCACATATATATGTATCCAACCACGGAAGTGCACTGTAAACCTTCAGAAAGATAACCTGGAAGCTGTGTATTTAGCCTTTGCAACAGAAATTGTTTAAATACCATGTTGACCTCACACAAAATTTACATTCTTTTTGTTAGTGTTCTATTTTGTTTAAAGTCGCTGAACACTGTAAATCCCATGTAACAGGACAGCAAAAAACTGTGCACTGTAAAACATATATTCAGACAGATCCTGAGAAAACGAATCTGCTTGGTTTTTTATTTTTTATTACTAGTTCCTATTTTTACAAATCCCTGTGCTTGGAAACGATTTGCATTGTGTCTGTTGTTTCAGAATTTACTTCTTAACACCACTGCAATCCAAAGAGGAAGGAACAAAAAATGCATTTTAAAACAAATCGTGAAGGAAGATGGAGAATAAGTTGAAACAATTAAGCCTCTTAAACGAGGTTCTGATATTGAATTTTTTTTTTGAAACATAATCTATCCAAGATCGTATTGGACAAATCTTTCATGCATAGCTGGGTTTAAGTCTTTGTGAATATTTCAAGATTTGCGGTGTAACTGTGATTTTTGAATTTCAAAAGGGGTTATTTCTCCAACAACAGAATTTATTTTATTTGTAATAGTCAATAGAATTAAAAAAAAAAAGAAAGAAAAATCCTTAATTAGACATACTAGCTGATCTTAGATTTTGAAAATATAGCAAGATTTTTTTAATTTCTGAAGAGGTTAAAATTCCCCAGATTTTCAGGTGACCTTCAAGAATATACCCAACTGGGGAAAAAGAAAACCCTATTGAATAATATCTGTACTTCAGGCATTTAAAATACATTAGGATAATTCATATTTCTTATATTTCCTTGAGGAAGAAAATTAGTCCTGCTCCCTTCAGAATTTGACCATCATTGAGACAAGCACGTCAGCAATTTTTTCCACTTTTCTTGTGTGTAAAACAGAGCACCTGAAATTAATTGTTAGGAATCAAAATAGTAAATTAACAGGTTTAGAGAGGTAAAGAGTATCAAACAGGAGTAAATGACAGAAGCTGTTTGTATTATTTTTAATATAAAAGGCCTGAGGAACATGTCCCCTGAATTTCACAAAATAAGTTGAGCTCTTTCTTTATAATGTTGATACAGCAGCAACTGAAAGGATCACATAAATCTGCCAAGTGAAAGGTAGTTATTTCGTACACATTTTAAATAGATAAAAAGGGTCTGTCTTCCTCTTTACACCCAATGCCACAGAAGTGCATCTGCTCATCCAGGGAGAGAGCAGTGCGGCGAGGTGACCAAAGATAGAGAAGGAAGAAAACTTCCAGCATCCGTCCTCCACAAAACATATGTTGGAGGTTTTAGTCTTCAGATGTGTTATCATGAAGCTTATCAGTCTAATCCCAGTGTGTATTCCCAAGTAAGCTGTTGTGTTTGTGGAAACACCTCGTGCGGAGAAAAACACAATACAATGAAATGCAGAGGAAGCACGTGTTTGCACGCTGTGTGTCCAGTTCTGGTGTTAGTTGTTTGGCAATGATTGCCAACATAATGATGCTGTTTTTCTTCTGAATAAATTTGATGAGACTTTCTCTAAAGTCCCTTATTTCTGGGTTGCCAGAAACACATCTAAGGAAAAGGCTGCTCAGGGTCTGCTCTGGGTACTGAACAGAGGCAGCTGAGGGCTTTCTTTGAGTATCCATCTTGTAAATACTGTTGGATACAGTACCTTCTACTAGTTGGTGCCTGGTAAACATGTGGATGCCATTGGGACTTAAGCTCCTCAGTGACAAAGTGTTTTTGAAATGATGACTTAAGTTCCAAAGGAATTGAATTGCCTTTGAAAATATTTTCTTTCCCAGATGTTTGGTGAAAAATTTATGGTACTCACTGCTACCCTTGACTCACGGCTACCCTTGGCTGCAAGTGTTTACATGATTGGGCCCTGTGTTATCCAGTGTTCCTTAGGCACTGATACCTTTTGGGAAAAATCTGTAAAGAAAGCAGGTTTTTTGAATATTAAAGGTCCTCTCTTCTCATGGGGACCCACGCACCTCAGAGGCGCATCTTGGGACTGAGACAAGATAAACTGCCAGGTTGTAAGAGGGTAGGAAATTGCACAGGAAGCTTAACCACTGAACGTTTATATTGTGTTCTTGAAAAGAGCAAACCTGTACACTGTATTTCAGTAGCTCCTTAATAACATCCGTGGTGCCATACAGTGTCAGTTGTATGGTTTAGTTGTGTCTGCTCTATATATTTGTGTCTGAAATTTTTGGGGGCTTTCATAAACAAACGGGCCACTTAGTGTAAGACAGCAGTCATATTACCTGCAACTGTGATCAACGCAATTATTTTTCTTTCAAATCAGTCATACTTTCACAAAGAAAATGGTGAAGTAGAATCTCAAGTAATATTCACAAATTTGGTTTCTTATTTTATCTTAAGTAGTGCTATTAATAATGAATATTGGCTTAACCCTGATTCAAATTCATTGTGTTCTAGATTTTGCAACATGTTTAATTTACATTTTGTTTTTTTCTCTCTCTTTCTTTCTCTCCTTATCTCTTTCCCCTTTTCAACAGTCCTGGTACCTGGGCTAGCTTGGTTCCTTTTCAAGTATCAAATAGGACACCGATCCTGCCGACAAATGTCCCAAATTATGGTTTGAACATAATTGGAGAGCCTTTCCTTCAAGCAGAAACAAGCAACTGAGGGAAAAAATTAAAAAAAAAAAAANAAAAAAAAAAAAATAAAAGCAAAATTAAAAAAGAAAAAAAGAAAGGAAGACAGGACGAGAAAAGAAACCGAAGAAAGAAGAAAAAATAGACCAGCAATTGCAGCTCTTACAATCACTAATTCTCTTATGGTTGAAACTGAAATGACATACAAAGGGTCGATGATATTTCACTGATGGGTAGAGTGCAGCCCCTGCTAAGTAGCCTTTGTTATATGAAGTCCGCTGGGAAATAGATGTTCTGTCTCTGACAATATATTTTAACTGACTTTCTAGATGCCTTAATATTTGCATGATAAGCTAGTTTTATTGGTTTAGTATTCTTGTTGTTTACGCATGGGATCACTATTCCTGGTTATCTCACAAAACAAAGGCTAGGCAGCAGCAACAGAGCTGCAGGAGGACAAGGGCCGTGAGCCAACCATTTTCTCAACACTCTGATTTCTAAATGTTTTAAAAATAAGCTCTGTAGCCTTTAGTTATCAGTATGGATTTATTAAACTTTGGCCCTTAATTCAGCCTTTTCTAGTGTGTTACGCAGTTTGAAGTTTTCAATCTGTATGAACACACAGGCTCTATGGAAGTAAATGCCTCTACGTAGGTGAAAGTGTTATCTCCTCATGCAACAGTAAAAAAGAAAAAGAAAAAAGTGAACGTTTTCCCCACTAAAGAAACACTTACAGAGGCAAGTGCAATTTAAAAATCATATCTAAGGGGTCATCACTATAAGTCCTTCAGCCCTTGGACTCTAAATTGAGGGGATTAAAAATAGAAATAAAAGTTACTTTGAACAGACTTATTTTTCCCCTCAGTTTTTGAGGGCATTAAAAGGCATTAAATCAAGACAAATCATGTCCTTGAGAAAAAGAAATCAATGGAAACACAGCACTTATGTTGGTTTAGCTGCTGCCTCCTACAGAGGGGTAGGATTTATTTATTTAAAGTTACTGGTTGCATCAAGAACCCATAGGGTTTACATGTTTCTGTAAAACCTGCATCATAGAGACAAAGAGATAGGCAAATCCATGTCACAAGGGCAAAACTTACCGTTTACAAACTGGTAATACCAGGATGGGGATATGTTATATTTAAATAATGCACTCTTAATGTAATTACAGGGTGCTGAATACTTGCATGGTGCTTTCAGAAGTTAGCCTTGTTCAACAATTTTCACATATTGACAGAAATATAATGTGCATGGGCAGACATTTTGCCTCTATGTCTCTTTAAAAAAATAATTAAAATACTTTTTCCAGTAATCCTAATTTGCACGAAGATATAATGTCCACATTACGTGCCTTGCCTTGAAATCTAAAAAACAGAAAAAAACAAAAAAAAGAAAAAAAAAACACAAAAAAATTGACATCACTACACTTGTTTTGCTGCATTTATTATCATTTTAAATCTTTACCATTTTTATGACAAAATATTTTGTACTCCAGATGGGAAAAAAGTGTGACATCATGGATTTTTTAGACAGTTATACCTTTATCTCACATTTATAAAGCATATCATGGCTGTGTATAGTTGCCGCTTAAAAATTGTAATCGACCAGCAATATTTTCAGTATTTTGGTGTTTTTTCTATTAACCTTTCATGTTTTTCATCTTCCAATTAATATTGGGGGGAGGGGATACAAATTTATACGAATTATGCAATACCAAGTTTTGCCTATGTAGGTAGTGCTTTTAGCTGTATTGGTTATTATAGGTAAGTACACAGATTTAAAARAAAAAAAAAAAAAGAATAATGTATGCTTTTTTTGTTTGTTTTAATTGACCAAAGTGGGTACTGCTATTTTTGCAGTGTGATGAGGTCCTTTTCTGTACTGAGAGGTGGACAGGGGATTTTTTTTTATACATACATATATATATATTCTGGGGTGGGTGGGGAGGATTTTTAACACTTTACAGTGTAGCTGTGAAGCAGTGCACCCTTAGCCAGGCAAGGGCTGCAAAGCGACTGTTCTGCCTACTGTGACAAACTTTCAAATCGGTTCCCTCTTTTTAACTTCCCACCTGGGGTGCAAGCTGAAATCATTTCTGGATTTAAAAAATAAATAATGAATTCTGTTGGAGGCAGACTTGACTTGAGGAAATAGTTTTACTTTAAGTTTTTTTTTTTTCTTGAGAAAGAGAAAGAGAGAGAGAGAGACAGAGAGATAAAGAGGTCAAGACCCACAGTGAGATGAAGCCCTTTCCATTCTGGCAAAGATACTGCATCCTAAAGTGTTCACGTTAGAAAATGTTTTTAGCTCAGAATGACAAAGACGCTTGCTTTGTCTAGGAAATGCACGTACAGGGCCAAAATCTTTGCTGGCATAATTCCACTGACTCCAGTTGACTCCGGAGTTGCTCCTGCAGAGAATTTGCCTCCCTTAGTCTGCTTGACTGTTAAATATTCCTTTTTTTTTTCTCTCTACGTCAAAACATTCTTTTTTTTCCCCCCAAGTTTGTTAATTCACAGCATCTGAATTACAATTTTCAGCCTGCTCAGGCTGTGTCAGCGGTTTGCAGTGTCTTCTCATACAGCAGGTCAGATGGAGAACTCTGGGCTGTAGTGAAGAAGGAGTTTCTTAACACACAGAATTAGACTGTGATGTAAAAAAACCTGTATTTCCAGTAAAATCACATTTTGCAGATCAGTAGTGGGCCTGTTGCTGGAGACCTCTTATGCACCAGGGGTCTTTGTGATGTATGGCTCAACACAGGGTGAATTTTTCTTAAAAGCACATCCTTTTATTAGGGTGCAAGCAAAGGAGAGTATAGACTTGTGGATATGGGATACCCCGGTGGGAAAATTCACCCCTTTGCAGTTGTCTCTGCATTTTGGAGGTTTTCCTACCCTGGAGCAGCCCCGGAGGTGCAGCTCCAGCAACAGCCGCCCCCACTGAGCGCCGGGCAGTGGCACACCAAAGCCAGTCCCTTCTGGCTCCGGCCAGCGCACGGCAGCTAACGAGCCGTGGTGGTGGCACATCCCCATGTCTCCAGCAGGAGATACATGTGTAGGCAGGGCCTGAACAGCTGCAGCAACAGGAGCTGTAGAAAAGCAAATCCTTGAGATTTATCTATAGCTGAACTGAAGAAAAGAAAACGCCTCATAAAAAGACAAGATGCCAAAAGAAAATGAAAATCAACTTTATGTTGGTCTTTTTCTGAGCCTCGTAGTAAATGAATTCGTTCACTAAGCACATGGCTATTGAGATTACCGAAATGTACTAGACCCACCCAGAGTACACCTCAGGCTCTGGCCTGGAAAAACAAAGTATGTATTGTCCTTTCCGCACGCCACTGATACTGAGCAGTTTGGGGGCTGTCCTTGATTAGTGCCATTAGCAAGGTGTCCCCCTTAAGCTTTTAATAGCACACCAGGATGAAACTGAAACAAGTTCAGGCTTCAAAGTGCAATAGTCAAAATGATGATTGCCCTTGTAGGAAGATGGATGCCCTTAACAGAGCTTTTTTGTTTTCTCTGACCTCCCATATGAAAAAAAGTGAGCTTACAGATGCAATATTTTAAAAAGCAAACTCCTTCCTTCCATGTGAATGAATTGGATTGTTGAACAACTGTGGGTTTTTTCCACCTGCCTCTCTAATAGAAAAGCCTGTTTGGAAGAAAATGAACTTTTCATTTATTGTAGGTTTGGTTTTGGGTTGGTTTGTTCTTTTTTTTTAAGCTCAGCAGTCAAAAGATTGAGATAAGATTGAGAACTCAAATCCAGTCTCTGGCCTCCTCCTTCACCAGGAAGTGTATTCTGACTAAATCGAGCCACCCCGTTCTATGTGCACTGTTCTGCCTTTATTAAGTTGCTTTGCAGCCCTGGCCTCATGGCTGTGCCACTGAAGTGTGTTTCCCCTGGAGTGACATGAACGTTTGAGGCTTGACTAAGGGAAAAAAAAAAAGGCAGTGAAGGAGACTGTACATACAGACATGGCAAAAATATTAATTATAGCAATATAGTTGTGGGGTGATATTCAGGTGGGCAGCTGCATTGAAAATATGTGAATGAATTTGTGAAGCTGCAAGTAGCGAGAAGAAAGGAGGATCTTCTGAATGAACCGCCTACCTTGTAGACAGTAATTTGTACACTGTATAGTTTTGTTAAGAATTTTTTTTTTAATTAAAATACCCTTGTTTGTAAAGCTAACTTTTTAACAATTATAATGGAAATGCACGCCATTTCCATTTTTAAAGTAAACAAGAATATTCCTTGTTTGGAAACTGGACTTGGGTTAAAACTCTCCAGTTTCTTAATTTATGTATTAAAAAAAAATCTGTCCATGTTAGGAGTTATTTCGCAGATTCCTGTGCTTGAAAAGCATGGGTTACTAATCCTTTAAAAATGTAAATGGAGAAAAGTTATATTTTATGAAGGTTATTTTGTTGTATTTAGTATTGGAAAAGTTGGTTTTCAGAGCATTTCAAAATGTTGGAAGCACCACTGTCTTTTTATTAGTATATATGGCCTTTAGCAAAAGTTTTTGTGATTGTTACATGATGGTATTTAAGATTAGGTTCACAGAGCAATTCAGGATAGGCAGAGAACTAAAACAGTACTTACGTCTCACATAGCTGTGTCCTCAGGGAGCAGAATTTTGGATTTGCAACTTGTAGCTTCATAAGGACTTAATGAAAGAGATTGCACAAGGACATACTCAGCTGTGACACCGGAGTATGTTCTGTACCTAAATCTAAATTGTATTTACTGTGTGAGATTATGAAGGCTGCAGAAAGTTATCCCATATTCAGTGTACAGTATTCACTTTTAATGAAACAACTCTCTAATGTTGCTGGCAGTAAGGCCCCAAGCATGACATCCAATATAGTTTACATGATCCTGTCAAGGTCTTTTGTTAACATTAACCAGCTGCATGCTCCTGGACTTTTTTATTGGGTTTCTATAGAAAACTTAAAAAAAAAAAGAGAGAGTAAAATCATATGCAGGCTAATCAAGTTAAACAGGAAAAGCTCAAAGTTGAATGTTCTACTCCATGCTGAAGGAGCTGAAAACTGCCTCCTTCCTATTTGCACTTTCTGCTAGTTCCCCAGTTTTTTCTAATTCCTCAAAATTGTGTGGGTGTGGTGGAGCACTGCAGTTGGGGGATAACACGGACCACTGATTTTGCCCTTTTACCCTGCACAATGACCTTTGCATCAGCCAAACTTATTGCCATGACAACTCTTTGTACTGTTTCCATGCCACAGCTCTGTTGGTCACATTGTTAATAGTAAAGGGGACAAGTTGGAGACGACGGTCAATTTTTACATTTTTTGTTGCAATTTTTTCTTCAATGGTTGTAAGTAGTTGGTTTTTTTTTTTTTTTTATGATAAAAGGGTTCACTAGTTATTACTCTTTAGAAATATCTGTGTGTTGCAATTCAAATGTATGTTGAATTTGTGAAAAGGGCTTCAGTGCCACTAGCATCATAATATCCTAGAATAAGCCTTTGATACTTTTATTGCATGATACAGTAACAGTAAAACAAAAGGTGGCCTAAATAAACAGAGAGCAGTGTGAGCTAGTGACACTAAAGCCAGTCTTTGTATTACTGTATTTTTGACAGAATGGTTTTGAAAACTGTGCTACAGGGACTGATGTGGCAAATGTATCTCTATATGCAGAAGGAAGTTTTTTAAGAAGTATGGCTTATTATGCATTCTTCATTGAGGGCATTGAAGTTGCATGGACTGATAAAAGTTGATGCAAAATGAGAAAGAAACAAAAACCAGCAAAATGTTTACCAAAAAACTCAAACAAATGAGCAGTGCCTGTTCAATTTCACAGTCTCTGTTGAGTTCAGTTGTAAATATGTTTCAGATAACATTTTCTTCAAAAAAAAAAAAAAAAATCTCTACAACATCGTAGAATGTGAGGGGTTCCTCAATCCCAGGCATAGGCTTCTCAAGAGCTGCATTAGATTATGTCTTCATCAAGCTGTTAATTTGTGCTTATATCATATAGAACTTTTAGTAAGCTGGGAAGAGGCACCCCATCTCAATGATATTTCTCTGAGAACAACTTTTGTAGGGCTGTGTGTTTCTTTAGATACATTTAGTACAACTGTAGGTGACAAGTAGTCAGTTATTGCTTGCTAGCTACACACCAGGGTTGATCCACTTTAAAACTTTTGGCATTTTTCCCCATACTGTAGGCCATAAATCCTGAAGGTTACATTTTAATTAAAAAGGAGGTGCGTGCACAGTCTTTGTGTAATGAACCTTCACTAGTAGGATGCATTACAGTACAGCTACTTAATTTTGGAATTAGGGCCCTCTGGCATCAGACCTGTTTTTAGCCTGAGTGTTAACAAAGGTTTTTATTGTGCCTGGTTGGAGGATAATAATGTTCTTTTTGGTACTTTTTTTTAGGTTACAAATGAACTCAACTGCCACAAGTTTTAAACTGGTGTAAATCAAGCTTGACTTAATGTGATTGTTACTGTTATATCCAGCCTATACTGCTAGCAGCTGCTCATACTGCAGTCAATTACTGGAAGCGGATATATTTCCTATGCAAAAACTGTTTAAACAATAAAAATGAGCTATGCTACAGACCCTGGTCTTATGTTTTCTTTTCTATCTCTAAGAGTTGTAATTAGTAATATCTTAGAAACTAACCTTAAACCTTGTACCCTGGTAGCATGGCGCAACTTACAGAGTTCTGTGTATACTTAATTTAGATTTGACATATTTGTTTGCATACATTTTGGCTTAGTGGTTATACTGAAAAAGGAGGAGAACAAAAACAAAAGGAGATATAGTCAGATAATCAGCTCAATTTAAAAGTTTATATTTAGTTTTCATCATCATGTTTTACCAGCCCTAGTAATTATACAGGTGACCTGAACTGCTTCTCCTGTGATGTAAGATTGAGYATGATAGCGGAAGGGCAGGAGACCTCTGTTTTCTTTCAGTGTTACGGACTTGTGACAGACAGTAAATCTTTGATTTCTTAACAGCCTTCATGATAACATTTTCATTAAATAAAGACAGAAAGATCCAATCTTCCCAAAATTCTTCCTGACTTCAGAAAGCTTTGTTTTGGGTCAACATCTTTGAAGTCTACAAAAGAAGAATTCTTTTTCATAAGTGTGAATTAGCTGCATACATGGGATGTTTCATTCAGCTCATGTTCCTGGAAATACACTGTTTTCTTCTTATACCATTAGGAATCCATAAACCAGTAACAACAGTCAGCAAGTAGCATGAATATGGTCAAGAGATGACTGACTGGATCACAGTGTAAAGACTTAAACTGGATTATATAAAAATCCTCAAATTGTCCCACAGTGAAGCCAAACAACTCTCCATCTACTTAGATAAAAATATTATGCAGGTTCTAGAGCATAAGCTTTATCCAGTTTCAACCATTAGTGTGAAAAATGCAAAATGGTTTTGATTTTTCCCCACTGGTTTGTTTACACAAAGACCATTTGTTTATTAAATGGACTAATTTTTCTGTGAAAGGCCCTTTGTTTTATCTGTGTCTTTCCAAAACAAATTGTCAGGCACTGAAAAGTTAGGAAATTCTACCAATTTGTCCTGCTGGAGTTTCCTTGAATGCTGTCATTTGGACATGATTTGAAAACTATATTAAGGACTTCAGGTTCCATGTCTAAAACTCCAAAACAGAAGACCTTCCTGCATAACCCAGAGATGCTTAAATTCAGTCCTGCCTCCCTTTTCTGATAAGGAAATTCCCTACCTCTCCAGCCACTCTGCAGCCCCCTGCAAAGCAGCCCACTGCTGTATACAACCCACCAGAATCCTGCAGCAAGCTTCCTAGATGACTTTCATCCTCCACTCCATGCATGCCAGCTGCACAGTGGCACTGATGCCAATAGTTCAGGACAAAGAGTGGTAGCTGCCTGCATTTATTCACACTGCCGGTGCCAGAGCCAGGGCAGCAATGCTATGCTCAAGATATGCAATGTAGTGCCCAAGAACACCAAGATACAAGAAGCAGGAAGGAGAGCATGCAAAGAAGACCATGACTTGCAACTTCATGGTGAGGGCATGCTGAGGTGGGGAAGCTCCTGGTTCAGGCCTTTCTGCTTTCCCATTTGCTAGGTTTTTGGGAAGAAACGGATGTACAATACGTGGACTGGTGTTTAATGTCTTTTTTTTAGCTTCAGTGTTATTTTTGTGTGTTATCCCATGAGCTTAAAAATTATAATTGAAAAAGAACAGAAATCTTGCCACCACATGCGCAAGCAGCAAGGTAGAAATGTGTAGTGCCACCTCACAGTTTTTTGTTGCTTAAGTCATTAAATGAAGTTGTTAAGTTATCTTTGCTGTGTGTGGGTTTCTTTTTGAGGCTTATTTTTCTTTCTATTCTGGTTACTGACCTAAATTTGTATATTATAATTGTTGCTCAATCAACTTCTGGCTGATTGGGCAAAGCTGAAAACAAATGTAGTCTTGGCTTCTTGCTTGTGAGCCTGGGCCCATGGGCATCTGTTTCCTTGGGCATGAAGGCACTGAGTGCTAGGGCACCCTTGGGAGTGTTTAGCTGGCAGAATCTGAGTCACATCCATGAGCATCTACGAACAGAAGGTGGTTACTGAATGCTCAGGACTGAACCAAATTTTGTTTGTACTTTGCTGGAGGAAAAAAAGGCTCATCGCTGCTATCCGGGTAACTCTCATGCCCTTTCTCACATCTCCACTGGTAAGGTAACTACAGGATTGTTTTATAGATAGGGTATATACGTCACCCTCAGGAATAGCAGCACCATGTCTACTGAGACTTAACAATGGAGAGCAGTCTAAGGCAAACTGTTAGCCTTGTTGGTTTAAATTTGACAGATGCAAGCAGGAGCTAGTAAAGGGAGCTTCATTAGAAGAGCTATCCTACTTCTGCCTGACAAATACATCTTTAGAGCATCCACTGATGGTTTCTTTAAGGTCCTTATTGGCATGAGATCAGCCACTATCACCAAGGCTATTACCCACAAACATCAATTGACTGAGCTGCTGAGAGCTGTAAAGATCTGTCCAAAGCTGTGCAAGGATTCAAGTGTGTCTTGAACTCAATTTACCTTTTATGGCATTCACCATTACGTAGTACTCCGGTCCAGTTTTCTTACTCTGTCCAGAGTATCAGCATGTTCTCCCGACAAAGAATGGGGTGAACAAAGTTACAGGATATTACTTGCAAAATACGAAGCTTTAAAAAATATGGGAGGTGGTGACAACACCACCAGTCCTTCATCTCAAGTCCTTAATCTTCAGTCTTGCAGTTGGCCTCTGCACATGCTGTTATGCGGTACCAAAACAGAATCTGCTGCTTAAAAAAGGGGGGGAAACCTGCTCCTCTAGGAGGTTGATCTGATGCCACTGGAGTCGATAGAAATCCCGCAGCTGATTTTTAACAAGGATTGGAGCAGGCCTACATTGCTGGCAAGGCACCTTAATTTAGGTGAATGTGGATTTCCAGGTCTTAACATGTGTGTTGTTTTTTTTTCCCTAAAGCAGGTGCCTGAGGGTGAAAGGAGGTGTTCAAAGCAGAACATAACTTCTTCTGCTTGCTAAGCTGATGCTCACTACTAAAACAATGGTCTCCATTGACTATATTTAGCTGCACTGCAGGCTGCCAAAACCACCACACATTGCTGTGGGCAGACAAGCAAGGAAGTCTGATGCACAACAGGACTGCGGCAGGAATAAAAAATATATCTCCCCATAACAAGTCAAGCACTGCAGCACTGTGAAGCTGGAACCATATCAATTGTAAGCAGCTGTCTGTTCAATTTTCAAAAACTGTCTGATCAGATAATTACTGATGTTTCAAGAAACAAACGGTGCCCCCAGTTACACCGCTGAAATGCCTCTGAATGCAGTGAGGTCACCCAAGGGTAAGTGGGGGCTTTAGTACTTAAACACTTTTCAGACGTAATTCTGGTTGTAAAACACCTCTATCCCAAATTATTTGAGATTGAAATATTTCCCTCAGTGTATTTTTCTGCTGCAGTGCATTGAAAAATGTCACAGTTACTTATGGTGGATTTGTTTCACAGCACAGAAAACTTGGACCTGTGAAAACCCTCAGAAGTTGAGTACATTTTTGTGTTTCATGGAGACAAGTAGACAAAGATAAGATTTTTTTTTTTTTTAGGTAGCTTGATCTCCTTCTGCCCCCCTTCCCTTTTTAAAAGAATGTGATGTGAGAATTCACTTTGTATATAATATCTGAAATGCCTAATGTATGCTAGTTTGTTTTGGTTTTGAACAGGAGAGGAGGACACACACCACAATAGCCATAAAATACACTTAGTAATAAGAAAATAAACTAAACATAACATGTTGCCTCCGCAAGTCATCAAGTCAAGTTTTTTAAAGGTTTTTTTGGAGAGTAACGAGCATGACAGAGCTCAGCATCAGAGTGAGCATCAGCACAGTGAGGAACTTCCTATTAATTTCCTGTGAACTATTCAGAACTGTCTGAGAAGCTGTATACCTTAGTTTGTCTACACCATGTAAACACAAATGTGAATACAAACTTCCAGGTTTCCTGTGGCTAAAGTTACAGTGACTAAGATAACAGCATGTAAGTTGCCCTGGAGCCTTCTTGGTACCACAGAATTATGCACTTAGCAGGTTGCACATTAGTATTAAATGACATTATTGGGAAAAGTGGGTTAAGATTATTAGTGAACCAACTATATCACCATGCAGATACAAACACACTGATCATTTCTGAGTGCTAAATTTGCATTCATAATGTGGTTTAGCACACAGTAGCCTGCCTGTAAGCGAAGTGGCTTTTACTTATTTATGTTCTTCAGTGACATGAGCATTGCTTTTCTAAGCCAGCCAGTCAAACCAGTTTTCACTGTGAAATTAAAGTGATATCTTTACATGATTACATGATTCCATCAGCTTCCCTGCTGAGCCTATGCAAGTACTTCTGAAGATATTTTTACTAACTTTGTATAATATTCAGGCTCTCCTGCAGCTCCTTGTTTCATGCACCAGTTTATCTTTGCGCTGAGTTCTCTGGTGTATTATTCAAAGCTTCAGGTTTGTAGCAAGGATTTTTTTTTTCACCCACTTTCTCCTCACACTGTTACTGCTCATCTTTATGTTCAGCTCTTTCCCCTTTACAGCCATTTATAAAGATACTGTTTTCTTGCATCCATGAAGAAAAAATCTTTCACTGTTTTCTCCTTCTAAAGATTTATTAAAATTTCACAGTGCCTCTCTGGCCAGTTAGTAGAATACTTATACGTATTTATATGTTCTTCTGCCTTAGAAAAATTTTCTTTAAAAAACAAACAAAACCTCTCAAATGGTCCCCTTGTATTGTCGGAATAAGTTGTGAACACCTAGACAAGGGAAAAAATAAATGGTTTTGAAAAAACACAAAGCCAAGAAAAGGTAGACTGAGAAATTTCCAAAAGTAGAGGAATGCTCAAAAATTTCTGGATTTTAGGGTCATTTATAGAATGTGAATGGACCGAGTATGTTTTTCCATAAGCCTGGCTTCTGGAGCAGACCTTCGTATCAACACAGTGTGCTTGACCAGCATTTGAGTCCTAGCTGTGCCTTGCATGCTGCGGTGAGCCAAGACTGTGCTCTCGACTTCAGGGTTTGCACAAGTTAGAATATTAATATGTGGACCAAGGATGAGTTAAGGCACTTTGGAGGATGTGGAAGTGAATTAAGCCAGTCATGCAAAAGTAGCTGCAATCAGATGGTGACCTGTTAGACTGTCTTTACTTAGTGCCTTCTGGGCATGTTATGCTAGCATCACACAAGGCTGAATGCCCCGTTATGGCTACCAAGCTCACCCCGCTCAGGAGCAGTCAGCAGCAAGAGCCATAGGGTGCTGGCAAGCCCAGACTGGTGCTTCATTAGGAAGCTTCAACAGCACCTGCTGTGGATGGTGTGTTCCTCTAGGCTAGTGGCTTTCAATCTGTGGTCATAAGAAACCCTGGAGACCTTGGAATACTTCTGTGGGGGCTGTGAAAGGCAATTAAGGAAAGAAAGCTTACTGTCAACAGGCTCCAATTCACAATACAAATCCCATTAGAAAAATTTCAGGGTCTGCAAACTGGAAAAAGTGATTTCCATGCATTCAGTGTTTTCCTAAAATGAAGAGTGGAATAGGGAAGATAAAGTAAGTGGTACAATGATGGCCTTCTAGTAACTAGTTTTCCTGTCGCATCATTAGGTTTTGAAGGAGATGTGGGAGACCCCTTCCAAACATTTTTTAGATTTATAAAACTTCTGTTCAGGCCTGTGAGGTTTCATGCAAGGAACAATGTGAGGAACAGAAAGCCCTGCTATCTTATAAAAACATAAGATAATTCCCTTTGCAATTTGGTGTGGAGGGTCCCAGGAGGACGATATTAAGGTAAGACAGGAAAAGAAAGTCTTGCCCTATGCTCAGGGAGGAAATTTCCAAGGTTGGGCACAGCATCCCACTAAGAGACATCAAAACTTTGTGTTCCCAGGGTGCTGAGGACTGGAAAGACAGACAGCTGACATATCCAGACTCACAGCTGGCTTCATAAACAACTCCTGCTGCCAGCCCTGTCCTGGCCTTCCCATGGGCTCACAAGCCTCTTCTCCAGCATGCCCAGTGCACCCCCTCCCCTTTCCTGCCTTTACCCTTCTTCTCCATTTACTCTGACTCCTTACCATTCCCCACAATCTCAGCTGGGTATTAATCACAGCGGCAGTTCCCATAATGCTTCCCTTGTGCCATGTGTCCTCCTTGTCCCTCCTGAGGATGAGAGGTGGTGGAGTTGGATGACTCTGCCCCAGGGAGGGAGGTGGCATGCAATGGGTGAGCAGGAGCTCTAGGAGGATCCCTTCCCATCTCAGGGAGAAGCAGAGGGAAAAGGGATGTCAGAGCCCCACAGGAGCACCAAGGGCACCTGCAGAGATGACAGGCATGCCTTCCCTCTCCTTCACCTCCAATGGCACCACTTCTGCAGAGGAGCGGCTATGCCACAGTGCCACAGTGTCAGGAACCTCTCTCCAGCCTGACGAGCTTGGCTGCCCTGCTGCCCCAGGAGAAGGTGGGACCTGCTGGGCTCTGTTGTCTCAGAATTACACCTTCAGATCAAGGTATGTGTTCTGCCTTGGTTGCACTTAACTCCGGTTTTGAACAGTGATTGCTAAAATAAATAAGCAAAAGCTGAAGGTCTGCAGTAGCTGTATCTGTGGCTGCTGGTGCCTGGGGTGTTTTGTCCTGGAGAAACAGTCAAGGTGATCATACCATTGTAGGCAGAAACGATTTCTACGTGTTTGCTTCAGGGGTGTGATAAGAGGGAGAAAGACTTAGCAAAGATTGTTGACAAATGCTGGTAAACAAAACCTTTCTGAGGGGCCTTGTTAAGCATGGCTGGAGCAACGGGTCCAGTGTCTGGAGATCCTGCCTGGCAGTATCCAGCGAGGTGAGCATAGTATAAGGTGAAATTATGCTTCTGAATGAACTTGTCTAGCGGTTACAGTGAAACTGTGGATTGGGAATAAGCTATAAAAATGAAGGAAGGACTGGTACGGAAAGGGAGTGTTTGAAGTTAATTGCACCTTGAAGCAGCTTCAGGGATGGATGTGCTTCCTGTTCCCTTGGACGGGCAGTGCCTCAGGGGCTCAGCGCTCCTGCAGCTGCTGTGGGTGGCCAGGCTCCCAGGCTGAGAGAGCACAGAGGTGGGAGCTGGGGTCAGGAGCCTGCCCCAGGACGGGCTTTGCTCTGTGCCTGGCACAAAGTTCATCAGTGGCTGCTGCTGTGTGCAGCACTGAGATAGGTCCCAGCTGCTGTACCACAAAATCTGCAGGAGACTAAAGACAGAAATATTAAAAGCAGTCCATAAGGAAGAGCTTAATCTCTACTTCCTCCCTCCACCCCTATTTAATGACTCCAAACATAAATGCTCTGCCCTTGGTCTTGCATGCCACTCTTCAGGCACACTGATGACACCTGTACAGTGTAAAGATATTTAGGCAGAATAAAAAACCTGCTTTAAAAAAAATAATAATCCCACCACTTCCTGAGGGGCATGGGTCAACCCACAATCACTATCAATAACTCTTAGTGAAGCATAGAGCATGGTGCAGCTACTGGAGGTTATAAAGTTCACTCAGACTCAACAATTGTTAATGTGGTTTCATAAACAAAAACACCCCTTGAAACCAGTATAATTTCAAGGCTCTGCTTAGAGAGCAACACAGTGAACTTTCCAGTTGATTTGCAGGTAAAACTTTTGACTTCTAAATTATCTGATGTTCGCTGCCTGTTTTCATATTGATATGGGATGCAATGACTGGAAAGATCTTTYTGGCTTGCCTTTCCTTCATCCCCTTTTTGTGTGGGTATGTGTCTCAGACCTGAGAGTATAGAAACAGATAGTTTGGTAGCAAGCAGAAAATTTTAGATGAGTTTGACACCAAATCACACCTGCCTGAGCTGCCACAAGGACTGATGTGTCTTTGGGACTCCTTGGGAGGAGCGGAGCACCTGTAAGCAGTCAGCACACACCTCGCCGCCAGCCACTTGTTCCCCGTCTTCCTCCATGCTGGTCCTCTGCATAGTCTTCAGTCAATGGGGCATGAAAAACTGGAAGCTATGGGCAACTGTGCACTCTGTATATTTATTTTGGTGATGTTGGGCTAACAAGTGATATAAGATTTTTAGAAGGATTTTATGTATGTCACCAAGGGCTTAACTGGGAGTGCTCTCAGCATGGTCTGTTAAATGATGATTTCCGACAATCATTTTCAGAATGAAGGCCTGTGGAGACTGAAAGCTGGAATAGTTAGACTTTAACCTTCCTGTATCTTGGTTTCTATGTGGTCAAATAGGATAGCAGCACTTCTTTGTATGGTCTACTTATTTAGCTTATGGGAACTTAAGCAGGTGACTGCAGAACCCCCAGTCTTCACTGAGGTTTCTAGGTGTTCTCATTAATGTAAGTAAGAAACTATTATTACAAACTCAATCCACATTCTTGGAAGAAGGATTTTGGAGCCTTCTAATACAAGTTGTTTTCACTCAACTTGAGGTAGATGATCAGTGCTCTCTCTCTACATGGAAGTCACTTGACTATATTAAGAATTTTGCTGGACTGCAAATCCTTCAAGCTAGAGTTTTCTAGGTTGAATGAAGGAATCAAAACCACTTCCTTTACAGGCAAAGACAGAAACCTTGCAAAGAATGAAAACATTCACCGGTTTGCATTGGCTCCTAGTACCAGTCTGCTTGGTTGTTACTGAGTCATCTAACTTCCCACAGCTTGTCTTTGATTAAGCAGAAGGTCTAGCCTGGGTTTGAAATAAATATAGGGATATGGTTTCCAGTGATGTCATCACCTTAGCAGTTGTAGGAAGAAAGGAAATATTGATGACTCCTGCCTCAAAACCAAAGGCTATAGACTTTGCATTGCTGAAAATACAGCATTAGATTATATTTTACTGCTGAAGCTGCCTCTCTGGAGAGGAACCTGGGAAAATGCAAAGTTGCTCCAGTGAAGACAACTTTAACTGAGTTATTTAACAGGTTTGATACTTAGGAAAAAGATAAAAATTCCCCTGAAAAGTACATTACTCCATATATGGGTTCTCTACCTGGGGGTAGAGTGCTGAGCTGTCTGATCCAACATAAACAGTGCATTGCCTCCACAGCAGGACACTGGAAATGTTGAACTCCACACCCAGGAATAACTGGAGAATAGAGAAAAGTTCCCAAAGTTGAGTGTTTACTTACAATTCGTTGACATTATGTTGATTTACTGTTTTCACCTTTTGTATTAAATTCTTTCTTTCTCTTCAGATATTTCAGTGATGTTGAAACACTAATAGGCAAAAATATTCTTCAGCTGGAGGAAAAGTTATCAAATTACTTGATTGTTGATGTTCCTTCACACATTTTTGCATGATCGTCATGGTTCTGTTACCATTTTGATGATAAGTTCAGAACCTGGGTGAAAGCCTTTGCTTATTTGCCTTAATTCTGTGCTGATATATAAAATCATGAAAAACATTCTCTAAAGTGTGGCTACATTGAAAGGGATCAGAATAAAAACGCTGAAGAGGTGTACATCTGTATGACAAGGCAGCTCATAAGCAAATGTGAACCAACTTTAAACTAAAACAAGCGTCCCACATGAACGGTGTCGCATGTTGCAGCTGAACAGCTGTTCCAAGAGTGCAACCGAAGTGACCTACTGAACAAGTCTGCAGGGCAAACACTATAAGGTGAAGATATGGACTGCTGTCAATAAAGTGCAGGAATGCACTGCTGGATTATGGCCTGATTTGCCATTTGCAGAGATCAAAGAAGGCAGGGGGAGCACTCATGTTGGTCTTGCCTGATGCTTCTCCATTGTTTTGCTGTCAAAAACTGCACATGAGGAACCCACCTTTTCCACTTAAATGAAACCTTCCTCCTGTCTTGTTGCACCAGCCCTTCCATTTAGTAGTATTTTATTTCTCTTTAATTTCTTGGAAACTGATACCTTAGGGCTGTTCCATTGTTTATTCATTCAGTTGTCTGTCATCACGTTTGATACAGTTTATTGCTTGACTGAACATTTATCTTTTATACATGCTTATCAACATCTAAGGGCTGCAGAGAAAACCAAAATGTGGTACCAAGTTATGGGATTTCTACCTGAATATGTCTGAAACTTGAAGTGTTCCTAAGAGACAGAGTTAAGTTGTTGTGCTGTCCTTACTCTCCACCACCTGTTGACTGTATTTGTCTGCTGGGATCAGAAACTATCTCTCCACCACCCCCCCCCCCCCCGCCTTGGTTAGGTACAGGTACTGTACGTGACCCAGTGAATTCCAGATCCCCAGGTAAGGCCTCTAGACACTACTTAACATTCCTGGAAATATTATTAATAATAGGAAAGGCTGGTCTCAAAGTTTTGAGGAAGATGACTCATACACAAAAGAATAGATTGCGGTTATTTTAACACAAAGTTTCATTTGTAACATCTGGAAGACCAGAATAAAATACAGGCTCATTTACCCAGTGTGGGTCATGTTTATCACCCAACTGCTCTAGGATAATGGGAGGTTTCCCCATACACTTAGTTTTTGAGAATGCTGTTCTTTTTTTTTTTTTTTATTCTTCTGAGGGAGAAGAGGAGAGATCTATTTACCAAATACAAAGTTGGTATCAAGTCAAACTAAATTGTTTTGAAGTGGCCTGTAGTAAAAGGCCTATGTTTTTTGACTTAACTGGCAAATTTTATCAGGGTATGTAAAATATGAATTGGGTGTTTAATGATCTTATGATCTTCTATGCTTTTAGGTGCGGTAGGAAGTACATCTCTGAGAAACAGTTTTCAAAACCATAAGCTCAACATGACTTGTAGAAATTAAAATGAGGTTGCCTCTTGATCCTGTTTATACTGTTGTGCTTCCTCTACCTATCTGCTTTCCATTTATGTGACCAGGAGAAGATTTTGATCTCTTTCTGAAGGTTTGTTGTAGAAGATGCTCAGCTGACTAGGAAATTTGAGCTGGGGGAAGTGCTATCTTTAAGTTACTGAATCAACCGTCTTTCTTAAAGGATTAATAAGCAGATCTGAAGGATTTGATGAAAACTATAAATAACACAAAATAAATTCACAACTGCTAAATGGGAGTTGGTGCCTAGGTCAATAGGACAGAATAGAAAACCCAAGCATCTTCTGAGAATAATTAAGAAGTGACTTTAACCACTATTGAACAAGTGGTTGCCATTCTTCAGTCTGTTCAGCATCTATGTCATTAATTGTGAAGGGATTTGTATGGTTCACGAGTCCAGAATTTGTTAAATCATAATTACGTGCAGATGATGTGCTTGGAGCCAAGTGCTACCCCATCTCTTGCTATTAACGTGTCTAACATAAGTTGCAACTTCTGTTGCTGTTACAACTTAAACCTTCTCATTTGCTGTACGTTTTGTTACCTTAGACACTTACAAGGTATTTACCTTCTGATTAGGTTTATGCTGACTGGGCTTGCCTTTTTTTCCTAGAGATCAACTAACTTATCCAGCACAAACCAGTAAGAATTTAATTGTAGTCTGATAACCATTTTTACAGTCACCTTGCAAGAGGTTTTTTTTTTCTGACTTGAGCACTTTCATGAATAATTGTAGGATTTTGATCCTCTCAAGTGGAAATGAAATAATCTGACATGTCTTCTTTTCTCTGATGAATTTGAATGCTATGTTTCAAAAACAAAACAAAACAAAAAAAACCAACCAAAACAGGAAAGAAAGAAAAAAAAGAGAAAAAAAAAGGAAAGCAAAGAGAATGTTTACATAGTCTTCTGATTTCTTGAGGCAGTTGAAACCATTTATTAAATAGCTATGAAACCCAGGCTGCCTGCAAAGAAAGAGACAACTTTGCATAAAATCTCATCTCACTTTAGTGGGGAAATGGAGCTGTCTGCTAAAAAAAATGGACAAAAAGGGACAGATGTAACATGACAAAAATGATAGAGGGAAATGAAAGATATTAAGGAAAGTAACATGGTTGGCAGGGCTCAGAATAAGAAGGAGCCAGAATACGTTAAGAACAAAGAAACCCTTGCAGTGAGACACAGCCATTACCAAATGGAGAAAGAAAAAGTTTCATAATAATGCTGAAAAGACAGAATGGTTCCAGAGAAGTGCTCCATTAAAGGTGTTCCTATTTGGAAAGAAGCAGAACAAAGTCCCTGTATGTCATCAGGATGCTGACATGCTTATCAGTCCTTTACTGAGGCAGAAGAGCACTAAATATTTGCAAAAGCCAGTATACTAGATAACACACAGGGCCAGAAGGGGGTTCTTAAAGAGAGTCAAAGGCTATTTATATCTGCAAATATACACACTTAATAAATATTAAGCACTAAGGCAGTTCCAAAAGCCTCAAAAAGTGTTAGTTTGAATGGGTAGTTTGGTAGGTTGAAAAATAACTATTTCATAAAGAGTAATGAGAACCGAAAAAACCCTGAAAAAAACCAGCCAAGTTAATGTTATAAAGGAGACTGAAACTAACAGCAAAAGGTTCTGGTAAACAAAATCAGAACAAACAAACCAAAGGGCTGGACTACTGCACATATTCAATACAAGAAATACGGAACATTATAGCAGTGATGGCTTTCAAAAAGTTTTAATAGATGTAAAGAGCAAACTAGTCAGCTTGAGCCCTGAAGCAACATAGGATAAACAGGGTGAGTAAGCCCTTTTACCTGACCTACGAGTGGTAGTGCTGTGGCTTTTACATGTATCTGCAATGACAGTGAAAACAACACTGTTGTCCTGTAATAGTTCAAAGGTGAACTTCTAAAGTAAAAAAAATCTTGGAGGAAGAAAGATTCGATACACTTGGAATTCAGGAAAAAGCATTGTCATGGGAAATTTAGAGAGCTTGGCCTGTTTTCCCTATCAAATATACATGATGAAAAATAGTAGGAAAATGTCTACAAGCTGAAGCTGAGCAATTTAAATAGAAAAAATAGACAGATTTTTTTTAAACATTGATGTTACTAATAAGCAGCCAAAGGAGATGGTAGATTCTTCAACTCTTGTCTTCAGGTAAAATATGAATCTTTTCTTGAAGCTGTTCTTCCATCAAATGCAAAAATTATATTCATATCAAAACAGGAATACCTGGGTAAAATTAACTAACTGTCATAGTTGGAGTTCAAACCAGACTGATGCCAGACTGTGTTACTTAGTGCCTTTGGCTGATGTCTGTTTGTGGACAAGTAATGCTTGTTTTCCTTCTGCTATCGTCTGTCTGTGTTACTGCTGAGGACTGACTTACTGATAAGAAAGTACAAAGGAATAGGTAAACATGGTAATGGTAGGAGTGATAGAAGCAGGAATTATTTGGAGGTTTACTTTCTAGACCATTTAATTCTATGTGCAAATAAAAAGTTCTCAGTTCTGAAACTAAATGGATTGATGGATATTGAACTCTACCTTCCACTTTCAAAATTAACTGTGCACTTCATCCAAGTTTAGTTTTAAAATGTTGATTTCTGTTTGAGAGACTCCCAGAGTTTTTATCTTAAACTTTTATTTACTTTTTTAAGTTTGATTGTTTCAGTAATCTACTGAAAGAGCAAAGAAGTATTTCCTGAATTCTAGCTGGGCTTAATTTTCTCAAAAAAGTTTCTTTTTTTCTTTCCCCATCAGACTGTTCAGACTTTAGGTGAAGTTTATGTAGGTGAACTCTTTGTGTGTGTATGATGGAGCCTCACTATGGTTCCTTACAGAGCTTATTAACATGTTCTCTAGAGGAACCAGATCTGGCTGTTCAAAATCACTCCTTGCTGACCTGAAGGTTGTGTCATTGTTTGCTTTCAACTTTCTTGAAACCAGAATTTCTCCTTTTGTGTCTGTGGTCGGTTGACCTTGGCTGGCTGCCAGACCCCTACCCAGCTGCTCCCTCGCTCTCTGTCCTCAAAAGGACGGCGGGATAAAAAATAAGACGAAAAAGCTGGTGGATCAAGATAAAGACAGGGAGGTCACTTAAAAATTACCTTCACAAGCAAAACATACTTGGCCTGTGGAAAATTAATTTGATTTATTGCCAATTAAAAATAGAGTTGGATGAGAAACAAAGACAAAAACTAAAACACCTTCCCTCCACCTTCCCCTTTTTCCAAGGCTCAACTTCACTCTTTCACTCCCAAATCCTCTACCTCACCCCTTCCCCAAGCGGCACGGGGGGGGGGAATAGGGGGTTACAGTCTGTCCATAACAGCTCCTCTCTGCTGCTTCTTCCTCCTCACACTCTTCCCCTGCTCCAGAGTGGGGGCCCTCCCACAGGCTGCAGTCCTTAAGGAAATAACCACCTGATCCAGCATGGGGTACTCCATGGGCAGCAGTGCAGGTATCTGCTCTGGCATGGTCCTCTCCATGGGCTGCAGGGAAATACCTGCTCCAGTGTGGTCTCCTCCAGGGGTTGCAGAGGAATCTCTGCTCCATCTCTTCCTCCACCTCCTTCTTCTCTGACCTTGGTGTTCACAGGGCTGTTTCTCAGACTTTTTTCCTCATTCATCACTGCCTGTGCAGTGTTTTTTGCTCATTCTTAAATACATTTTCCCCAAGGTGTCACCAGCTTGGCTGACGGGTTCAGCTGTGTTCAGCTCTTGGAGCCATCTGTGTCTGGCACGCGACAGCCCCAAACTCTTCCACAGAGGCTACCCCTGCAGCTGCCCCCTACCAACACCTTGACACCTACAGCCAGTACAGTATCCTTGCCATTTTCTCCCATCTTATCTACTTTTAGGATTAGAGGCTGTGTAACTGTACTGTGAGCTGCTGCAAGAAAACTGAAAAGTTTTAGTAGCTATAGTTGATATTACTTTGTGGAACAGCTTATGCCAAGTTCCTTCTGCTATTGGCAACCTTTATGGTTTTGCTGAAAAGTGATTTCTTTGAATGAAGTCACGAAGGAAGTGATGAGCTTCTTAATGACAGTGCTGGGAAGGGGCATAAATTTTGGGAGGATTATTTCAATACAGAAAAATATTTGTACTTACTGGGTTTGTGTAATATTTTTACCTGGGACTCTCACAAGGTCCAGCTTGCCTGGGGGACTCACAAGAACATCCTTTCTTTTGGGGTACAAATACTACAAGAATGATGTTTATTTTATAGTTTTCTAAGGTTTTGTTTCCAGCTTAAACCTGGAAAGACTGCGCAGAAGGGGAAGAATGTTGGTAAATGAGTTCTAACTGAACTGCAACATTGCCACATACTTCATATGCTTAGATTACCTCGTTTAACTTAGCCCAGACCTTGATTCAACTCCTGGGGTATTGGCTAACACAAGAACAATGTCCACACTTGTAACCAGGACCCCCTTCTCATCAGGAGTCTGAAACAGAGCGTGATGGAGCTGGCTGACGCAGGGGGCTGAGAGCCAGCCCGCAGCTGTGGGATTCCTTCCATAAGGAATTTGAAATAGCTCCTCTCCTGTAAACTTCCAAAGCAAGATGCATGGCAGTTTCCTTTGAAAAGGCTCTAGCTCAGTAACAGAGAGAGAAACTGGCCCAGCAGTTCCTTGAACTGGAACAGCAGCGACAGGCAGACAATATTGTAGCTGTGCAAGTAAGCTACTTTGAGGGAAGAGGCAGTAGTAAGTCTTGTGACTGATTTATGTCCGGGAAATGAAGACTATGCAGTGGTATGTAAAGCTTATGCACCAGCTGAACCAATCAGTTGCCCCACACTTTCTGGTCTGCGTGAAATAGATGGGCTTTCTTATTTCTAGGGATAAAGGAATAAATGAACTTTTTTCTCTTTTAAGCTCTGGCTGACAGCACAAATTCTAATGGCTGCACATGTTTTATAATCACAGAGAATGTGAGCAATTGCAGTTCTTCTCTGTGTGCAGTGAGTTGAAGGCCGACCCAACCTGCCAGAGGCTGTCACTACATATTCACACTGTTCCCAGGGATTAGCAAAAAAAAGTGGGACCCTCTGTTCAACGTAAGCTGTGCAGAGACTAGCTAAGATTAATGCTTGTTCAAAGTTATTTTGGCCATTTCAGGTTACTCTTATCAGCCATAAGAGAAGGTTTGTATGTGGTCACAAGGAGGTGGAGAGGACATACAAAACAAACTCGTAAGACTAGCTGTGCAGTACCAGAATATGATGAAGTATGATGCAGTGACTTTGTTTGTCCAAAGACCAGCTATTTCTCTTGTCCCACGACAATAATTTTGGAGCGAAGGGAAACACACAGAGGTGTGCTGCAGCCCTATTCCAGGAGTTCCTGCAGGAGGCACAGACAGTGGAAAAATGATGCAACAAACACACCTTGTTGTTTCTCAGCCATTCTTTTGGTATGGCTGAATGTTTGACTTCTGCTGGAGTACTGTCAGTTATTTCAGGATCTGGGACTCCAAAATCAGGCTGTAGATCACTCTGTTAGACCTTTCCTCAGATAACATCCCCAAACATGCCTGCTCATTGTGTTAATTCTCATGTCATGAGATACTCAGGTCTTGTGGTACTGCATGCTTGAAAAGAAGCAAAAAAAGAATGATTTTATGTATAAACATTCTTTTGAAAAATACCAAACCACCTTTTTCCTATCAAGAATGCACAGTGTTTCTTGGGTGGGATTTAGGAAGTTCTGCTTTGTGACTGAGATACAGTCTCAGGATTGCATTTTAGAACAACTAAAATCCTTTACTACTTGCTGGGCCTTATAGGATTGCGCTATTCTATGTTGCAATTCAGTGACACATTGGGGTTCAAAGAAAATACTTTGAGAGCTCTCACAGCAGAAGTAAATTTAGATTTAGGGTGGGAGCAGACTAAAGAAACCTGACATCAGAGAAAGGTAAAGTAAGAATAACACATTTGCTGGTCTTGGTTTAAGAAATACCTTTAGAGCACTGGCAGCGTTATGGGATTAACCTAGAATCATAGAACTATAGAATAGTTTGGGTTGGAAGGGACCTTTAAAGGTCATCTAGTCCAACCCCCCTGCCATGGGCAGGGACATCTTCAACTAGATCAGGTTGCTCAGAACCTCGTCCAACCTGACCTTGAATGTTTCCAGGGAGGGGGCATCTACAACCTCTCTGAGCAACCTGTCACAGCGTTTCACCGCCCTCATTGTGAAAAATTTCTTCCTTATATCTAGTCTGAATCTACCCTCTTTTAGTTTAAAGCCATTTCCCCTTGTCCTGTCACAACAGGCCCTGCTAAAAAGGTTGTCCCCATCTTTCTATAAGCCCCCTTTAAGTACTGATAGGCTGCAATAAGGTCTCCCTGAAGCCTTCTCTAGGCTGAACAATGCCAACTCTCTCAGCCTGTCTTCATAGGAGAGGCGTTCCACCCCCCTGATCATTTTTGTGACCCTCCTCTGGACCCGCTCCAACAAGTCCGTGTCTTTCCTGTGCTAAGGCTTCCAGAGCTGAACGCAGTACTCCAGGTGGGGGTCTCACCAAAGCAGAGTAGAGGGGCAGAATCACCTCCCTCGACCTGCTGGCCACGCTTCTTTTGATGCAGCCCAGGATACGGTTGGCCTTCTGGGCTGCGAGCGCACATTGCTGGCTCATGTCCAGCTCTTCATCCACCAGCACCCCCAAGTCCTTCTCGGCAGGGCTGCTCTCAGTCCCTTCATGGCCCAGCCTGTATTGATACCAGGGGTTGCCCTGACCCAGGTGCAGGACCTTGCACTTGGCCTTGTTGAACCTCATGAGGTTCACATGGGCCCACTTCTCAAGCTTTCCAAAAAGCCAATTTATCAAGTCACTACAAAGAACTGTGCAAATGTAAGATAGCAGTATGTATATTTTTCTGTCTCCTTTTGCTAAAGATATCCCTGAAGTGTCCTGAAGACTTGTAAAATACTGTTACCTATGAAAACAGAGCAATTTTGAACACTCAAGAGGAAGATTTATGCTGTTTTATTAATTGGATTAAACTAAAACATTGTGTTCGCTCAAACTGTTTGAATGGCTCTTGTTCAATCACAGTTCTGATTTGCGTATTATTAATTCAGGAATCAAAATGCTTTTTTTTTGTGTCAGATAAAACTTGCCATAGCAAATGTGGCATAAACAGATGCATTAAACCACAGGAACACATAACGGCCAACAAATAAGAGCACACACTAAAAATTTACAGAAACATTTCTGTTTTAATAAACCACATACATTGTGCCTTTGTGAACAATGACATGTGAAAAAAATTATGAATGGGTCTGTGAGATAAAATTACTGTTATACAGTGGTCATTATCATAGTAACATCTGTCAAATCAGAGCAGGCAGCAAAACATCTGGCTTCAACAAACACGTCAGCTTAGGGGTTTGGGTCTTCCTTTGTCCTAGATACATTTCATCCTCTTTGTCAATGCCTATTGTCAGAGATTTCATAAAGCTAGATAAACTGCACTTGATTCTACTAATACATGGAAAAATCAAGGAATGTGGTTTTTTGCTTTGTGGGTTTTGTTTGTTTATTTTTTTGTTTTCTTCCCTACACATTCAGTTTGGGTTTAAGTAGAAATAGCTTGGGTCATCATGTTTGTATCTACAGAATATGTAATGAGAAAAGTGAACTATGCTTGAGGTCCTTTTTGTTTTTAAGCAGGCTTTTATGAGCTTCTCTCAGTGCACTTTCCTCATGCTGTAAAAGAGATATCATGCAGCTGATACTCTGCCTGTCTCATCTGAATGATCTCATCTGAGATTGAAATGAGTTCTACACCTGAGATGAGTTTGCAGGCCTCTTGGGGTAACCTCTAAAGTTGACATACTCATCACTAGTCCAACTGATGTGGCTTGGCACAGCTGGCAATGTAAGCTCAGTAAATGACAGAAACTGAGTGAAGATGGAGATTGAATTTACACCTCATATATCCCATAAAGGGCAATTTCTCAAGGGCAATGTTTAGGTGAACAAGTGGAACAGCATTTGGCAACGGCCCATGCGCTCACCAGTTTATGCACCCTGCATTCAGTTGCTTCGCCAGGATCATGGGTGGGTGTGGAAGCATTTATTTTCCCAGAGGTATGGGAACCAGTTAAGGTATTAGGTCCTTCGCTTCTCCAAAACACATCTCTTTTTAACTTCTCAGAGTCAGGCTGGTTTTGCTAAGATGCAACAGTTTACGTGGAGACCATTAAAACAGAGGTGACAACAAAGAAGCTGGGAAGAGGAATAGGTCTGCTTACAAAGACTACCCATCACAACATTGTCCAGCAGGCAGAAATGCCCAGTGATCGCTTTGAGGTGCAAGGGAAGAAGTTCTCTGTAAAGGCCAACTAAACTTTGCAATTGCAGTTGCGTAGTACCATTTGTAAGTTATTTACTTCTGAACCTAATGACCTAACCCAGGGAACTGCAGTGTTATATTACTAAAAAAAAATCTTTTTGCCCTTTCTCTTGTGTTGTTTTAGTCTGTGGAGTTAACAGGCAATAAGGATCACCTATTCTCTTTGCAATGCATCTTTCTCTTCAGGGGACGGCTACTAACTAGTTTCAGTTCACATAAAAATAGCCAGGGCATAAAGTAACTCCTTTTGTGGCCCCTGAACACTCTGTCTTTCTTACACTGCATTAAGGGGATGGTTAGAGTGTAAGCCACATGGTTTGTCCTGGGGTATGGAAGAAACATCACATCTTCAAGAGTAGTAGTTCATTTTCTATAGCTGAAAGACAAACTTTGGTTTCTACAAGAAAGCAGCTACTGTCTTCCAAAATGTGATGAGGCAGTAAGTCACTGATGTCATGGTACAAAATGGATATTTCTCTGGTTAAAGAAAGGCTGGAAAAGTTAACTTTTTCTGTTAACTTTAGAAAGGCTAACTGTGTTTTGTGAGAGGAGTCCTACGGAGTAGCAGGAAACTTTTCACTATGTAGGATTAAGCTAAGATGAGCTTTAATAATGATAAACTGTGGTTTGTTTGGGATTTGGGAGGGGTTTATTGAAGTGCCCTTTAGACTCCTAATAATAATTTCTCCAAGTTCTCCCTACCCTATCTGAACATAAATGCTGGGTTAATGTCAGCATTCACTGAGTATTTTGGATGCTATTTTGGTAGTTCATGAGATGGGAAATACAGCTGACCATCCACACAATATTTGTAACATATGCTCGAAGTGAATGGAGAAAAAAGGGAAGTATTACCACCGCTAAGGGAGATTGGCAGTTAATTTTAGGACTAAGTTGTGGTGGCAGCAGGTACAAAGCATTCTAGGTCCTGCTTGTCCTGAATAACATCTGATGGTGCAGCCTTTAAATCACACCATTTTCCTCCTGTATGTGTTAAATTCTAAGGTAGCCACATGCAAGACAGGACGCTGAAATGTAATCTGAGTTACTGTGCCACAGCTCCAAATTTGGGCCAGCCAGGATGGCAGTGGTTTTAAACACATAGGCCATGTATTTGTATTCACAGCCCCCTCCTTTCAATGAATCATTTTATTCCTGCCTGCCATTTCACAAAATGCTCTAATCTAGATTCTGTCTACTGTGCTATTAAAAATTCCTTTTACTTTTGCCTCTCTTACCTGTCCCTTGCTGCACTAATTCAGCATTTCCTGACAGTCAGAGTGATTGCTTGCTGGCACTGCTGATTTTGTGTGAGTTAGCTTTATTAGAGGTGAACTAGAAGTGCTGGAAGGATAGTGTTATCAGAAAGTTGCTGCTCCTCATCTCCCCTTCCATCCTCAAGTATCCTGACACTTTTCACCTTAAACCAGCTGGCAGATCTATACTGAGATTCCCCCCAATCAGGCCATCAGTTTAGTTACTGCAGCCCCCTCCTTGGTGAAAATGGCTGAGCTGTGCTGCACTGCTGTTATGGCTGCAGAATGACCTGGAGATCTGAAGCAAAAAACAGATGTCTCAATAAATTTTTGTCAAAATGTAATTATCTTGGGAACAGGGGAACAAATGGGGGGAGAGGCAGAACCAGATGCATGATGTTAAAATATGCAATAATAATTATAAGGAAATTTTGAATAACTAAGTGGAGGAGCCAATGACTGCAGTAGAGAAAAGCCCTCCTTGACTGCTTGTGATTTTGATTTCAAATGAATCCCTGAAATTCAGTTTCTGATAATGGTGCTTAAAGCAGAAACAGTGGAGGCTGCACAAAAAATATCATCCTGAGTGCTTTTTCACAAATAAATCTTGGCAAATATGACAGGTTATCTTTCCCCCAGGAATCTGGCCAAGTCGCTTCCTCCTTTTCAGTGAATAAACCATGATGAACTGTGGATTTTGTCAGTAACCATAAAGACTTTGTGTTTTCACTATGTAGACGGTTGGATGTATATTAATACAACATGCTTATTGGGGGGGGGTCTTTATGAATAAATTCTGGTTGTGTTTCCATTGTATAAAAATAGAGTGGATTACAGTTTGCATTGTCAGCTGAATAGAAGAGTTTCTTCTGAGTGTTTAAATAGCAAGACCAAATGAAAGACAGGGTCCAGATCAGTTTTCTAAGTCTGACTGGGTGCTTGGAGGTGCCCCATCCAACACCTCACAGAGGACAGTGCATAAGTATTCCAAAACTGCGAGGTGAGTTTTGTTTTTTGGGGGTTTTTATTTTTTTCTTTAATGGGAGTGGAGTTCTCATTTTTAGCTAAAGCAGTCATTTATAACTTTGATAATGTAAAGAACCAATTCCTTTGGAGTTAGGCTGAAGCCTCTAGCCTTTATTATAAGCTACTTGCCATGCCCACTTTCCATAGCAGGTGTCTTACACTGCTACTGGGCGTCCTTGTGGTGATAATCTTGTGGTCAAAATTAGTCTGTACCGAGAAATGCCTGGCCTAGACAGCATTATTCTACAGAAAGTCAAGTTCAGAAGTTTGTATTTGCTGGCTGCTCTTTGAAGAAAAATTCCTCGAATCAGATCCTCAGATCGGTGCTATTCTGTGCTGTGGTGACATTTGCAGTGCTGTTTCTGAAGGTGTATGGTGAGTAATGGGGAGAGATCATCTCTCTAAAACAGCAGGTTGAGTAAGACAAGTAGGGAAAACTAACCTACTCATCCAGGGTGGGGCTACAAGGTCCAAAAGTACATATTTTTTAGCAGTGGTTTAACATTAGATAATTTGTTTAAGTTTCAAACAGAGATTTTGTGTTTTTAAATCAGACACGACCATTCTACAGCTGCATTTTAAGAAAATGTTGTGGAGAGTCAGACCAGTTTGTTAAACTGCCTTTTAGGTGAATATAAAAGAAGCCATTTCTAGCCACTGTGAGCAATGTTGCAGAAATTCCAGATAAGTTAGAGGGCTTCCTAGCACAGAGAGCGCTCAGGTTCTCCTCATCCTGTGCAAAAACCATTGCCATTCCCTGAAGTACTGCATACTGCAGCTTGGTACGTCCACAGATCCCCTTACCAGAAATGCTGGCACCTGAAGCACTATGTGCAGCCAGGCTGCCTTCCACATGTCCTTCTTCCCAAGGGACTTGCTGGAACTTTTACAATTAGAAAAAGTTTAATGAATTAAACCTCTACTGAGGCAAGTTTTAGCTCACTGCAGAGGCTACTCCTCCTTTATTTCCCCTTCTTTGTCTCATATTCATATCTGTCCTGTGAGTGTAAAGGATTCCACTATTGTTTATCTTCACATGGAAATAGCAGTTTATGGGAAGTGTTCCCATAGCTTGGAAAGCAGCTGGCTGGGATCCATTCTGTGAAGATGAGTAAAGATTATTCAGGAAACAGTAAAACTTTACTCCTGTAGCTGACACCTTGTTTAAACATTTTAGGGTTTGGACGCTCTCATGGTCAATTTATGGCATCAAAAAGAGAAAACGTGCAAGTCGGTTTCTTTGAAAAGGTAGCCTGGTTCCTCCCAGATGCCATTTTTATTGTGCTGTCAGACACAAAGTCAAAGGTTTTGTTCTGTCCACAACCTAAAGAAGTGTCTGCGACCTCTTATTTAACCTCACTGGTGGAAGAAGTGTTTCTATTTTTGTTTAATAAGTATGACGATTGAATTATAAAAGATAACATCTCAGCTCAGAAATCTTACTAGCCTGTCAGTTTTTCCCTTTTATACAGCCCATTTTATAATTAATAATGAATAAATGAATAAAAAATGAAAAAAATCAAGTCTGCTTTAATCATCAAGGCTGCTCTTTTAAAGGCAAGGAAGACTAACACTTTGACTGACTCTTCTCTGGTAATAAGCATCCCTTTCTCTTCTCCCTCATTAATATATTTTCAGGTATTTCTAAATAGAAATTACGTAGGAAAGAAGCAGGGAGGAATTAAAACTAAATATGGATACTTAGTCAAAATTCAGAGTTCACAGTATTCTGTTGTAGTAAGTCTCCTGAATTTTATTTTATTTCGCTATGAATAGTAACAGCCCCAAAAGGCTTGCTTGAGTGGACACTGATCAAAGATAACTTAGGAAGATACGTTTTTGCTCTGTTTCAGACTGAAACTGAGGATACAACTGAAAGATTAATTTCAAGTTAATAATTTATTCAGTAGAACAAGCCTAACACTTTCAAAGATACCTTACAGACTTACTGATATTCAGTGGCAGTGGACACCTAATTTTAGCCTTATAGGTAGGCTTACAAAAGTCTTTTGAAGATTTAAACACTAACATAAAATGACAAGAAGTCACCTGAAATCTAAGACACAGGAGAAAAGAACAAAGATCAAAATGAGATCTTTAATATTCCTAGTTAGAGCTACCTCACTCTAGAGGTGCCCAGGTTTTTCCAGTTCAATAATTCTGTTTTTCCTGTGAATACTTAATATAGCCAAAATACATCTAAAAAGCAAAGTGAAGTTCTGACAACAACTTGTTCTAGGTTAATTTACATAACCTCAATGTCAATGCTAAGACAGACATATTGACATAATATGGATTTAGATACATATTTAAGTAGACATAAACCCATGCTACCATGTTTTTATTCCTATCCTGTACTAATGTGAGGTATGGAAACGTGCTATCGTACATTCCTATTGTACCTTCCTTTTGCTGTTCATTTATAGGTCAGCTCTTAACAACAGTTTGCACGAATTGTGCTGAGGTCAATAACGGATGAGGTAATATATCTCCTGAAACTCCCAGCCCAGCAAAGGTTTCCTTCAGAAGACATGTAATGTCTTGACACCACCAGGACTAGAGCCAGTTAGACCCCATTTTGGACTACCCATCCCATTCACTCAAGACATGGGAAAACAAAGTTTGATACATTCCTGTATCGTCCAGTTGCAAAGAGTACAGTCAGGCTGTAGTCTCACTCACTGAAGTGTGTCAGTGTCATCTAGCAAGAGAGAGAATATCTAATTTTGTAGCTAAACCCATTCCTGGAGAATGGTTTGCTGATTTCACTAGGTGTAGTGGGGATTTATTTAGCTTGCTTTTTTTTTTTTCAGTGGAGAAATTAATATATGTGACATCCGAAATTTTAGCAAACCTTCATTTACATTAATACTAACAAGACATTTTGGAATGCTTGCTTTATGAGTTTCTTTCTCCATTTTTGCATCTGATAGGCATTGTTAGAACAAAATATAAAAGCCCCTAGGGTTACATGATTCACTTACTATAACAGTTTTCATCCTTGAGTTTGTTCACTTATCTTTTCCTTTCCATCAATACATGACTTACCAGTGATTTGTTTCAAAGCCCATTAAGACAATTGTGAAGTTGGGCCTTCATTTGGTATGCAGTCTGCACAACACTGGTGGTCTAACTGTATTTATTAGCAAAATTACTAAAAAGCATTATTGTGTCAGATAAAAATAAATAAATAGTTACATTTCATGTAATAAGGATTAGAAAGAGGTCCACACTATGGTACAGGCTGGCATAACCCGAGGAATCTTTACTGCTGTTCAAAATCGAATTGTCCATCACAGCCTGGCTTGTCATTTCCCTAGCCTGTGGACTCTGATGGTGCTCTGTTTCGTCTCTTGAACCATTTTATGCCCTCTTGTTGATCTGCTGATATCTGCTAATACACAGCCAGTTCTGCATTTGATCTCCCTTCTTAACAGCTACTTGAGTGAGTGCTTGCAGAAGTAAGGGGCCATTAGGGAGACCAAGGCAGCAAGTCTGGTACTGAGGATACTGACATCTTTCATCACTGGCCAACACCAGAAAAGCTCTACCAGTCTTGGTGGGGTTCAGTTCTAGCAGTTTCATGCGTAGAGTTTGCATATGTGAATGACAGAGTGTGAATCCTTCTTAAAATTGTTTGTGTAACGCACTAATTCATTAATATTCAGACATGAGAGCAAACACATACCTGAAGCATTTGGAAGAGCATGGTCTCCTTAAACGTTGAAAAGGTGGTAAGGGAAAAGTTTTTTGTTGTGTGTTCAAATTGTTCTGCAAACTACAGGATTAATTATGTTGATTTTCATGGTGTTTTGGGCCAGACTATCAGGTTTAAATACTGCATGCAATACCTCTGTCTATTTGGCTATCACTTTTTATTGTATTGCAGCTATGATATTCGTTAATAATTTAGGTTAAATTAATATTTCATTTAAATATATATATTCACAAATTGTTAACAGGAATGTTGGGAGCTTGGTTGTAAAGCATAGACACATCTGTGGATTGTACCTTTTTTTTAACCTTATCTTAGTTCTCAGAGAGTACAATGAAGTTTATAAACATGCACATATGTATTTATAGAACAAGAAATGCTTTGTAGGAAATCCTGAGAGCCGCAAGGGCTAAGCATAACCTGCTTGACCTGCTAAGTAATAAATAAATAGTATTCTCCAGGTTTAGACCAAGTCTGCAAAGTTCTGCAGTCCTTTTCAAGACTGAAAAGTGAAAAATTGAAATTCAGAGATACAGGAAAAGAAGGTTAGAATAGAAACCACTATATGACCTTTGTAGCATGTTATTGTAGCATGTCTGAGTAGGCATATGCATCTATATAAACAGGATGTTAATCATTTAGACTGTGAGTTGAAGGAGCAGCAAGGACAGAAATTAGTAAAGACTTCTCATTTCTTGATGTTTTAAATAGCCTGCTGCCCACTCGGAGAACTGTCTTTATAAAGAGCAGAGAAAATGTATTTTTGCTAATGCATTGTATCTGTTACTTTGCAGAGTCCTCTGTTGATATTCAGATGAAGAGTGAAACTATCAAACATGCAAATAACAAGGAAGAACATCTCTGTTCCATGTCATTATACTCACCATTTTGGAAATGTGCAATATGGTATTGACTGTCAAATTTTATATGCTTAGCTTTAGAAAACTTCAGAGAGAGGTTAATACGCAAAATGTTTACCTGAATTTTCAGCATTTTAAGATCAGAAGTATCTGGATTGTTTGTCCTCGATTTTAAATTTGATAATCAAGTAGTGGTTAGATTTGAACATAAATGCTGTAGTTTTTCAGCATGAACAGCCTGTCTGACTAAGGCAAAGAAGTGACTGAGTTATAATTTTTCATAGGCTTATTTTAAATAAAATAGACCATTGCAAAAACACTGCATAAATTAAACAAAAGTGGCATAATCTGGTTTAAGCAAAATTGTTTTTTTAAGTGTAATTTTGTTTGCAGTCTCAAATGTTAATAAGATTAGAGCATAAATAAAAAAAATATTTAGAACTTCACACTTCGTTCTTCAAAAAACTCAGTAAATACCTAATTTCAATTTAACTTGCTCTGGATTTTGTGCAGCTGCTTTCTTTTGTTCCTCATGTGTCTCTGCTTCTTCCAATCCAACCCCCATAACACATGCTCTGCAATTCCTCCTGTTTCCATTTCATCCTTCTAAGAACTGCTCAGTCTAAGTACATTGAGAACACTATGACACGTCCCCAAAACATAAAGTTAACCCGTAAGTGTCCCATGACATGCTACATAAACTCAGGGAAACAGTTCTTGCATAACCTTGTCAATCAATACACACTTCCTAGCAGCTGCTGCTGCCCTGAAATTATGATAAAGGATACCTTCCTGAGTCGACTAATGACACACTGCAATGAGGGGGTTAATTACCATCATTTGTGTACTCTACTTAATGCCATTTTTCTCATCAGCGCGCTCTCTCCCTTATGCACGCACTGCATTTCATAAATAACTAACAAGATAAAAAACTTTGGATGAAATCTTATCAAAACCACCAGAGACTTGAGTATACATGCTTGGGTATCTAAAACCCCTTGTCCTCCAAGGCATTGAAATAGTTAAGATCTTTAACAGATGAAAAATATATTCCAGTACTTCTTTGCTATTTCTTTGCTATAAGGGTTAACTGTAATCATGCTCCTTAATTTATTTTTCTTTTTCATTGTGTTGAATAAACCCTGCAGGTTTACAGTTCCATGGCTTATTGTATGTATGTATGTATGTATGTATCTATGCATACATTATTCAGAACCTAAAACCATACGGAGAATTCTGCTTTCTTGGCTCTTTTTTTTTTTTTTTGGTACCAGGAAGTAGTAAAATGTTTTGAGATGCTATTAAGTCTTTAAGTTACAAAATCTAGATTCCACCTTAAAAATGTTCCATACTGTACATTGCATAGCCTGGGGTGCTGACTAGCTGCCAAATATCTATCAGAGAGTGATTTATGATATATGATACGTTCCTCAGCCCAAGTGGAGACTGTTTAGTTGAAACATGAGAAAGGAGAGGCCTTGTGCTCTCAAAACCATGATGACAAGTTTCTGTTTGGCTTTCTGAGGGAACACACAGTACAAAACGTGCCATATTTTACAACACCAAAACTTATGTAAGGAACAAAACTAAATTCACTTAACCCCTGGTTTCATTAGTTTTTCCTTTTTTTTTTCCATTCTCTCTATTTTTTGGTGAAGTCTGCTTCTTACTGTAAAAAAATGCCTTTCTCTTTTTTTGTTTGCAGGGTCTGTGAAATAGAATTGCAACAGCTTGATTCCGAAAATTAAAATATTTTCAATAGCTAATAGATGTGTGAGCATATTTTTAAAATGAGATTTCAGACCCACAATTTAGATTTTGCTTGTACTTTCCTTTCAACTCTAACTAAAGCCTATGTTATGATTTCTGATGCTTTTTGTTCTGAAAATAATTCTTCCCTGCAGCTGTGAAGAAGTACCTTTCCCATGCGGTTTTTGGCATCCACACTTTAACATGCCTGGGTAGAACAATATGGTCAGTGACTTCTGGGGTCTTGAACAAGAAAATTCCTCAGGGTCTTGTGACAGTATTCATGGACAGTTACAGCCAGGGGAAAAAAAAAAGCTGCCTGTTTAATCTAGCTGATATATCTGTTTTAGATAGACATTCAGTCACCACAGTACCTAAGTGCTAAAATACAGCATGGAACAGAAGCAAACCCAAAACCTTGTTATCTAAAGTAGGCTGGATTTGTTTCTTCATATCATTATACTGTCTTTCTTTTCATGTCCTCTCTCTGCATTTATTATTTTCCAGGTTTTGCTGTGGGAGAACGGCTGATATGAAAGGCTGTCTTTACACAGGGCAGTGAAAATGATCAACCTAGAGCATGTTCTGATCTCGAGTAAAGCCTTTCACAGCTGCACAGTAAGTACGTGTCATCTTCAGCATTTTGTATCTACAGTATGTTGAAAGCCTGAGCCCAGACAGAAGATGCAGCAAGTACATATTATGAAAGCACATAACCTCTGTTTACAAAACCTTGCAGCTCCTCACTATCTGAAAAAACCCTTTAAATCCATGGAGTATAAGTGCAGAAGGAAACAAGTACGTTTATTTTCTTTCTACAAATGAACAATTACGACAAAGGCCATATCTAGTCTGGTGCATCTAGGAGAGCTTCCCAGGTCTACTATGACATTGTTCCAGCTTCATATTCAAGTGAAGACCCAGAACCAGGGTGGCACAATTCTGTGTCTGGATTTCTGCTGAAAGGTATGGGCCCAATAGAGCCAGGGAGTACTTTGGCCACGTCCCCAGCCCTGGCAGCTGGGAGCACAGGACTGTGGCATGTGTAATAGAACCCATCCTCCACTCAGTCCAGATACAGCCAGGAAGACAAAGTAATATACCCTGTGACATAACAGGAAACTGTTAGCAGAAAAAGAAACTAACTTGACCTCTTCTGAGTTCTTGTAAGGTCCTTAAACACAGGACCTTATTTCTATAAGATTCATTGAGGACATAGACAATTTCCAGATATGTGATTAGCACAAGTTATTTGGAGAAGGTGCAAATCATAATGTGGACTTGAGAGGTAACTTTGGCTTCAGTCCTTTGAGGCTGTTGGGATGAAAGATCAGGCTTTTATGTTGTTATGCAGAGAGCAGAGGCTGTAGAGAATGAATATGCACTGGTCTCAGACCGCTAAGACAGAGAAGAGACTGGTGAGGGGGCTGGCTAAATAAACTGTGACACAGGTATGTTTCTGTTTACATAGATGATTTTTCTTGCTCAGTCAGAATTAAATCTCTGGGAAGTCAATTTGACTAGCCGGTCAATAGCAGAAAAAGCCCAATCAACACTGGCTGTTGAGGTTGACTATCCTTTCAGTTCCTCGGTCAATATAATATTGATAGATGTCTTTGGGCTCAGTTATTGGCCCGTTCCAGGTATGTGCAAGTCAACAATTCAGGAAAGCCCCACTCTGAAGGCTTCTCAAAAGCACTGCTTTTTCTTGTGTTACCCAGAAGTCCAGGTATAACAACTTGTTGTGGGGTAATGCAGCTGATTGTTTTGAGAAAAGATGCAAGCTGGAAACCTGACTAAGAACTATGTACATGCCTACAAGGTAAGCAATCGTTAGTTTGGGAAGGGAGACACTCCGTCACTTAGAGCTGTGCAGCTACATGACTTCACTGCATACATCTCCCAAAACTGATATTTAGTGTGACACTTTCTTACCTTAAATTGAATCTTGAAGATTTCTGAAATATATCTTTAGGAACCTGTGGCTTTTTAAAGTCCTGCCTCAAACATTAACTTAGTTGTTGTCACATATTGCATTTTTATCCCATCTGAGAAAACAAATAGCATGCTGAGTCTGAGCACATTCACTGCAATACCCGTGATATGTAAGGAGGCATAGAATATTGCGAGGAAAATAAACAGAAACTTTCTGACACTTAAGAATGGATTGACAGAGAGAGATATAAGCCTGTGAATAGACTAATTCTCTATCCTGTGATTGGTGTGAACCTTTGGTTATGTTCTGAATTAATCCTCCTTCCTGAGTGGCTTTATAGTTAATACAGAGTAATAATACTACACAAACCACTGCTTAAGCTGTTGCCAGGATCTCATCTGTCTTGAGGTCTTTACTTTCTTCTGTCCAAACAGGCACAACTACCACCACTTTGTGTAAAGTGACCCAGCCTCTTCTGCCACAGGCATCCAAACATGCCCCAGCTGGTTTTTATCTGGAAGATACAAGAGCAGCTTAACAGCAGAGTATGAAGTGGCACATAGAAAATGCATAACAAGCTACTGAGATTCATGGCAGGCCATTCTGATTGCCTTCCCACTATATCTCACAGTGTTACATCAATATTTGATGTCCTGAACTAATGATGCTTTGTAATCAGAGTAGAAGTGTGCCTATGGAATGTTAACTAGTGACTATTTTAGATGACTTTTTGCAAAAAATGACAAAATAGTCTTCAGGCCTCTCAGCCTGGGAAATGCTGGTATTATCTGTTACTTTACTGACAATACTGAAAAGATCTAGCTGTGTTTAAGAGAACATTGTAAGTTGTCTGATATCTGCTCTGCAGAAATGTTAGAATATGAAAACTGTTAAAGGTTATGGGTTCACCAGCAACTTTTCCTCACTTGGGAATAATCTGTTGCTGTTTTAGAGTATAAACAACCATATTAATGTTAAAATAATTGTTCAAGACATTTTCTTATGCTTGGATATTCAGTATAAGTGCTGAGACTTGCAACTTGGCTAGCGGCTGCAGCAGACAAACATCCTGTCAAAGTGCCTGGCACTCCGTGTTCCTGCATGATTGGCAGGAAACAGTGTGTTTGGGGAAAGGGAAGATGGACATTACAAAAACTATAAACTTGTTTTCCCAAAACAATAGCATGATACAAAACCAAAGGAGCCTTTTATTAAAATATTTCTTGTTAGATTAGTGTGTTGCATCGGTAAGTGGGGGGAGGGATGGGGAGAGGGTGTGATTGCTTAATACATAACTGGGGCTTAATATAACTGACGCACTATACACATATTTGTTTTCTGGTAGGCTATGCATCAGCCACACTTTAGTATGTGTGGAACTGAAACCACCCATCCGTATGTGCCCAGCCCATTGGGGTTCATTTCTAGTACACCGTATTGGCATTAGTTGCTGTGTTAGCTTGATCTGACTAGATCTGTCTTCACTATCGCTGGGCAATGCAGATGTCCTTGTGCTTATTTGGTCCATTACAGCTCAAACTGCAAGGCAGACCAGGTGTTTTTGTCCCACTAGTGCCATCCTAGCATTGTGCAGAAGGTTGGCTTTAACCTCTGTGGGACATTGTACGCAAGTCCAGCTGGCCAAAGCCGCAGTGTGGGTGTGCTGAACAAGCATCTTCCCCAGCTGCCTGGGCAATGTCTCTTCCCCAGTTACTCTCTGAAACTCATAGTGCTGTGCTGAGTCCTGGAAGCTCTTAAGATGGAGGAGAGCGAGGGAGCTCTTTATGTAACTGCAATCCTCCAACCTGAAAGCCTTCTGGCTGTCTCTGATGCCTTGCTCCTGAAAAGCAGTCTGAAGCAATTTATGAGTTTTATACATCGATACAGGCAACCAGATAACTAATTTAGCTATCTATACAGCAGCCAAGCAGGTAAGGCATGTCAGGAGGGGACTGCTGAATCAGACTGTATTTGAAGGACAGTCAAAACTGGGAAATGGAATTTGCTTTTTTTCTTATCTCTTCTCAGTAGGCATATCTAGAAATACACCTGTTTGTCTGTGAGACCCAAAAGCATCTTCTGAAAACACTGAGGTAAATTGCAGCTGGATCTTAAAAAAAGGGAATGCAAAGCATGCAAATGATGACCAAGAGTGTGGTGGTGAAGGTGCGAATCAGCTACCTTGTCTCTGAAGGAGCTCTGCACAGGACATGGGAAAATCTGCAGAACTTGGTTTTCTGTTCTGTTTCATCCTGAATTCATTGACTGTCAGTGGAATAAAAAAAAAAAGGAATGTTATGACTTCTAGATCTGGTTGCTATAAACGTATAGATTAAGAAATGGAAGGAAGCTTCCAATAACCTTGGGATGAGAAATAAGATACCAGTAAATTTGTTGTTAGTTGTCCAATTATGAAAAAGTTTCTGCTACTGTGAAAGGCTCTTGAACTAAAAGATGTTTATAATGTCAGCCTTGTGTTGGTGTGCAATACCATCTGGCACATTTGCAGCAGCAATTGCTTAATATCAACAGTGGTTCCAGCAAGGCGCATAATCAATTTTGGCAGCAAATTTGAATAACAATGAGAAAGTTGAGTTTCTCTTCATTGGTCAGAAATAAGAACATTTTTGTTGCCTTACAGTGATAGACCCAATGCAAAGCAGAACTTGTGCCGGTGTAGATTGGGGGTTTCTCTGGAGTTACATGCTTTTCACCTACTGAGGATCTGACCAGCCATACAAGAGCTATTATGCTGCAAAAATGACATAGATAAGTTGAAACGTGTAGAAAAAAATGCTGAGGAGAGCCAACAGTTTGAACTTTATGGAAATTACTGGAACACATCACCCCCTTGGACATTAGAATATTGCCATAATATGGTACAACTTGGAAAGAATTCTGACATGTGCTGTGTCTACAGTTTCTTTCCTGTGCAGATGAGGTGTCTACACATCCATGGATTGCTGTAGACATTTATTCCCTTAGTTGTAGGCAGATGCGCTACGTGTCCTAGGTGGGTTACAGGGGATGAGGAGAATCCAGTCGAACTCCAGTATGGCTATTTCTCCTCTATAGGTAATGTCTTAATCTATAAATAATGGATATACAGCATGAGGCAAAGAAACCAGCCAGCCTTAACCAAACTGAGCCCTACAGCTGCATTAGCGCCAGACCTCAGTCATGAGAAGGGTGATAAAGATCCTACAGGAGGAAAGGATGTTGTCATTTTTATTCTGAAAAGTTGACATGGTAGTCCTTCCTCTAGCATTGTTACTCCTTTTTACTGCAAGTGGTTAGTGGGTGTTTGGACAAGGATGACATATTGTAGACACAGCAGTAAGACTACCTCAGTTTGTCTGCATGCTCTGCAACACGCAAAGATGTGGGCAGGTATGTCACAGTGTTGAGCATGGCAACATGCTGTGCTCTCAGTCCACATAGGTAAGGTCGCAGTAGCTTGGGAGATGCCTGCCAAGTTTGCTATCTAGAGGAGTAACTGGCACTAGTGCTGCTGTAGGACTCAATTTGGTTAGGGCTGGCTGAAGCTTCTTTACATCATGCTGCATATCCTTAGACTTAGTTTTTGCTCCAGATTCAAGCTTATGAATGTTTGTACTTAGTTTATTGCAAATAACTGGTCTTTGAATTTACAGCCATTTTGGTTCATTTTGATCAAACGCAGGTTTCCTACAAACGTTCTGAAGCCTTAATTTAAAGTCTCGTCTATAGTCAAGAGATTCTCCTCCTGGTGAACTGATAAGCTGACATATATGCCGAGTGAAAACAAAAAAGTGAAAGAAAACCAACAGCAAATTGTATTTGAAATTGGAACAAATATCAATGGGAGAAACTGCATGTAGTCGTTGTCAGTCATAGTGAAGAGATTTCTCTGTGAGTGGCATTTAATTTAATGATTTCACAAATACGTGTGGGCAACTCCATCAATTTTAGGTGAGTTGACAGGCTCATTACATTTATAACAGCCAGGACTTGATCCTGCAAACCTTACTCACCAGAGTGAAAAATAGTTTGAGGCCATGCCATTGTTATGTATAAAATAAAGGAGAAATAAAGATCAAAATAAACATTTTTTTCCTCCTTTTTTTCAACTTTACCATCAGCAGAATATTTCTGAAGCAGATGAAGGGATGCTCATTCCTATCTGCTCTGAGACACAAATCAGTCTTCTGTTTTTTCTGATGTATGGCTGAGGTAAAAAGTATAATAACAGTAACAATAATAATAACAATAACAATAACGCACAACTCACTGGATAAACAGATTATTAGTTATGCAGCATGATATGACAAAGCAATAATGTGAAGGTGACATAATCAAATACTTACACACTGCAACAACAGAACTAGAACACTCCAAAATCTTGCGATGGTGTCTTTTTGCTAGACTCCACTCTTCCATTTAGTGCTTAAACACAGGGACAAAGTAAAATTCAGAAGACCATCAGAACACCTGTGCATCAAGAGTCTTGCTGAATGCCCTTCTAGTGCCCTGCTTGCACAAGAGCTGGCAGCTGGGCAGCATGTGGTGATCGTAGGTCTGTAAGTCAGTGATCCTGAGGAAACAACCTCACCTTCACTGCTTTATTTCTGTCCTAGACTGAAAAGTAAAGTTTGGTGACATAGGGAAAGAACAAATCAACAATTATTATACTTTCTTTTGAGCCTAAGAGCATTTTTAAAGCATTTTCCTCTAAAAGGAGACCAAAATTGTTTGTGCTTAACTGAGAACAGCCATCTCCAAGGATGAGAGTTGTCCTGTGCCAGCTGTGGTATGCAATGTTGAGAAGGAAGACAATGGGAAAGAAAGAGAGGGGGAAGGAAGAAAAGGAAAGGGGAAAGAAGATGTGACATAGGCACAGAGGAGGACAGTGGAATTTGGTCAGGACACCCAGATTAGTAATCTTGTGTCCTGGTTTTGGCTGGGATAGAGTTAATTTTCTTCCTAGTAGCTGGTATAGTTCTGTGTTTTGGATTTAGTATGACAGTGATGTTGATAACACACTGATGTTTTAGTTGTTGCTAAGTAGTGCTTACGCTAAGTCAAGGACTTTTCAGCTTCTCATGGTCTACCGACTAAGAAGGCTGGAGATGCACAAGAAGCTGGGAGGGGACRCAGCCAGRACARCTGACCCAAACTGGCCAAAGGGATATTCCATACCATATGATGTCATGCTCAGTATATAAACTAGGGGAAAGGTGGCCGGGGGGCTGCTGTTCGGGGACTGGCTGGGCATCGATCAGTGGGTGGTGAGCATTGTGCATCACTTGCTTTGTATATATTTATTATTATTATTATTATTATTACTATTACTATTACTATTACTATTTTATTTTATTTCAATTATTAAACTGTCTTTATCTCAACCCACGAGTTTTCTCACTTTTACTCTTCCAATTCTCTCCCCTATCCCACTGGGCGGGGAGTGAGCGAGCAGCTGTGTGGTGCTCAGTTGCCGGCTGGGGTTAAACCATGACATCTTGGTAAAAAGTCCCTCAAAGTCTTAAATGGGAAATAGCCAGAGTTTTACATGTCATACTCAAGATGAGAGGTGAAAATCATTATTTAATTCTGGGAATCAACATATGATGTAATGAGGCATACTGCAGGGTTATGCACTGCCCTATAAAGTGCTTTTTTGTGTAGGATCAATACAGTAAAGATGGACGTTAACTGAGGCTGCATTGTGTTAGCATTATTTTATGGCAAATCCTTCCTTTACAAATTGATAAAAAGGCTGATTTACTTATAGAGTTTAATTCTATCCCGATTAGTGATCACTTCATCACTTGAAATGCTAGAGCAGGGGGGAATTAGAAGGGAGGGAACCAGTGTCCTATTTGTCTTTAAAATAAAAGGCATTGGACACCTGGCACCCTATAAATACTGTGACACTGCACGATGGCAAACATGGGCACAATGCAGTACTTATTCTCAGTTGGAATCCATCTGTACACTACAGTAGTAAGACAAAAGAGGATTGTTAGCACTTAAAGGCACCTTGACGCAGCCATACCACTTGACTGTTTTATTAATTGCCCCATCTGTTAAGTGAGAACTTTCTGACATAGGTTGGTACGCGCCCTTAAACCCCTTGGTCTGCTTCCTATTGGTTCCACATGTGTTTGTATTTGTTCTCAGTAGGCAGAGATTCCAGAGAGAAAATGAACCGCTGCAGATCGATTGCAGTATCAGTCATGCAGAAGACATGGTAAAACATGCCACTTCAGTGTGGTTTGCTGTTAACCCTTTGAACACAGAAAAGTAGCGGGGAGAGAGAGAGAGAAACCAGTTAGCTGCCAGAGATACTAAGGGGAGAAATAGGATTGGTATCATGACTTCTGAATTAGTCATGTCGTTAGGGGCTCTCTGCCTTCTAATAATTCTTCACAAATTACATTTCCACTGCTGCCTGTCTTAGAGCTATGTACTTTAGTATAGCCAAGCCAGGCAGTATTAGGCTGATGTGGAAGATTACACTGCTGTCCTGAGTATTCCTGCCCATTCTGCACCGCCTGGATAATTCTCTGACAAAATTACAGTGACAATAGCAGTGACTGAGGCCTAGAGTGACAAAAGCCAGAGCATTTAAAGGTAAGGCCATGATTCAGACCAGCAGGAATAAAACAAAGGCATAGTGTTGTTAAGTGTTTGCAGAAGGTGTAGGCTCACTTCCCTGAATTTTCGGTTGGCTTTTATGTTATTGCTTAGAATTATATTCTAAACCACGATTTTAAAAGGCATTAAGGGAGAACTTGTAGTTTGAAGATGTGGACAGTAATTCAAGGCATTTCAATTTATTGAGAAAGTGGGATTAAAATCAAAAGACCAACTTCATCTGAACTCACAGGTAGAAAAGCAGTATTCTTATTAGTTGAAAACAATTAGCAGTGTTGTACTTGGCCAGGGCTCTAAAAACCTGAAAAATTTCTGAACTTTGAAGGTGACTTCTGTGAATTGCACATGTGCATTCATATGTTTATGCTTGAGGGAGGCAAGTAGGACCTGTTTTCTCCAAAATCCAAGGCAGCACAAAAATCTTCTGTTATAGTGCTACAATTGTGCTGACTGCAAAGCCTGCTAAAGGCTACATTAAATACAAAGGTCCACATAATCCAGTCATTTTTCATATAATCAGAATCATTTAGGTTGGAAAAGACCTTTAAGATCATTGAGTCCAACTGTAAACCTAACACTGCCAAGTCCACCGCTAAACCATGTCTCTAAGCGCCACGTCTACATGTCTTTTAAATACCTCCAGGGATGGTGACTCAACTACTTCCCTGGGCAGCCTGTTCCAATGCTTGACAACCCCTTCAGTGAAGAAATTTTTCCTAATATGCAATCTAAACCTCCCCTGGCACAACTTGAGGTCATTTCCCCTTGTCCTATCAGCTGCTGCTTAGGAGAAGAGATTGACACCCAGCCCACTACAACCTCCTTTCAGGTAGTTGTAGAGAGTGATAAGGTCTCCCCTCAGCCTCCTTTTCTCCAGACTAAACAACCCCAGTTCCCTCAGCCGCTCCTCATCAGACTTGTGCTCTAGACCCTTCACCAGCTTCGTTGCCCTTCTCTGGACACGCTCCAGCATCTCAATGTCTTTCTTGTAGGGAGGGACCCAAAACTGAACACAGTATTCGAGGTGTGGCCTCACCAGTGCCGAGTACAGGGGGATGATCACTTCCCTACTCCTGCTGGCTGCACTATTTCTGATACAGGCCAGGATGCTATTGGCCTTCTTGGCCACCTGGGCACACTGCTGGCTCATATTCAGCCGGCTGTTGACCAACACGCCAGGTCCTTTTCCGACAGGCAGCTTTCCAGCCACTCTTCCCCAAGCCTGTAGCGTTGCATGGGGTTGTTGTGACCCAAGTCCAGGACCCGGCACTTAGCTTTGCTGAATCTCATACAGTTGGCCTCGGCCCATCGATCCAGCCTGTCCAGATCCCCCTGTAGAGCCTTCCTACCCTCAAGCAGATCAGCACTCCTGCCCAACTTGGTGTTGTCTGCAAACTTACTGAGGGTGCACTTGATCCCCTCATCCAGATCATTGACAAAGATATTGAACAGAACTGGCCCCAGTACTGAGCCCTGGGGAACACCACTTGTGACCAGCCACCAACTGGATTTAACTCCATGTACCACAACAATTTGGGCCTGGCCTTCTAGCCAGTTTTTTACCCAGCGAAGAGTACGCACATCCAAGCCATGAGCAGCCAGTTTCTCCAGGAGAATGCTGTGGGAAACGGTGTCAAAGGCTTTACTAAAGTCTGGGTAAATCGTACCATTTTTGGTACAATTAGATGAGAGGATGACATTACAGTTGAAAAGCAACCACAAAGGATGAATGCATGAGTCCTTTTGGCCTGTAGCAATGACAAAAGTTGTGCAAGTAAAAAGGACAGAGCTTGTATTTCATGGGACTCTTGCTCCATGCAGTCTCTGCCCTTTCTCAAGTCAAGAATACGGAGTGGGCTGATCCAGCCAATCTAATTCTCAGCAACATGGCTTCCTCATACTGTTGTAACTGAAACTGTCAATGATGATGCAGCCACTGGGTATCTGTTTAGTTACACAGTGTATTAGCTGGGTAACACCGGCCTTCTGAAAAGGAAGAACTGATGGAGGTAAGTGGAGTTAGGTACTGGACAGCACAAGCTCTGGCAGCACTTCCTTCAAACAAGCTGCTTGTCCCAGAGTCTTCTGAGCTTCTTCCAGTCAAAAGCTGACGATTGTGCTGGTTATGATTGTTAGGCAAGTTGCTGGAGAGTATGAAATGAGAATCCTTGTAGCAAAGACCAAGGCTGTGCAAGTGAGGAGGAGAGAGGTTGCCTTATATGGGACTCCTGCTACGTAAGGTATGGAATATCCCTTTGTACAATTCTGGTCAGCTCGCCCAGCTGTGACCCCACCCAACTTCTTGCCCACCCCCAGCCTACTCACTCTGGCTCCCTCTTCTTCATTCCTTCCCATCAGGTATTTATCCACATGTAAAAGACCCTCCAGAGCATTTTTTTCTCCAGGATGAACACTCCCAGCTCTCTCAGCCTCTCCTCATGAGAGACGCTTTAGGCCATTAACCACCTTGGTGGCCCTTTGCTGCACTCAATCCATTATGCCCATGTCCCTCCTGTACTTGGGAACCCAGCACTGGACCCAGCACCCCAGATGTGTCTCACAAGGGCTGAGGAGAGGGAAAGGATCACCTCTCTTGACCTGCTGGCAATGCTCTTTTTAATGCAGCCTAAGAGGCTGTTGGCTGCCTTTGTTGCAGGAGAACATTGCTGCCTCACAGTCAGCTTGTTGCCCATCAGCAGTCCCCAGGGCCTTCTCTCCAGCCTGTCAGCCCTCAGTGTGTACTGGTGCCTGGACTTGTTCCTCCCCAGGTGCAGGACATTGCACTTCCCTTTGTTCAGTTGTGTGAAGTTCCTGTCTGCCCGTTTCTCCAGCTTGTCCAGGTTCCCCTGGATTGCAGCAGGACCCTCTGATGAATAAGCCTCTCCTCATCTGAAAACTTGTTGAAGGTGCAGTCTGTCCCATCGTCTAGGTCATTAATGAAGATGTCAAACAGTACTGGTCCCACTACTGACCCCTGGGGTGCACAACTGGTTACTGGCCTCCAGCTGGACTTTGTGCCACTCATCACAACCCTCTGGGACTGGCCATTCAGCAGGTTCTTAATCTACCTCACTATCCATTTATCTAGCCCGTACCTCGTCAACATGTCTATAAGGATGTTAAGAGAAAGATAACAGTGTCAAAAGCCTTACTGAAGTGGAGGTAAATGACTTCTACTGCTCTCTCCTCATCCACCATGCCAGTCACTTCATTGCAGAAGGCTGCTGGGAATTTGCTTTTGTGAATCCACGCTGACTACTCCAATTGACCTTGTCCTTCATGTGTTTGGAAATGGTTTCCAGGATTATTCACTCCATCTCCTTCCTCGGGATTGATGTCAGGCTTTACCACCATGTTCTTCCCTAGATCCTCCTTGTCACCCTTCTTGAAGAAAAGAGTGACATTTGCTGTCTGCCAGTCATCAGGAGTCTCCCCCGGTCATCACAACCTTTCTAAGGTAACCAAGAGCGGCCTTGCAATGACATGGGCCAGCTCCCTCAGTGCTCATGGCTACATCTCACCATGGACATGTATAGGTCCAGTTTGTGTAAGTGCTCCTTAACCTGATCTTCTTCCACCAAGGATACAAGTACCTCCCCTTGGACTTCCCCACAGTCTCAGGGGCCTGGGGTTCCTGAAGACTAGTCTCACCAGTAAACACTGAGGTGAAGGAGGTGTTAAGTACACCCGCCTTTTCCATGTCCTTTCTCATCAGCTCCCCTACGCCATTTAGCAGGTGGCCCATATTTTCCTCAGGCTCCCTTTTGCTGCTGATGTCCCTTTAGAAACCTTTCTTGCTGCCCTCCAAATTCAGAACTTTAGACTGTTCTTAAAACTATCTAAGAGATAATCATTACTATCTTTCCTTAAAACCCTCTAATTAGAGATAAAGCAAACATGTAATGGTACTGTATAAGCAGAGGCTACTTTAAGGTCGGATCATACCAATTTTAATACAGTTTTTAGATGAGATTTCAGCTTTATCAAGCTCAGAATGGCTCTAACAAATGCATCAAAGCTTTAATCTCACAGTTTATGGTGGTAACAGACCCTCTATATGGATAGAATTACAAAACTGTCTTTACATGGCTGATGATGTTCCAGTCATCTTTTTCTCTTTAAAAATATACATTTGTTGAAAAATCTCAGGGTTAGCCAAGCATGAAAGTTTCCAGGTACGCATGAAGGGTATGTAAGTTGACCTACTGTTGCGGGGCCTCCTGGCAGAAGACCATATGTGCATCTTTCTTACAGTGGATGTAGTAAGGAGATGTGGCAATTTCCTAGCTTTGGAGCTTTGAGTCAGATTTACTATGCTAACATGGTTATTTTGCACGTGTTGAAATTTTTTGGCTTGTTAACACATGCCTTAATGACTCAGGGGAGGTTCCACTGAAATTGGTTCTTGCTCAATGTTCCTTCTTACAGATGCTCAATTGTAACTGCAAACCATCTTAGTGTATGGTGCTTGTTGAGAGGTATCCAGAGGCTGTGATCTTTAGGTTTTGCCTTATTTTTAACTGAGAGATCACATGGAAAAGGGTTGTGAACATTGGATCATATTTAGAAATGTCACTACTATTAATATTCTGCTTTTATTTTTCAAGCCTGGAAAGAACCTTGACCAACAAAATGTTAATATTTAATTTACTGGTATCTGCTAATTATTCTTCTTTTCTAAGCTATTGCTGTAAAACGGAAGTTACTATTAACGAAAATTTAGGTAGAAGGACTTGCTCTGTTCTGTTGCTGAGGGGGTGAAATAAAAACACAAATACATTTATCACCACTAACCTACAAAGCAAGCTTCAGCCCAACTCAGTTAAGAACAGCACAGTATCCTCGAAAAGAGGGTCTTTTTACAGATATACGTAGTAAATAGATTTACACATGTAATATGTTGTAAGGTGGTAAGACTTAATATGGTGATAACTTGTGGGAAGTCACAAAAAATAGCTGTTGGAGAGACAAGGAGTGTATTTCTCCCATGCCCTGGTGTTCCTAGCTCATGCCACTGTAGCCTCATTCTATGAAAACAGAATGTTATAGACATGCTGTAGGGGTATGTTGATCATAAAATTCCTTAATAAACCCTTTATTTACAGCAAAATAGTTTTCATATAATCACTAATTTGACAGAACATTTTAAAATGATTTATAATTAAGAGCTAATGCCCATGGAATAGAATATTGTCACAGGTTAATGGCCTCCTGCTGGTTCATGAATGCAGAAGTGTTTATTTTCCAAGCAGCAGGCGCTGATCCTCTGACAGTGTTCTATCAGAACAACATTTTTTCTATTATATAAAATGACTAGTGCAGATTTAAACATTTTATCTGATGGATGGTGGTACATTGGTGTGACAGATATTTACTGTACCATGTTTGACTCAATGCACTTTTACAGAGTGATAGGCCTCTCTCTAGGTCCTAGATTAATTACTGACTTTGAACAGACCTTGTTATTTGCTTGGACTATCTGAAGAGTACTTGCTTTGATGTTTCCATTCTCTTCTTCCATTCCATCTCTTGAAAAACCCCAGCAAAACTTAAACTTCTAGCAGTTCGTAAGCATTTACATAAAACAGTTCAGACTCTTTTTGGAAAGTGTTGGGGAACAGGAAAGAAAAATAAGAAGTATATCCCCTATAAAGCAAACAAGGATTAATAAAATTACATGTTACTGGGATTGCTTGAGGGGAAACATCGTTCCAACAGTTTGTGTGCATCTTGGGTCATACTTTAAATCTTGCCTTCGTTATGATTCCCAAAAGTGATCAGTGCCAATTTAATAGGAGTCAAGCCAGAGAACTGGTCTGTGCACTCTTCTTTTTTTTCATGTGTACATGTGTGGGACTTGAGCATGGAGAATAAGTGGTGAAGGAGAAATGTGGTTTTATGCAACTGTGAGTCTGATTGATAGGCAGGTGAATATATCTTCTAAAATAAGCTATATTACCGACTCCTTCTGTTACCTTGAGCACTTAATTGCTCTGTCTCCCTGTTGGGAGTGTGGCTGTAGATCATTAACATTTGTACAAGGCTTCAAGATGCAAGAAAATATATAATTAGTAAAAGTTTTTTGGGATATATTAGGAAAAAGGAACTGGGTAGCAGTTGTGGGAGAAGGAATTCCTCCTAGAATACTGGGTGCTGAACAAGGAAACATCATTTCAGAAGGTTCCTTTTGAGAAAAAATGCCATGAATATATTTTTTTAATCTCACAGAACAGGAACTCTCAGTAAATGGCAACGCTGTGAACTATATAACCTGACAAGGCAAGTGATGATTATGAAATTTCAGACTTAATTGGCTCTCCTTATACCTTTTTAATGTCAATACCATTGAAGATGTTGCAAAAACCCTTCCAGTAATAAAGAGGTTAACCAGCACAGCAGCTGAATATCCTGTTAGATCTGAAACACCTTTCTTCCTTGTCACACTCCCTCACTCCTTTGAAAGACTTTTTGAGTCAGCTCAGCTTCTACCAGTTTCCTTTGAAAGGTATTTTTGAGTAGCAGTATAAATTCTTTATCAAAATGTAGGCAATACACTATTTCTGTTGTTGAACACTCTATTCGGCCTGCACTAAATTAATTAAAGACATATTCAGTTTCTTTACTAGGAGAGGGAGAGGGTGCATAAGAAAGCAGGAAATGATCTTTACACATCAGTCTCTTCTAGGGAATAATTGAATGCCAAGACTGCTGACCAGGCTGCAGCTATAATGAGCTTTTATTAACTTTTCTACTAGTGTTCCCATTCTTTGCCTACTAAGATCCCTTCCCTTCTTAGTATGGCAGCAGTCCCAGGTGGATGACAGTGCAGTAAAGAGTGGTTTCTGCTCAGCTAATAAATGTAGAAATAAGAAAATGTTTTCCCTGAAGCTTAGCAGCATTGCTTGGAAATATACCCTTTGTACACAGTATGTCCAAATGTCTGGGAACAATGTGGAGCTTGGGTTCACATCACTCAAAGTTTAAGTGTATATTAAAGATCAGGAAGGAGCTGGGCCATTACAATGGGATCACAGTTCACTATTAGAGGTGTTGTAACACTGTTGGTGTTGGGTAACTGCATCTGTCTGAAAATGTTGTGGGACTAAAGGCTTGGTGAGATCTTATGCCATCGTTACTCTGGTGCATTAGTATTGCTAAAGAGCTACTCCAGATTTAGGCTAGCAGAAGCAGGAGCATGACTGAACCCAGGCCTCTGGTGAGACAAAAACTTTGTCTTCCTTCTCTTCCTGAATTTCAGTGGAAAGTAACTCCACAGCTCTTTATAGCCAGCAAGGTCAAAAGGAGGAGATGAATTCTGTAGAGGGGTGAGGAAGAGCTGATTCATTCCTGAAAACATAATGGACCTTATTCAAGAGTTATTCCAGTTTAAGATGTCTCGTGTTTTGTACCGTGGATTGTAGAGGAAAAAACTGTGCACCAGAATACCCTGGATATTACCCTGAATATTCTCCCAGGAATACCTCTTTAATAAGGGTGAATAAGAAGGTAATATGAGCTACAGGGAGTGTGCAAGCTATACAGGAGGAAGGGTATGAAGCAAAAAGAGGTGCCAGTATAAATGACGAAAGAAAACTTGAAGTTGGACCTCACAGCTAAGTGCTGTCTGCTAAGTCTTCCTGGGAAGATCTCACCCACATCTCTGGCACTTCCACAGCAGATAACCTAAGCTGACATTCACCTTGGCTGCATTACACAAGTCATATTTTCACCAGGACAAACTGTTGTTGAACAGCAGACCCATTGAGTTACTCATGCTTTCCTTTAGCAGGCGTGCATGTTTTCTTTTCCATAGCTGGCTTTTTCTTTTTTTCTTTTCTTTTTAGTGCATCTTCAGACATTCTCAGTCCCCCTTCCACTGCTCAGATATGCTAGGTTTGCTTCCATGAGGTGGTCATGTATCATCCACTTTTACAGTACTTTGATGGGACAAAATAGTTTTGACCAATTTTGTAAAGCAGTTTTGTAAGTGTATAGGATGTGGGAAAAAGTTATTGCTCTTGCAATCTTTGCCTTCTTGTTTTTTAACTTCAGCGAGAAAACGGGGCATCGATGGCTAATGATACAATTCTGGTAGTACCAGCCTCTCTCCATCCTGGCCCACAATAGACAAGAGCCTAGATACGAACAAGAGGAATTGCAATATGTTTGCACAATGGGAACTTTACTTAGAACAGCATCAAAATGAGTAAATTGGATAAGCAATCATTCAGCTGCCCAGCTGCCTCTGGAAAAAATGCTTAGTGAAAAGGGTGGGATGATTTACACCAACATTTATCCTCCCAAAATACTGTCAGTCAACAATGTTTTTCTCTCTTCTCCTGAGAAACAGGATTTGTCAGACTTCCTGAGCCAGTGGTATTTAAAATATAAACAAATTAAAACAAAAAACAATAGGTGTTTTTCTACAAAGGAGCTATTCTTTTGTGCTTGGCTTTTCATAAAAAAAGGTGTTACAAAAAGTCTAACTACAAACCTATGTTAAAAACATTCTTGAGTAGGGGAACATTTTTTTTTTTCTGATCAACATTCAGCTTCTGATTGGTCTGCTTCTCAGTCAGTTTGGTCAGTAAAAAGGCATAAATCTGGCCACTTCATTCTACTCTGGTTTCTGTGACACTTCCTCCTTTTGATCAGCATCTTAGCCTAGGAGTAGTCTAAAATTAGTGGACCTACATGTGTAGTAAGGTGATAATGTGCTTGGCAGATGATAGGATTTGTCCTTATGTTAGTGCTGTCTACTGCAGACAGGCACTGGTGCAAGAGTGCAGAATTACATCTCTGAAACATGTTTCCCAGATGCAACCATTTGATAGTCAGCAGAGTAAAAAAAATATAATACCCTACACTGAAAACAGCTAAAAAAAGTCACTACATAATCCCATGCTGTACCTATGAACATTATTATGCTCTCTTCCATCCAAACAGTCTCAATCTCACAAACACTGATGAACAATGGAATATGCTTTTATTTTCACGCATTAGGGATAGTGTGACATAACTTGCCTGGGACTTTGTTCTGCTACTTGTTGTTTATGAGGTTACCCCTTGGTCATTAAAATGAGAATTTCCCGCCATTATCAGTTCTTCCACTAGGTCATAAATGTAAACAGAGGGCCAAAAAACACACTAGAGCTACCCACATCCATGCTTTGGGCTGATGGCTGGATTTTTCACACTATTATAAGAAAAACTCATGATGCATTTTTCAGTTCTCCTCTTTCTAGCAGGGAACTTGAACTCTTCAAACTTTCTGTAAAGCCTCAGTTCATAACGTAAAAGGTCATTAGAAACCCTTATTGTGGCAGGGAGACAAATACATCTTGGTGTATAATCCTGGGAGAAGGAGGAACCTTGCTCCATATAGTGAGGACTCTGCCTCAGATGTTTTTCCTATAGGTGGTCCAGTGTTCCTCTTATTGCAAGGGGCCAGAGGTGTGTGAGCAGGGGCTGATCAGCACTGTCTGTCCTGTCTTCTTACTGATCTCCATTTCTGTTTCCTGGGTGAAGAGGCTCTGTCTGTGTGTATATTTGTGTGGAGGCTCAGTGCAACCCGTGAGTGTGGGACCAGAGGTCACGGGGGTGTGCACCAGGTTGCTAGCAACCGGAGAGACTGGAGTGTCCACATGTTGTCTGGGTGCATATGTCAGTGTGTTCAATTGCTAGCAAACATCCAGCCAGACTAGTGGTAAGTAGGATAAGGAGTTTGGGAGCCATGTATTGGAGTGGCCCTAACTCTGGACTGGGTACCACTGAGACGAGAAGGTCTGAGAGTTGGCTACTGGAGCGGCCGTAGGTCCAAGCCAGCTACTGCAGAGACCAGGGATCTGAGCTGGGTACTGGTAAGTTCCATGGGTCTGGACCAACTACCAGAGATACCTGTTTGTGTGTATATGTGTGTGCATGAAGCAACTGGGAGACAATGAGGTCCAGAGCTACTGGACAGATGTATGTCTAAGGCCAGTTACTGGCGGGATCCATATTGAATATATACATATATGTATATATTTTCCACTAACAGGCTTTCATCCTGATCAGCCAGAGGGGGAATGTTAGTGCTAGTTAGTCTGTGTTTTCATAAATGGTGTTTCTTCTGTACGTGAGGCTGGCTGTGTGTACTTGTATACACGTATTGTGTGTATGTGTGCCTGTCTGCCTATTGGGAACATACACTCAGCCTCGCTACTCACTGGACCTGGGGACATGGAGCTGCAGCAGCCTCACCACTGTTGGGCTGCTAGATTCAGCAGCTCTGAATACATACCAGCAAAACCTTCCATTATTTAGAACATTGACCTGTGGACCTTGAAGTACCATCCTCGCCATCTTATACTTGGGAAAGCTGAGGCAGCAAAAAGACACATAATCCAATGCACCCAGCAGGCCAAAGGCAGATCATCTGTGGTTTTGACCTGCTAGAAAAGTGAGAGTCACCACTCAAAGGCAGTGAATAAAACAGAGCATCTCTGAGCTGAGGATACTGGTAGGTGAAGAGCAGTGGACAGGAGCAAAAGCCTCCCAGATCAACTAGCAAGATGTCTGTGAGAGGGAAGAGATTGTAAATGTCTTCCACACCTCACCTCAGCAGGCAGAGGTTAGTATTTTGAGAAATATTCAAAGTGAAGACATTGCAAGTTTTATGCTACTTGTCCTAAATCAAATCAAAGAAACAAACAGAACCAGTACACTTCTCGTTAAGAGAGTGTCATATCTTAGACTGGTAAGCTATAACACATAGGGTGTAGTAACTACTATAATAACACATGCCTTATCATGCTTTGTTCTTTAATTGTCTTTCACACTGGATAGTTTTCCATTCCATCCTCTGCCTTGCTCCAAATCACATAGTAAAGAAAGCATTTTGAGCACTTAGCATTAAAGTCTTTTAAGACAGACCACAGTGCAATTAAACTATTGTGCTGCTGGAGGTGCATAACCGCTTGGCATGTGGTTTTTCTTATACTTCACACTTGGGTGTGTCAAGACACGGTGCCAAATGACATGTGAAGTCTGTAGATGGTGGCTAAATATATCTTACTGTGGCTAGTCTGCAGATCCTGGTTCCTTGCTTCAAGCACCGCAAAGCAAGCCAGAAGCAATGCAAAGGCAGGGTGCTTGACTTGATTTCCTCTGTGGCTGACAAATCCTGGAGAGATTTGCACCCTGAGTTCCTTAGTTGGAGGGAAACTTGTCAGGACATGGGGCATTTTGAACTGGTGCACATGGGAGCTGGTGGAGGAGATGGGAGATAAATCCTGAAGTGAACTCTTTTACTGTTACAGGAAAATACTGGAACTGTTTGGAGAATGCCCTGCTGAGCATCTCTGGATAGCTTTATTTTGTGTGAAAGCCACCTGGAAAATCTTCCTGACTTAGCTGGAGTGTGAAGACAACTTGCCAAAACATCAGCTCAAGCTCAGCTAATCGCAGTACTAGTTATTAAGTTGTTATTGGCTTAAGTAGCTCTTGGAACCATGGAGGAGCGAAGTGAATGTGCCAGGAAGTGTAAGACAGGGGAGGTGGATGCTGTCTTCCCTTCCTTTCACTACAAAGCAACAGTATCATAACTCACAGCTTCAGAGCTCCGCATCTGTGCATTTGTGTGTGTGATGAGATATTTAAAAAAAAAAAAAATAATGACTGCGTACAAAATAAAAATACATACAGTTGCACACACATTTGTATGTATATGCTGTTCATGTGTCTGCATAAGAACAAGATCCAGTGAACAGCTTGAAGTCTTCTGTGTAATTGCTTGCATTTCGGTAGGAATTGTTATGACATTATAATCCAATCACAACAAAATTGAGTTTGATTTTTTTCTGTCATCCAAGCCTGCCTTAATTTGACAGAGACCGCTGGAAACAGGCATTCTTCTTGAAGGGAAATGTGGCCCCTTCTATCTTCTGCATCAAAATCCTGTGACTTGAGGAAGGGGCGCTAAGCTGACAGTAGCACAGCAATTTTTTACTGGATATTTTTGAATGGTTAAATGGTTAAATGGGTTTTGTTGCCCCAGGTCTCATTCTGTATCTTAGTGATGACAAAGATGAGTCACCACTGTGTGGAGAAAATAAGAGAAAAAGTGGTTAAGGTCCCTGGTTGGGAGAACTGTGCATATAGCCTAAGTCTTTTTCTGACATTGGTTAGCTGGGTCTTTGACAAGCATCCAAGTCCTTCTCCATGCCTGTTTTGGAGCAAGTGAATTCCTCCTATCAGCCTAAGTGGGTTGTTGCAGTTGCTGGGATACATGTGTAAAAGTATGGATACTGAAAATAGCTATACCTATATGGTGCACTCACATAAAAGGCTGAGGAATAATGCTGCTCAATTAGCAGCAAAGAGAAACTGAATGAAGATGATTTGTACCCTGGTTAAATTTCTGTTGCTCACTATGAAGACAGAAGTTCCTGTGCTTCAGAAAACCTCTACAGCTCTCTGGATGGTTAAAGGGACTGAGTACATTTCAAGGGTTCTCCAAAGACAATTATTACCTTTCAAACCAATGGCTATCTTAGGAAAGACAAGCCAAAATCTTGAATAAAGACAGAACTGATACAATTTCCCATGAAATGGGAACAGAGAAGCATGTTGCTGTGTAGAACTAAATGATAACATTGCTCTCTATTTTGTTTAGGTGCAGAGCCTGGGGAACAGAACTGCGTTTATCAGTTCATGAGAGCCTGTTCCCTGCGGTACTGCAGTATTTGACCAATTACTGCTCAGAATGGGTCACAAGGCACTCCATGATAAAACACCTTTTCAGACTGAAAACTTAAAGATTTGGGTAAGTGATGCATTCACTTCCACAGTATTTATATCAGAAAAGCCTTCAACAACCTCACACTTACATTACAAAGAAAAATAATTTTATTATTTGAAAATGTTGCATAAAAATATATTTTAGTGTCCAAAATTTATTCAGACATAAATATTGTTATTTTTCTTTCCTTCTCCTAAAAAGATCCGCAGAGTTCTTTTACTACTTTGACCTGGGTTGTTTTTACCATTTTTTCTCATTTTAAATAATTTGCTCTGGTATAATATATGCGCATACAAATACACATGCAAAGACACACTTAATAATGGCTTCACTTAGAAACCGTATTTATTGTACTGTAGCTAAAATGAACTGCTTTGATATCACTTCGATGTGTTTTTCTCCAAGTTTATTGTAAAACGCAACATTGTGGCATTTTTAGAGCATCTGGGAGAAGGTCAATCATGATTAAATTAGAATCTTTAAAGAATGCTGGTAAGGATAGAGTATGAATTCTAAAGAACATCAAACAAGGTATGCAAGTAAAAAAATGACTGAAGCCCGCTTTTCAGTGAATTTGAGTCCTATTTCAACTTCCACCACAACCCCACCATAACCTTAGTTGCCGTCCTTAAACCTATTTGTAACTCAAACTCCTTTTGCATCTCCAGTACCCTTGGGGCATACAATTGCCTGCATCTCTACCTGACTGGGTGGGAGGGAGCAGGCAGGGGCAGTGGTCTGGACTGGGATGTGTGCTAGCCTTCTGGGACAGCTACGGCCTCTCTGAACAGGCAGCTGAACTACCAGCCATTCCCCTGGAACAAGCACTAAACTTGGGCTCTCTTCAACTTGGATTTTATGTGTATTTGCAGCTAGCAGATATTTGTTCTCTAGTTTCGTTTTTGGGCCAAAAAATATTTGGTGTTTTTAAATACCTATTACTTACCAAGAATTTAAAATAATTGCAGTGTAAGAGCAAAACTATAATCCTTTCATTACCTTTCCACTAAAAGAAAATAAATTAAAATGACCAGGAATACCAGAGTCAGAAGCTGCTGGAATGATCAGAAAAGATGTTGAAGATGTATAAGGACACTGGGGAGACAAGGAAAGGCCATATCTGTGCGAAAAAGGGAATTGTTTCAACACAAATTTGTTAAGGTTTGCCCTACAGTTCTTGGTAGTTCTTCTAGGTCTTTCTTTGGGGGTGTGTTTGAGATATGTGCAAGCACAGAGGGGGTGAAACAGTAAGAAGGGCACAAATTCTTTACGTATGACTGCCTTAGGAAGTACTCTTGGATTCCTGTGCTGCCAGGAAATATGTCAGGGTAGACTGTTTTGTGGTACTTTGGGGCTTTTGGTTTGAGGCTGGACTGGAGGGAAACTGCTCCTTGGATTTGGCTTTAGAACAGAGAATTTGTAAGAAGGAAGCAGCTGTGGTTGTGCAACAGCTGGCCCATCCACAACTGCGGGTCAGTGGGCAAAGGTGCTAATGGCTTGCCTATTAGTGGGTCTTGGGATGTAAGCATCCAGAGTGAAATTTTCCATGAAAGGAGCAAAAATTGCTATATGATAGCCATGCCCAGAACAATACTGATGTAATGAACCCTTTAAAGCACTCCCATCCCACTGAGCCTTTCCCCTATACACTTTACTGTCTCTAATAATAACCTTGGACGAGAGGTTTCTCAGCTGAATGGCTTGATATTGTAATAGGAAAGGGGTCACTGAGTCTGAACTACATCTAACAAAGTCTAACTGCTTAACAGAGGCCTTTTGATGAAAGTTGTTTCGTATATGCAACTGGATCCTTTTTCATTGCCTCTCTTCTACCACCTGCTCAAAGAAACAGGACTCATGCACACTCTGAAAACAAAGACTATCAAAATGCTGCAGATCAGCACACCTACAAGTTTTGCAGCTCTGTTGCTGCATAAAGGAATTATTCTTATTTCAATAAGAAAGCTGAAAACTTAAAAAAAAGATGAAGGAATTCTTTGCTCAGTGACACGCTTATATAAAGTTTGCCATACAAGGGTACTGAGATGTTGAAAATATTATTTCCTTTAAAGCTGGACAGTCATTGCCACATTTTAACAACATATTTGAATTAGTAATAAACTGCTGAAAACATTTAGGGAGCTGGTAAGCTGTGATTACAGTAGTTTAGGAGTCTATGTGTTTGAGTTCAACAATCAGACATTCTTGCTGCACAGGAGGGAATGTGATCCTGCATTGGAAGCATTAAATGAGAAGGGAATGTTTTCATTAGAGAAACTCTGAAAACTGATTTATGGCCCACTGGTTGCACCTCGTACTGGAAAAAGGAAAACCCATAAATAAAATTGCTTAGAGGGAGTTCAGTATACTTTCCAAAGGGCTATCTAAAAAGTTTTCTTTTAAAATAAATAAATGCTGAACAATAAAATAACATTAAGTCTAGTCCTAGCTGCTATTCCATGTTTTAACTGCTTTGTGACTGTATTCCTCTAAGTTTCTGAGAGAACCTTCTAAGGAGACAAACTCCCAATGAAAAGACAGACTGTAAAAGTGATATATCAGATGGGTAAGGAAACACCTGGAAGTACCAGGATTCTTTGTATCTCAGCAATGCCTGAAGGTCTACTCATGATTGAGATTCTGTTTTACTGTGTACTGTTTAAACAGAAAGTATATTTCCCACAACCTACTTAAAAAAAAAAAAAAATTAAAAAAATTAAAAAAAAGAGAAAGAAAGAAAGAGAAAGAGTGTTATTGGATACATTAGGTTTGTCTTCACTGCAGGACACATCTACCTGGAGGAAGAAAGCTGCTATTGTGTATAAATTCCTCAAAAGTCAACTTCACCATTGCTGGTCTTTGGGTGGGTGCTACTCAGGACTTACATTTGTATTAATTAGTCATCTTACAAGAAAATGTGTTTAAAACTGTCTTCTAAATGGCATAGTGATTGGAAGAAGACACTAAAGTGGAAAAAACAATTTATGATACCCTTATTTCAGAAAGAAGTCTATCATGTCCAAAGACAACCTATGACATGGTAATGAATTATGTATATTTGAGGAAAGATTTTTCACATGAGTAAATTTTTTAGTGTAGCTATATAGTTAAATAGTTTGCATTTCCCCTTTCCATACTAAGTTCTGCTTCTGAATACTTTATCTTCCTAGCATATACAAATGGACACCTTGTCTAAAGTTGATAATATGAATAGTAAAAAAATGGGGGAGTTGTATATTTTTACAAATCTGTATCTTACTCAGCAACAATTTAATTAAGCAAGATCTGTAAGCTGTGTTTTGGCTTGCTGAGGTAGTAAATTGAGATATAAGCTCAAGCTCTTGCTCCAAAAGTTCACCATATTTGAAGAAATTCAGAGACAGATTCAATCTCCTCTGCTGTTTTTGGTCTGTATAATGGACTGAACAATACCTCAAATCCAAACACTTCTGGCTTGAGTGGGAGGGAAAAAGTTAGTGTTGTCAGGGAATGAACTGGATAATTTTTGATGCAGCATTCCAGAAAACATAATCTATGGCACATGTCCAGTTCCTATTTACTAACCAGAGAACTAGCTGCAGCTGTTTATTATGACTGGTTGTGCCAGTTTGATAGTGTGTAATCATATTTGCATAAAGATAAAAAGGAAGGTGTTATAGAACAGAGTTTAGCCATGCTTTTAGCATGAATTAAAGGTAATTTCAGAGTAATTAGATATAATTTGTTAAAGAATTCTTCCCAGCAAATGATGACTCTGATTTCATAATTACAGGACAATGCTTACTATGGCTTTCAAGGCAGGATAAAACATACCTGAGGGGGTAGTGTCCCACACTAGACAGATGTAATGTTGCTATGAAAGACAGGTGTTTTGTCAGATTTCAGCTACACACTTTCACACCTGCAATGCATTAACCATAGCAGTGATGTTAATGAAGACCAGGTGCTTCTTCCACCCTCCAGACAAGGAACTGGCATAAGTGGTACTGTGTGCTACTTGGGAGTCTCCCATTTGTCTCTCCAGATGGGCTTTGATGCCTGCCAGAAGGTGTCCTTTCAAACTTCTAGTGTGGGAAGAAGCTCAGGCCTGGAAGAAAGTCCAATGGAGCAATTAGATACAGTCAGACAGAGAAAACGCCAACATCCAAGCTCACGACAAACAAACATGGGCTATGCATGGAGCAAGCAAACAACTTGTAGAAAAAAAGATATTTCATTAAGGGCATGCAGCCATATCTATTCTTTTCATACCAGGATCTGGGGCAGGGACCTGTGTGTCCAGAAAATAGCAGTAAAATAGCTATAAAAGCTGCAAGATGGATTTCAAAAAGATGCCGTATTATTGACAGCTGTTAGATATAGTCCAATTGAAGGGCCCTTATTCCTTTAAAATTTGAAAGTTTGCTATTTAATCCGGAAATGAGTAATGGATGCCTTGAGCAAGATTTATTTTTCATAAAACACAAGGTTTTCATTGTGATTGCACCTACATAGTTTTAATATTCTGTTATGGAACATGAACAGTTTTTTAAAGGAATTCTTTACAGGGCAATCTTTTCCCCTTTTCTTTGCATTTCCACGTGTTAGATTTGAGGTTGTCTGCTCCCTGTGATTTATAACAGTTAAGGAAAAGTTAATAATGGCTCTAAGAAGGGAAAAAAAAGAAACCTATCGAAAGGGAAAAGAAAAGGGAAAAGGTCTACATTCTCAGCAGGGGCTTAGTTAATTATCTGACTCCTTCCCAGCCACTTCTGGCACATGACACTACCTCAGCAAAACAATTAGCCTTTCCACGTGAGGGGAAAAAACAGGGATGGCCAAATAACAGAACGCGTGACATAGTGCTTAACTCTAAAGTCTTAGTTAAGTTAGAGCAGACCCGAAGCACTGCAGATATAGGGCTTGTTATTTACTCTTTGCTTTTAAATATGACATTCTTGAACTGAAAATACAGAGTGGGAGGAGACAGGAAAGTTGTGTGTAAGGTAGAGTTTTGAAAGGCTAAGCTATGGTGTAGTGCATGTAATGAATGCTATTGTGCTGTCCAGATGATGAACCCTCCTGTACTGAACTCTGATACAGCAAAGAAGTGGAATTACCTGATGTGCTTTCTTTCCCCGCTCATTTCCTACTGACTTTATTCTGTGTTTGGGATGCCTATGGAGTCCTTAGCCAAAAATTGCTTGGGCCATAATACATTTAAACCATTTTAAACTAACACATCAATCTGCATATATAATCTGACCATTGTGGATCTACTTTTTTGTTGATCTCATTTTTTTTTTCCCCGTAAATCAGTCAGCCACACCTTGATCCCTGGGAAGGTGATGGAGCAGCCAGTCCTGGACACCATTTCCAAGCACATTAAGGATGAGAAAAACATCAGGAGCATGGCTTCACCACGGGTAAGTCATGCTTGACCAACTTGTTAAACTTCTACAATGAAATGACTGGCCTGGTATATGAGTGGAGAGCAATGGATATTGCCTACATGGCTTCAGTAAGGTCTTTGACAGTGTCTCCCGTAAGATCCTTGTAGACAAGCTGTTGATGTATGGGCTGGATGAGCAGGCAGTGAGGTGGATTGAAAACTGGCTGAACGGCCAGGCCCAGAGAGTGGTGGTCAGTGAAACAAAGTCTAGTTGGAGGCCAGGAACTAGCAGCGTACCCCAGGGGTCAATACTGGGTCCAGTTCTGTTTAACATCTTCATTAATGATCTGGATGATGGGGCAGAGTGTACCCTCAGCAAGTTTGCTGCTGACACAAAACTGGGAGGCGCGGCTGATATACCAGATGACCGTGCTGCCACCCAGAGGGACCTTTGACAGGCTGGAGAAATGGGCCAACAGGAACTTCATGAAGTTCAACAAGAGGAAGTGCAAGGTCCTGCACCTGGGGAGGAACAACCCCAGGCACCACTATATGCTGGGGACTGCCTAGCTGGAAAGCAGCTTGGCAGAAAAGGGCCTGGGGGTCCTGGTGGACACCAAGTTGAACATGAGCCAACAATGTGCCCTTGCAGCAAAGAAGGGGATCCTGTGCTGCATTAGACAAAGTATTGCCAGCAGGTGGAGGGAGGTGATCCTTTCCCTCTCCTCAGCACTGGTGAGGCCACACCTGCAGTACTGGGTTCAGTTCTGGGCTCCCCAGTACGAGAGAGACATGGACATACTGGAGAGAGTCCAGCAAAGGGCCCCAAAGACAATGAAGGGACTGCAGCATCTCTCCTCTGAAGGAAAGCTGAGAGAACTTGGACTGTTCAGCCTGGAGAAGAGAAGGCTCAGCAGGGATCTTATTAATGTATATAAATACCTGAAGGGAGAATGCAAAGAGGACAGAGCCAGGCTCTTTTCAGTGGTACCCAGTGACAGGATGAGAGGCAATGGGCACAAACTGAAACACAGGAGGTTCCCTCTGAACATCAGGAAGCACTTTTTCACTGTGACCAAGTGCTGGCACAGGTTGCCCAGAATGGTTTTGGAGTCTCCATCCTTGGACATATTCAAAACATCTGGACATGGTCCTGGACAATCTGCTCTAGGTGGTACTGCTTGGGCAGGGCAGTTGGACCAGATGACATCCAGAGGTCCCTTCCAACCTCAACCATTCTGTGATTTTGTGATTCCACAATTCCATGATTTTTACCTGATCCCTCTTTCCATCACTGACCTAAACACCTCATACAGCAGCCACTGTCTTCCTAGCTGCAGAAAAAAAAAGAATGTGAGTCTAGATGCTGTTTACATAATTGACCTTTGGGACAGCAGTTACACTGAGTGGGTGGAGTTTCTCTGTAGGAGCTTAAGACTACTCAAATGGTAATGTCCTTTCCTTCAGTGGCCTCTGTATCAAACATTTTTGCATAGCCTTTGTAACTCTTTAAACTCCAGCTCGCATTGTAGCCAGCATATGTTCTAGGGAAAGAAAATACCCTTATTGAAATGTTAGAACTATTACTATTAATGTTTGTGTTCATGCAGCAAGATTTTTATATATTAATATTAAAAATTTCTGATGTGCTATGGATTATGTTCCTGTTTTCACCTGAAGTGATAGTGCAACTGCTGTCTTTTATAAGAAAGCATTATCTTCCCCATTCTCTGAGAAAAATCTACATTTTTAGAAGAGATTCAAGAATACATATTTATCATAGTTTTGAAGTCTAATCCATTAAGAATATTCTCAAAAAATTTGCATTTTGGTGAATGTGCCTTTCTGGGTCCACTGACAGCAAAAGTGGTAAAATATTGAAAGTTAGAAATTTATATATGTTCAAATGAATAATAGGATGATTATACATGAGATGAAACAAACCAGACAATCACTGTCAGTAGGGTTTTATTCTGCAGTATATAGTAGTCGTCCTAGGAGTGCGATATATATCTCAAATGAGACAGCAATCATGCATAGCTGGTTAATTCATCTTTTTCTTAATTTTCAGATCATTTTATTGTAGCAACCTGAAATGGTGATTTTGTTTTGTGTGTGATTGGACACAATTAAGAAGTATGAAAATATTTTAGTAATCAGAAAATGGAGACAGAGAAAGCTCAAAGATTGTTTTTTTCTCGATGTTAAGGTGTTTAAACATTTATCTGCATAGTTAGACAACTAATGGGATATTTTTGAAATATTTCTGGTTGTCCTAATATCTTTTTGGCACTTAAGAACTGATTCATAGATACCTACCCAGAAGACTCCCTGACAGAGCAGCTCCTGAACTGGGAGGAAGAATGCAGAACACTTCACACAGTCCCTGCTTTAGTGCTGGTGCTCCTTGTCCAGCCTGTTTGAACCTCTGGCTCAACAAAGTTATTTCACAAATTTTTACAGAATCTTTATAACTTAATGATAATACTTATGGTAGTGGAACAAACCAATGAACCACCTAGGCCAATCTTCTGTCTATTACAATTTCCAAGTGTCTCAGTGGATGACATAAATTACTTGCAAGGCACAAAATCATGGAACAGTTTAACCATAGGAGAAGTCTTTTCATAATGCCAGCTGATAACCAGCTTTGTTTCCTGAGGCATGAGGTCTGCTCGTCTCAGATACAGATGTAAACTGAACGAGAGAGTGCCCTGCCTCCCCTTCACTGATCAGGGGTGACAGTTTGTGGCACCTGTGGGAACAACCGCTTTAGTCTCGGGCTCGTGCTGACTAGCTGGGTATGACAGCGATACCCCTGTGCCCAGGTTCTCTGCCATGGAGAAACACAATCTATGTTATCATATCTTCCTCCCCCAGCCAAAACTTAACTCCCCAACTCTTAAATCGACAGCATAAAACACAATTACAAATATTCATACTGCACCTAATAGCTGACTTTCATAAGAATGCTCGATTAGGCCCTGAGGTATCCTGCACCTGGACCTCCAAGGGCTTCCTTCTAAAGCAAACACTGCAGCTGTTAAGAATAAATTCCACTTGTTTTGGTCATTGTATCCTGAAGTTATCTTCCTTCAATCTGTCCAGCTTTTTTTTTTAACTGCCTGTAATCTGTTTGGACAAAAGGATACATGTGAAGCCCCTTATTATTTTCCTTCAGGATCTTTGGATAGGTAAAGTGGAAGAAATGGCATTGTATGCCTATGTGTCTGAGTTTTAACGTCCCCCGACTAACAGTGAGAATATTGCAGTTTGCAATTGTTCTCACTCATAAAAGAGATGAACAGATCTTTCTCATGATGGAGTGACAGATTGAAAATCATATTTTTGCTCTGGCTTTTTTCCTTCATATACTACTGCATTCTCTGCATATGCTCTGTATTCTGCCCCCTGTGTCTTACCGCAAGTTTGGTAACTGACATCAGCCTCTAGCAACGTAGTTAGTATTCCTTGTCCTCACATTCTGTTCTCTAATGCATGTAGTTTTCCTTCTTTTACTAATAACATTATTTTGTACTATTGGTTGTGTACCCATGTCCAGCTGAAAACTAATGCACAACATTTGCATTTAGAATGATATTTCAGATGATGACTCCTACTATAGTATCCATCTCTCCTTTGAAAAATTTACCTGAACTAGTGGCGCTTTCATTCTCTTTGTTCACTTTGCTGATGTTTGCAAAATGATGTAAGATTTTGCATTTCTTCTCATGTGCTGGTTATGGTGTTGACTTTTGCTGTTTGCAATAGCATGTGAAGCTCTACCTGGTTAGTACTTTTCCCTATGATGTGGAGCTCCTAAAGCCTTTCCCTCTTGTAATATTTTGCATTTATTAAAAAGTATTCAGTGTCAGAATACTGTTGACCTTCCATAAGCTTTGGCCTCAGACAGATGATCTGCTTATATTGGTTGACTCTAGTTATTCCAGTAGTTATTTCAGATCTGGTCCCTCCAAACTGCACTATTTAACCCTTCAGCTTCATCTACTACTGCCAAATATTTTTTTCTCTTTATATCCTCTGTTTGACAGTATCCCACTCATAAGCATCATATAACACCTCTGATAAACCCATTTGTTACAGTTTTCTTCTTGGTCCTCTCTAGAGAAGTCAAATGAAAACTCAGGCGAAACTTCAAATTAAAAACATCAAATACATCAGCCCAGGCTAGCTCTGAATAGATATTCAGCTGTCATCTTTCAACTATTCTTCCTTTTGCTGGGACTCTTGTTTGCAAATGTAGATGGCAGTGCTATTTATGTGTACTTAAACAGCCTAGCAGATACTTTCTTGGTTCATCTGGTCCTTTGTAGCGTTAAGTGATCACTCATTGCTTAAGATACTTGCAGGAGTTATGCTTTATTCTCTGAAGGACTTCAACTGCCTGTGAATAACAAAAATTGCTTCGCAATGGCTTGACCATGCTTTCGCTGAGAAGCTTAACTATTAGGGTACAGTTCCAGCCTGTCAGAGAAAATGCCAGTCCCCGTTCTGTAAAAATTCTTGCAACAGGGGTTAGTGAGTAAGATCATAATCCTTGATATGTTACAGGAACCAAGTTAAACAGAGGTTTGAGATGAATATGCTGAGATTATCTCCCAGTGTGAGAATAGAAGACTTTCAAAATAAAAAAAGTTAGATTTTATAAAAATAAACAATAGGACATTTAGCTTTTGAAAGAGAAACATAAAATGTCAGAGGGAGACAGAATAGGTTTCTTTTTAAAAATATTGTTTATACACAGCTTTCCCACTTTCCACTGTGGCTTTGCAGGTAGGTCCCATGCTTGTTTTGAATTGGTTTCCATAACCTTCAGAGTTTTGGTGGCACTGCAGCCTCCTCCAGTCACTGAGACATTCTTTCTGTCACATCTGGCTTGTGTGGCTGCTCACTCAGCCCTTCACAGGGCACGCTCCCTTCCCCTGCAGCCCCCAGCACTACCCTCCCTCCCTCTCTCTGGGAGGGCTCACCTGCATGCTTCTCCTGAAGGGAACATAGTGCAAACTGAGAACTGAACAAAACCAACTTACTGTCCACCACGGGACCACTGCCTATAACTGAGAGAAGAGAGCGGTAAAGTCCACAGGCACAGTAAATTTCAGCAGTGTTTCTTTATGGAATGGCCATCCAGAAACATTGTGTTCTGGGATCTGCTTTTCTCCCCAGACTGTTCTTTCCTTTTTTTTCTTTTTTTTTTTTTTTTAGTGAAAGATTCCTGAAACGTGCATTATTCAGTGTAAATTCAGTTTGGCCTTCAAGCCACATGCTGGATTAAAAGTGTTCTCTTTCCAAGCACACAATTGTTTTTAATTACCACGCCAATGAAGCTGAACAAACAGCAGTCAGGTCACACCATCCAGCATGGCTCGTAAGTTTTATGAGCTATGTTGCACACCACAACAATGTGTGCAACCACCTTTCACAAAACAGCACACTATCTTTCAGCCAGATACTACTTTTACTCTGGATGGTCCCAACTGCATGTCTTCTTGCAAGGCTGTTGTGTAACTTCAGCATCTACCATTTACATTGTTAGCAATGAAGTCAAGCTCCCATTAACATGGCTTTGTCCTGAATTTCAAACAGTTCCTGACACTCTTTACACCTAGCATACATGCACTGTGTCCTTCTGAGTGACTTAACACTGTCCATGAAAACTGTAGTCAAAATATTGAGGAACAATAGTGGAAACAGCCTCCTATCCCTTCCACCTGGGTTTATCCTGAGGGTAATACAGACGTAGGTTACTCACAGTTTGTTCCCAGCTCTGAGACAGGTCTTTCATTAAGATGAGTCCCTGAGACTCTTGAAGTTCTCTTTTCCACTCAAAATACTTACTTTCTCCACTTCTGTATTTTCATTTCTTTAGTAAAGTTCTTAGGTATTTGTTCAGCACCAACAGCGCAGGAGGCATGCTGTTCCTTAGGTCCCCAAGGCATAATTGGTATTTGAGCTGTTCATAGAAGCATATAACTCTCGTGAGGAGAGTTTAACAGCTACAAACAAGAAGTGTTGCCAGCAGTCGTTACCTTCCTATCCAGATTTCCATTAGAAAAGTGGTTTTCAAGGTGTGTCTCTGTTTTTCACGAAGAATTGCTGATATGAAATTACTGCTCGACAGCAAATGTCCTTCCAGTTAGAGGTGGGGGAAAGAAGTCTTCAGGTTTTGCTTTCTTGAAAGAAAGGGGGAGGAAAGCAAAAAAATTGAAGAGGATTTCATTTCCTCCTAGCTCTCACAGTGTGGCTGAGTATTAGCAGTATGGGCATAGTGTCCAGAGGCTGCAGTGGGGGTCAAGCCATACTGCTAGGCAATGCATATGCAAGCAGTGTACTGGTTGTGTTGAAACAGTGCCACGCAGTCTCTAAGGTCTTCCCTCGGGGTCGGTCTCTCAGTAATATAATTCAGAAATCAGGCTGCTGCTCCCTTCTAATTTAGCTGTCCTGGTTCCTACCTCAAGATGTTGGGACCTGGCTGGGGTGCACACCCAGAGTCAAGGAGGTGAATGATGTCCCATCAGCCCTGATCCCACAGCAGTGATAAAAATAAAAATGGCATATGAAGGTAACAAGGGAGAAGGATAGGAAACAGGCAGGGAGAAGAAGTGCATTGAATTAATTTGCCTTTGGGAGTTTTGCCTACTGTTTATAGAGACGGTAAGGCAGTTAAAGGAAAGAATGCTGCAAGGATCAGCTAGACAGGGAAACCCAGGGGAGTGTGAGTACATGGGAGCGGGAAAGACAGTCTGAAACAATCTTCCAAATCAGTAAATGCAGAAGACAGCAGGATGCTGACCTTTTACTGTAACGAATGTCAGCTGCAAGTTGTAACTTCATGCTATTAATTACAACTGAGCATACTTCTGGAGCGTTACTGGTGTGTTTCTTCTGTTGGCATTAAAATTTCCTCTTTTCCTCTCCCTCCAGCTCCACTCCAGTCCTCACCTCCTGAAACAGGATCAAGTTTCAAACTGCACTCTGAGATGAAAAAAAAAAAAAAAAAAGGGAAGGCTCTGAAAGGGAAAAAGTAGTTTGTACATCTTGTGGTTTTTAGGGCCTCCTAAGGAATTCCCAGTGTGGGCCACCTCCAGCTGCAAATGCTTCATCTATGAATGCAAACTTTAAAGTATCAGCTCTAATGTCATGTCTTTGCAGAAAGGATTAAATCACTGTTCAGTGGACAAATTGCCAGAAAATTCCTGCTTGAGTAATTTGTACCTAGGACAAGTAATGAACCAAATGATTTGGATAGAATCAGAAGGAACCTGTAGTTTTAACACGTTGAATCAAAACCAAAGTTCAGTTTGAGGTTTGGGTTGGGTTAGAGATGTACCCAAACCACCTCTCTTGCTATAAATAACTCCACATTTTAGAGATGTTTGATGTAGGTTTGGATCTGACTTTGGGGTTTGGACTTATTCCAAATTTGGATTTTTGTCATGTCAAATGTGTTGATTTGCTGTAAAAGTAAGGAACATTACTTCTGTAAACAGGCAAATTTAATGACACTTGTAAGTACACAAATTAGCAGCAGGTATGTATTTTTTCCCTGATTCATTCTCAGAGTCAATAACACTGCTGTGAATCTGAGGAGAGGAGGAAAAAAAGTCTAATTGTATTAATGGAAGAACTTTATAATAAATAACATTTACACAGCAACAGAGCTGCTAAATATTTGGTCTTCCAATTAAAATTTTACGTGCACTTGTTGCTTTACAGGACCAGGATGTATGCCAGTCTGTTCTATATCCTGCTAAGAGGTAAAGGAATTCTGATTTTAATGGATATGAAAACTACCTATCTGTCAACACACTTTTTCAAAAACAGCAGAAAGAAAATTTGCATAAATGCAGACATAAACCATGGGGAACTTATGCCTCATCGTTTTAGTATTCAGGTACAAAAGATCCCTGGATAGGGAGAAATTTGCCATGTCATATTTCCACCTTGGAACCCATTAGGTTTGACAGCTGCATCTTACTGTTTCTGGTACTCACCCTGAGTTAAAACATCAAGGTTTTTTTGTTTTGCACCTTAGAGGCAGAAAATAAAGGTGAATTTGACTGTGAGCTCGATCTGAGACATCGGACATCTGAGCCTTTTCAAGTGTCCAGTGCCTGGTTCTTTAGTTGGTCTTGCAGATATTAAGCACATTTTAAAAATCTTTATTAAGCTATCCCAAGTTGGACACTCTCAGGACATTCCACTCTCTCAAATACCTTTAGCTAGAAGAAATGCAGTTTGTTGAGGCACTTCAATAATATGATACTGATGTACTTGTTTATAAGGTAATGAATTTTTCCCTCAGATAGCTTGCTTTTTACTATAGGGAAAGAACCTCTTGAGTCTAAAATCGACCATGTAGTTTTTGTATCTGTTTTTTTCTACCCTCAGTTTGCTACTGTAACAGACATTAACAAGAAAAATGACAAAAATAACACGCATTTTCTTTGGTCTTTCTCTGTGTGAGGCCACCTGGGGAACTGTTTACACAAACCAAATGACAAGAGAAATCAATTAAATAGGATATCCCTTTAAAACATTTGCTTCCACTCTGTTGGATTTTTGTTTTGTTTTGTTTTTTTTTAACACAAACAAATCACTTTCTTATTGCACATAAAATATCTGTATATGGAGCGGACATGAAAACAAAAATTAGTAGATAGATCTGCTGGGAAACCTGACTGGTTGAAGGGACCAAAAAAACACCAATCTGCTCGGAATAGCTTTCGAGCTGGCACACCTGCTAGCAGCGCCTCAAAGCTGGACAGGCAAGATGCACATATTCCCCCCTTTCAGTTCCTTTCCTGCTTGGCTAACTTAATATGGAGGATTTGTGGAGGGATGTTTTTAATGGCAGGATTTCATATGGTTAGAACGTCATGCAGGAAACGAAATTCGGCATGTTGGCGTCTGCTAAAGGCATTCAGCCCATCTTGATGTATGAAAGCCTGACACGACCACGACGATGTTGTCTCTTACAATTTTATCTTAAAGACCTAAACTAGTCTGTTGTTGTGAATGTTTCTAGGGATACAAATCTCTTTTCCATGCTCTAAACCAAGCTGAAACTTTGACAACTGACAATGATGTAAGTGTGAATTTTAGGTAGATCAGAGTACCTCCTGACAACCTCACATAGTTTCCTGTACTGAACATTTAAAAAATCAAAAAAGTCTAGATCCCAAACCAAACTCTGAAACTTTCTGCATTTGAAATATTGTATCCAAATATCTACTGAAAAGACTTGTTTACAAAATGTTGCACCTGCTGTTTGGTTTTCATCACCCAGTTTATACCTACTGTGTAGATGTCATCAACATATTAGTTCATTGTGAATATCGTCCTAGGGAAGTGTTTTCACTCCTGACTACTTTATGTGCTAATGTTGTTTTTGTGCAACTTCAGTTTTAATTAATTTTCACTTTTTGGGTGTCAAGTAATATCAACACTGTACATTCATAGGCAGCTATATGTGCATCCTTCACTCTTAGAAATAGATTGCAGATATACAGAATTTTGATTAGAAAGAAATTCTTCCTTGCCAGTTCAGACACGCACATTTGTGTAACTTCTTTTCAAATGGATTTTATTTATTTTATCTATATTTTTATTGCCTGTTACTGCTGTTGATCTCAAGGAGGATTGTGCACTGCATATAATGTTATCCTTTTTCTGCACTGTTACATAGCAATCTTCAAATTCCAAAATAGCCCTTTCGGCATGTCTCAAGATAATAGCAAATAATGAGCTTTAAATCTTCTTTTGTTGTTCATATTGCCATGTTCTTTCTAGAAAGGAGAGTGTCATCATCTTGTGTTTCACAACAAACAGCCCCGAAAACTGTTTTATTTTTCTCCATTTCTTAGGAGTGGAATTGGGAAGGCTGAAGTTGTTTGAACTGCTTTCTGTGCTTATCTGTTTGCTAGTGTCTTGGAGGCTCTTTCTTCATACCTATTTGGTTACAATGCTGTTGAAGCATGGAAAACAACAGAGTTTCTGGACAGGTTTATGAACACACTGATGTGTTCTGTTTTGTCAGCAAGCTGTTGTAAAGGGGGATAATTACATAGCTCATGTAGTTCCTCTATTACCCCCAAATATGAAGAGGGACAATGCGGCCATATAGATGTTGAATAAGGAACTAGGTTACCTTAAAATTCAAAAACTTAAAAGAAGAAAGAAAGGATTTTCTTTCGGTTCCAGTGTGTATGTCAAAATAATGTATGAAAATAAGACTTCACTTTCATTTTTCTGCGCTACATTTTATAAGTTATTAATCTATTTTGCTTAGAAGTGTTTTTACTGGATTATGAACAATTTCGCTTTTAAATAAGTATGTGTGTGTGTTTTTACAGGAGGTTGTTAGCAAAACATGTAGCTAAGGCTCAATTTGTAGTCAGAAAAGTATTACTTAATGCTCATTGCACTTAATTCAGTTGGCTAAATCAATCAACATTCAAACAGGTGAAGCTGAATTTGATCTGTTTCCAAAGAAATGCCTTAAAACCTGAAGGAGACAAAAATTGCATTCTGTGTGTGCTTACCAAACTATAATGCAAGTAAGGTCAGTTGATTAGATTTTTTTTTGCAACAGTTTTACACCTGAAACTGAAAAAAAAAACCTGTTTCCTTAATATCAGAACTTTTTCTTGTGACAGAAATTGTTGAAATAAGTTGTTTAGATTCTTGACCAGATTTAGCTTTTATACAACATTATACCACCACCATATGAGGGTTGGCTACAATGGAAGACAAATGTCTGAGATTTTTTACTTTCCATTGCATTTAAAATGATCAATTAACTTTGTTCTGCTTTGGAAGATGAGCAAATTTGAGGATATTGGAATTCTGAGTGGAATGAAACCACTTTTTTTAGCTCCCCTAATCACACAGATTCTGAACCAGGCCAGCTGGCATGCTCTCACCTTGAAAGGTGTCAGCACGTCTCTTAGAATACTTGGATGATCTACTCCTACAAATAAGCACTTGGATCTATCACACGCTGGTGTCAAGCTCTGCCTCATCTTGTGGTCTGACAGCTGTAATATTCTTCCCATCATGTCTCTCCATCCTGGTTTGCTGAAATGCCTTAAGGATATTGAACTAGAGTAAGCCAGGTGCATCCATTGACTTATACTTGGTTTTAGAAAGTGGGTAGCAATGCATGTTTTTTGTTGCTGCCATTTTTGTAATATGCTGCAGGCTAACTAGATGAAAATAACAAATGATTTTGTGATAGTTCATGGTGGGGATCTGCAGGCATCCATAGCAATAGTGTCACACTTTGAAGTGACTCTGCTTCCTAGTAAATAAAGAGCTTTTTCAGAGTGCCTCGACTGTTCTCTGCTCCTCAAGAGGTGGGAATGTTGTGACAGGCTGAATCTATACTTGAATAGTAATGTGTCTGATAAGTCAAAGGTTCTGCTGCAGCCCCTTTCCAGGGGTTTCAGCAGTATCCAATTAATTGATTTATAGTATCAATGTGCCATAAATAAGGTGTCATTAGTGGATCAGCAAGAAAAACCCCAAAACAAACAACTTAGGAATCAGCTGTGAGTGTAAACATGTACTACACAGTTAACCTGAATTTTTGGCATGCACATCTAACCTGAATTAACACCCAAGACTGCAAATGCTCCCACACCAAAGCCCTACCTCTGATACCACAATGCTGTAGTTTCTGCTCTTGATCTGTTTGGGCTTGAGGATATGTCCTTTATCCTAAGACATGCCAGTATTTCTCCCTGATCATTGCAGCAATTCCTTCTGGAGGAATTGTGGAAAGTGAACTAGATGTCCATCACCATTTGAGTGATGGTTATTACTTAACTCTTCTTAACAAAGAAATGCTTGGCCTTTAACCTGCACACCAGTCTGTATAGGGTAGCTGATACCAACAAACCTCCAGATGTGAGTTTGAGGGTTTTCTAGATGTATGACACAGGATAGGTAGCAGTCAAATGCAGACTTTCTCGTTGTCTTTCACAAGGGAAACCAGTTGCCATAGAGATAAATGAAGTGTTACAAATCCTCTTCCTTCCAGGAACCATGCTTGATGGTGTATATTGGCACCTTGCTTTTTAACCACTTAAATGTATGTCGATGACTGCTGCAGCACCTGAAGCAGTCAGAGATACAAGATATTCTCTTAATAAAGAGTTGTTTGGTCTTGTAGTAGTTCCTGTGGAAAGCCACAACTTCAGTTTAGATTTGAGATTTAGCCCTACTGCTAAAGCCTTAGGTTGTAAGAAAGTTTCTATTACCTACGGCAGGAAGTTGAAGAGCTGTGGGAGATGGTGAGGTGTAGAATATTGGTCTGAGAGGAAATATCACCTCAGAAATGGGAAGCAGGAACTGGGGATGCAATGCAGAGATTGGTGCTCCTGGGGGACACTGAAGAGGTACCTTTTTGCAGCACTAGGCAAGGCAAGGAAGACTTACTGACTGGCTGTGGAAGCCCTAAAGCCATGTTTGCATGGTGCTACTCTGAGTTAATAAAATTTCTATGTTTCCAAGGTGATTAAAGTGGCCAGATATCCATTTATGACACAGCGGAAATAAGTTTGTGAGAAGATTCTGAGTGAGAAGTGAGTCACTATTTCCAAAAGGCTTTTCTACCTCTTGAATGAATATTAGTTAACTTCAGTAACTGTGTTATTGGGCAGTATCAAGCAGGTGATTGCAGATATGAAGTTGTACAAGCTCATTTGATGAGATAATTGATTTTATTTTTTTTCTTAAAATTTCCTAAGTCCTACCATAATTGCTCTTGCAAGGAAGGAGTAAAGTTGATTTATCTATGGGATTTCATGCTGATAGCTTATTCTAGTATAAAGTGGGAAGATGAGTTTGAAATCTTTTTCATACTCTATTAATTAAATGCCTAGAAAATTATTTAATTGAGTTTTCATTTCTTTTACTAATTCCCTGCTGCTGGTGCAACTTTTGACTCCTGGGATTCACACTTGCCCTTTGGGCAGACTGGTTCTTCAATATGTCAAAATGTATAAAGTTTTTCTTGTTGGCCATGGATTTTCTTTCTCATCTCTAGAAATCATCAGTAGAGTGTAAGCCTCACTTCTGTGGTAGTTCCATGTTACAATCTATGATACTACAATCTAGGAATGGATAATAGAACTTTTTTCTCAGTTAATTTTTTCTTTTGTTACAATCCTTTTTGAATCTGTTACTTCTGAACTGTGTGATTCTATACCTTTGGGGGTGACTGTCGTCTGAGTGGCCTGTGTTATTAGCTGTTGCAAATGAAATGACACTGAAATACACTAGCTCATATTTTCATTTTCTTCCCTGTCCTCAGTTCATACTCAAATCCAGTATCAATGCAAAATAAGCACAACCTGGTTTATACCTTCCCAGTTTTCACAGGGAGTTACTGAGCAGCAGTCTTCTTGTGTAGGTTCATGCTAACACATGACCACCTGTGTGTGTCTTCCTGTCTAAAAAGACCACATCTACATGTCTGCTGTTTATTCTTCATGGATGAAATTCTTGGGCAATCACAAAGCTTTTAAGAAATGAGGCTTGGTTTCCTCTGTTCTTACCACAGGACTTTTCTGTTCCATGTGGCATTCTGTAGACCCCTTTTGAGTGATAATGCTAATACTTTCTAGCACAAAAGCTGGAAATAGCAAATCCACTTTCCACAGAGCGCTACACAATCTCAACTTGCATTGTGTGCTGGTTTTGGCTGGGATAGAGTTAACTTTCTTCATAGAAGCTCGTATGAGGCTATGTTTTGGATTTGTGCTAAAAAAAGTGTTGATAACACAGGGATGTTTTCGTTACTTCTGAGCAGTGCTAAAACAGAGTCAAGGCCTTTTCTGCTCCTCACACCACCCCACTAGCGAGTAGGCTGGGGGGGCACAAGAAGTTGGGAGGCGACACAGCTGGGACAGCTGACCCCAACTGACCAAAGGGATATTCCATACCATATGATGTCATGCTCTGCATATAAAGCTGGGGGAAGAAAAAGGAAGGGGGGGATGTTCGGAGTGATGGCGTTTGTCTTCCCAAGTAACCGTTATGCATGATGGAGCCCTGCTTTCCTGGAGATGGCTGAACACCCGCCTGCCGATGGGAAGTAGTGAATGAATTCCTTGTTTTGCTTTGCTTGCGTGTGCGGCTTTTGCCTTACCTATTAAACTGTCTTTATCTCAACCCACAAGTTTTCTCACTTCTACCCTTCTGATTCTCTCCCCCATCCCACCAGGGGGGAGGGAGCGAGCAGCTGTGTGGTGCTTAGTTGCTGGCTGGGGTTAAACCACAACGCATTTATATAATGATTTTTATTCAGAGGGAATCAAAAGTGCTTTTCAGATCCTAGTCCTTCTTTAGAGGATAAGCTGTTCCCCTGCAGCCTTAGGAACTCAATACATACCACCACTAAAATGCAACCACCATCAGGATGGAATTTCATTGTCAGAAGGGTATTGCAGTGACCATATTGAGGAAAGGATGACTTTGAATACACAGTTGAGCCATTACTCTTCCACAAAGTGATACAAGAATTTAAATTCATTTAGAAGTAAACTTGTCCCTTAGTTTCTACAGTTGACCATAATAATGGTCAAAATCAAAAGATAATATAAGCTTTCTAGAACTCATCTTACTTACCTTGAATGGAAGAAGTAACAAGACATCACAGCAATGTACTAATAGCAATAAAGATTGAAGGAATTGAAGATGAAGGAACCGCATAAAGTTCAACAAGAGGAAGTGCAAGGTCCTGCACCTGGGGAGGAACAACCCCAGGCACCACTATATGCTGGGGACTGCCTAGCTGGAAAGCAGCTTGGCAGAAAAGGGCCTGGGGGTCCTGGTGGACACCAAGTTGAACATGAGCCAACAATGTGCCCTTGCAGCAAAGAAGGGGATCCTGTGCTGCATTAGACAAAGTATTGCCAGCAGGTGGAGGGAGGTGATCCTTTCCCTCTCCTCAGCACTGGTGAGGCCACACCTGCAGTACTGGGTTCAGTTCTGGGCTCCCCAGTACGAGAGAGACATGGACATACTGGAGAGAGTCCAGCAAAGGGCCCCAAAGACAATGAAGGGACTGCAGCATCTCTCCTATGAGGAAAGGTTGATGTTGCATGATAATGTTTAGGAAAGTTGATTGTTTAATCCTGCTCAGGGTTGGAGGTCTGAGGGTCCTTGGTACTGCAATTTGGCTGAAGACAAGCTGTTCTTACCTTTTTTACCCCAACAGTTGCACTCTCAATCTGTTTTCACATTCTTTATCTGTTGCAATGCATATTGTGCAAGCAATAATTTTGGAATTCATACAAAACCAAAGTTCCGTTGAGCAAAGGAGCATCTTTGGTCAACTTTTCTTTACTAGATTTCAGGGTAGCTTCCTACTGGATGATATGTTGCCCCTGCAAAAGTGAAAGCAGCTTTAACTCTCAATTTGTCTTTGCTGATGACTATGCAGTTCTTGTCTCCCTCTCTCAGCACAAATCCTATGCTGATGACACACAAATAGATGATCTTCCCTTTCTGCAGCCTTAGAGATTTGAGAAGATTGCAATTTGCTCTTAGTTCACTTGTAAACTAGGCTGGGTATGCTTTCAGCAAGACAGTCTTACTAGAAGTCCCCTTGGATTCCTTGAACAAAAGAACTGATGTGCAAATATATTTTCATGATCTACACTCATCCTCCTCACTTATGTAACAAAGGGGACATAACATATGTGGGGGTTTTTTTGCCTCATGAGCTGTTAAATTGCAACAGTTAATACTGAACTATATTACCACATGTAGCTGAAATCCTCATAATTGGTGTGAATGTGATTAAAGAAATCCCTTACCCCTGAGGCTTTTGAGCAAGTTTGCTTCATTTTGCTGACTGATAAAGGTTGTCATATTTGATCTAACATCAAAAGTGTGGAGAGGAAAAGCAGAAGCAAACCAAACTCTAATTTTTTTTTTTTTTTTTTTGAGGTTAGGTAGGAAATTTGTAAGTTACCTGAGTACAAATAATTATGCCTCTTCACACTGTACTTGTTGAGATGTAAAGGCATTTTATTCTTGGGGAATTTTGAACAAACAGTTGCCACCATGAGGGTGGATTGCTTCAATGGGTGGCCCAATTCCACAGAAAGCACATAGCCTATAGGTAAAACTGAAAGGAGCAGAAACACTCATTGATTTATCTTAATTACAAGATACATCCGTTTTCCCATCTTGGCTGTGTTTAACAGTTATTTCTAAGCACTGTAAATCATGCATCTAGACATATTTTTGGAAGGCTGCAAACAGAAGTTAGGGATTTTCCTCTTTACGTTCACAAAAAGGAGAACATTTGTTTGCTTTTTTCTTGAAGTCACTATTTTTAATTATGGTTAGGGATGGATGATAGTGGGATAGTAACCATTTAAAATATATGGGCCAGATTCTCACGTGGTGTCACTTTGCATTACTTTATCTCAGTAGAGGATCTGACTTTTATGATATTAAACCAATTGAAGGTAGTGGAATTATCTAGCCTCATCAGCTATGCCAGCTCAGAGTATGTACAGTAATGCTTCTGAAAACAAAGCAAAATACACAAACATAAGAAACAGAGAGGTTTTTAGTACAGATGGATTGAGGTAGATGGTTCAGCTACCTGTTAAAATTACGGTGGCAAAACAGGATGATTTCAACAGAAGATTGGGAGCAGAGATTTCTAATCTTGACTGCCGGCTCCTTGCTTTAATGTAATTAATTATGTTTATGATGATGGGGCCTAGAGGCTTTAAAAAAAAAACCAGCCCTCAGAATTGCTCTGAATTACTTGTTGCAGAGAAGAGGGACAAACAGGACGGAGAGAAGACTCAACTGTAATAAACAGCGTGAACAATGCAGCAACATCACTCTGGTGTGATGATTGGGGAGGGAACATGTGATGAGGTGAGAAAGATTACTTAACGAAAATGGGATGAAGAGAAGGAAAAGTGAAAGAGACAGGATAAAATAAGAAGAGGATAGAAGGGCAGGTGTAGTTAAGGAGAAAAGGAAAGGAGAGCTGTGTCAAGCTGGTCACTTTCTTTTTATGCCTGAGGGGTCTTTCTTTGACCACTCTTTGCAGCCATTCTCCATAATTCTTTCCCGAAGATAAGTTCCCCAAGAGCAAAGGCATCTCTCCAAAATATGAAGTGTTCTAGGGGAGGAAGCTGAACCTTGCCTTGACTGCTTCCCATTTAGTCTTTTTTCTCCCTAATTTTGCTGTTGCTTCTTTTAACTTGGCAGCTTATCTAATCATGAGTCTCAATTTCTCCAGGTGTGAAAGCAGCTATCGTCTGAAGATGAAAAGTGCTATAAAAATGCTCAATCATTCTCGTTCATGTCAGGCTTTGCAATGAAACCGGTTTCTCACTTGTCACCTGTCTGTGCTTGTTCTTCATAATCTTTTTAATGAATCTGCTATCATCAAACTGAGCTCTGAGATGAGCTCAGGAATATATATTATCAGTTTTAAAGAACTGAAGGTGCGGATGACTCTACAAATGGAATGTTTTTAACATTTATTATTTTGGAGGGGCTTCTATGGTTACCACTGTTGTAAGCTTTAGGCTAGACTAATCAGTATGCAGGTGCTGTTCTGCCATCTAACCTTATCTGAAACTGCAATACAATTCAGATCAAAAAGAGACTTGGTAATTCTGAGATGGATGGACAGTCCCGTAAGTTCTTTAAAGGTTTTAGTCAAATGCTTGTACTTAAAAACTTCTTTGGTCTTCTGGCACAAAAATAAAGTGGTAAAAGTTTTCTAGGTAAAAACTTGTGGCAAAAACTTTCCATCTACAGGAAGTAAACATACGATCTCCATACTAAACATGCCTATGATAAGTTTTTAAGTTGACACTTGAAAATTAATGAAACATATCATTAATTTCACAGCTTTAAGCAAATCTACATTTCAAGGCTTTTACCTGGAAATATTTGACAAAGCCTCTGTTCCCAGTGCAGGATGGCCTCACAGTTTATTTGAGCATGATCTTTGTGTGAGACAAGTTCCCCACTACTAAGGTTAAATTTTAAAATTAAAGGAAAAAGAAGGGGATAGCAATAGAGGAGTAATTTTAATTGCCATGATTGTTGGAATATTCCAGCCTCTTATTCCTTGAGTTTGATATTTTTCCTTTATTAGCCTCTGAATAACCCCAGACCTTATCTCAATGTATCTTTTTTCACTTCCTAACCTAAATCATAACAGTAGTTATGAGAGGAAAACTTTACATGTGAAAAACTTTAAACTCCTATTAAATTTTATGAAGTATGTCCATTTACTCATCATAAACCACACACTTAACTGACTAATCCTTAAATTCTGCAAGTTTATTATGCAGGATAACTGCAATTTCTGAGTTAAAAACTTAGTGATGCTTTAATAAGAAATGCTTCAGTAACTTAAAAAAGAGATAGACTTAAGCCCTACAAATTCTCTAGTTTATTTGAAATGGTGCCAATAATCTTTAATTTTCTGGGATCATGACACACATTTATCACTCATAATCTGCACTATACAGTCAATAGCTCAGAAATATAGCAGGTTTTAGCATAAAAGAAATTCAGAAAGTGCCTTCTAGATGGATTTATGGTGTTGTCCACTTCAAGTTACTGACTCTGGGACAGCAGCAATAGTTTTCTGACACTGTTGTTGGTATGGACAATATTAACTGCATTGTTTCAAGGCTGAAGAAACTGTTAGAAAAACAGGAGCTGCCAAACAATAGCAATACCCTCCCCCCATTTTCTGTGCCACCTGTCTTACTTGGGTGGATAACCCATGCTTTTCAAGAAGACATTTTGTCTTCCATAGCACACCTAGTATTGACTGGACTCAGATGATCAGTGCAGTGTTTCACTTGTATTTTGTTATTATTTGCATGATGACTGTGTATCAGAGATCATTCTGTGTACACACAAAAGCAGGGAAAATATGATGAATTTAATTTTCTGCTAGAAGATGATGCTCATCACCATGTCTTTCATACACTTTGCTTTCATTAAACACAGAAACATGACAGAGCATGAACCACCGGCACTACTGTGAAACATTGGTAGTGGAGGCAAGACCAGCCCAAGCTCTGAGCACTGTCCCAGCATCCAGGTGTGACTTACAGTGATTAAAGCCCTGGAGTGATTTTTTGCAGATAGAGAAAGGAGGAGCAGTATATTTAATTCTTTCTATATAAATTGTTCTTCCATCTTCAGAAAAGTTCAGGAGCTGAGTCCTGAAGAGTTCATTTAATGATTTTTTTCATATTTTTATTACTGTCATGAATATAGTTGCCATGTGGAGAAACAGGTCCACTGGTTAGTGTACAAACACATATGAGAACACAGTTCTTGAGGCAAGGTCTTGCCATGCAAGAAACACAGCATCAGAAGAAATATTTCATTATTTTCATACTGTTAGTTTTCTTCAGAGGCCTGAAAGTCTGCCGGAAATTTAAAATGTGCAGATAGTGAAAATTGCTGTTTGTGTGCTGTTTATGCCTTTTCTAAACACTGATAAGATTTACTTTGCCTTGGACTCTGAATAGTCAGCTTGACTGCTCTTTTGTTAAAAATCTTTTATGGTACAAATGGAGAACCAGTCTTGACCTGAAGACTGTTTTTGTTTTTGTATATGTGCTTTAAAATACTCTTTCTGATCAGTACTTAATGGTCAGGCTCTATTTAAAGCTGATCTAGCTTGTATTGTTGTTGAGTAATAGGCCACCATGAAATGCTTCAAAATCTCAATATCCAGCAAAGTTATTTTAGGCTAGAAAACTAGAAGGAATCAATCTAAGTTTTTTTATAACAGCATTGTGTCCCTCTCTCCTCATAAAACAGACAGCATCTCCAAGACCATAACTAAGCTGCCTAGAAACATAAAGGCATCAGGCGGGGAAGTGGAAGCCCTGAGCCCATAAACTGCCTTCTCTGGGGCTCTCTGGGGCTGTCTGGGGATCTCTGCATATGTAACTTGTGTGGAAGGGACTGTGAGACTGGGGCTATGGTCATCACAGCTTCCTGGCCACATCACCCCAGGACAGCTGTACAGTAATGGGCTTTTTAAAAAATTATCCTAGGTATACTCAAGCTCTGCTCCTATCAAACAGGCCACTAAAAAGTATAGAACTGAACTGTAGTAAATGTGATATTTTCCACTTTCCTGAGTATGATACACAGATTAACCTTAATGAAAGCTTGAAGAAATAAATTAAACTTGAAATGCGTGTTTAGCATCAGAACGGAAACAAAAAAATAATAAGCATGCTACTCTGTCCATTTAAAATATCTTCTGAAAAGAGGATTAATGTGTGTCCTCAACTCTGAAGATTTGTTTTCTCCTATTCCTCATCTTCCCTTTTTAATGGTTAGTACTTAACCGTTGGACTGAATTTTCACAGCACTGAGAGTCTTGTGCAATTTATAGACCAGAGATGCTGACTGTATGCAGAAACCTGGAATAAATTTACATTCATTGATACAGCTGAGTTTCTCATCAATATGTGATGTACTATATTGTCCAATCAGTATTTCTGAGCTGTCATGTGCCAAAATACCTTTAATTTAAACATAGATGTAATATTTAGCTGAAACAGAACTTGAGCACAACTTTTGAAAGCTGAGTGTTTCCACACATGAAAAAACTAAATGACTACGGTTCAATTCACTGAAGGTTATTTATACCTCAGAACTTACTGTCCTAAAAGTGCCTGTCCCATTGGAAATATGATTCAGATGCCCTGAACTGAAGAAACATTTTCCTTTTTCCTGCGTAAAGTATGAAACAAAAGACAACTGAAAAACACCTCGTTAAAACAGTTCCTTTGTCCTTCTTTGACAAAGTAAATTGTAAAGACGCATGGCAGTTTCCCTATGTAGGTGGTCTATTTTACGCGCTAACCTCAGAATGACCTCTGAGATACACTGCAAGTTACTTGATGGGTTCTGAGGCTTTTCAGTGTGCTGAAAATCAACATATTGTGCAATGAGAGATTTCAGGTTTTCAGTCTATTACAGACTAAGTTTCCAAGTGAGAGAGACTTCTTTCGAAAACATTGCTTGTCTTTGGCCAGTTCCACTTGTACCTGGGCTAGGTGAATGTTTTAACCGGGATGACCCTTCCCTACTTGGCCATGTTCCCTTAACCTTTCAGGAAGACACAAGTAGGTTTTCATGATCAGTTGCAGGGAGTTTATCTCATCAATGTGGGTATGTGTGATCTTCACACATGCTCCCAAGATGACTACCATAGGTTCTTCTTTTCGCGTTTAGTAGTCCTAGTACATTTTACCATCCTTTTCTTGTAGGCTGAATATCTTTGCATATACGGAGGCAGGCAAGGGAAACTTCTTCTGGTGAGGAAAAATAGACACCGTGGGCCAGATCCTCAGCTGGTATAAATCACGCCTGCTCTGCTGAAGCCACTAGAGACATACCAGCTTACTTCACAGAGGAAGCAGCCATGTGTTCTTTGTGACTTTCTTTTTTAGAAGCATCTTTATAGAGTTGCAAATGTGTTTCATATCCTTGGTCCTGGGAGGAGAGCAAGCCAACACTTGAGTACATTACAGCATTTTAAATACAGTAATTTAACGATGCCCGTTAATCAGTCAGCTAACTCGCATGGAAAGTCTTTACAAATGAGAAAATATATCTTTCAGTTGTTACTGTTAGGCTGAAATTCTTTTTTTTTTTTTTTAATATAATTGGTCTCATTTTTTTCAGTGCCAAGTAAAAGCAGAGGCATTTTCCACCCTTTAAATCTTCCAAACTGTCACTACCCATAGTCTGAGACAGTTGTGAGAGAGGAGCTGAACTGCTTCAGGGTTTAATGTGGTCTCTGTGAGGGCTGGGTCTGTCATTGCCCAGTGATGTAATTTCATTAGTTTGTACAAAATGGTTGGGCTTGGACAGTTTGCTTGCAGACACTTACATTCCTACTAATTATATAGGGAACCAATTTTTAATAGCAGATAGCAGAGACAGGATGGAAATGTTCTTGCTTGAACTGGTGCCACATGACTGCATCAGCCCAATTAGGGGTGAGCCAGGGACAGAAACTCCGCAGTCTTTCATCAGTCTAACATACCTATAGTTGATTGGCACACAAAAGTACTGCCAAATTAGCAATAAAAGGGAGGAAAAAATATCCCTGAAGGTGTGCTTATGAAATTTGTTTTCCTGAGGCTTATTTAATAGGCCAGGGAGGACCATTAGATCATCCCAGCTCACCTTCTGTACATCCCAGGCCATTAAAATTTCACTTAGCTATCCCTATATTCAGCCCCAAAGCTGTCAGCTGGATTAAGCATTTCTGCAATCAGAAAGCAGCAAGGAACAGGAGGGACCATGGTACTGCCAACACATGAAGCTCTAGACGTCGCAGTGTACTGCGTACGTGAGGTTTGTCCAGATGATCTCAGGAGATGAACCGAACTCTACATTGCAAAGTAAGGTTTAAAAATCCCAGCAAAAATGGACCTGTTAGTCCTTGTGAATCTAACATCACAAGAAATTCCCTCCACGTTTCAGAGCTAATATTTGTGATGGAGCTATGGATGTGGTTGAAGATGTTCTAGGTGAGTGCCTGGGGAAAGGGCTATACTATAGCAGACCTATAGTGTGTCTACTAGGAACAATTGGACTTTTACCTTGCATCAGCGATAAAGCATGCCTGGACCATCACTGTGTCTTTGGCAAGGATTAGTATCATCTCCATAGTATGGGAGGAAAAGACCAGAAATAGCCCATTTACACCCAAGTGAAGTTCCAGCTCTTCCCTGGGACAACTGCTACTACAGCTGGACTATGAAGAATCCTTGTTTTACAGATGCATGCGTATACCGTGTGAAGGACAGAAACTTGATTAGGATCTGAAAGCCCTGCGAGGGAAGTGTTAGACGCTCTGATTTGCAGTCAGGAACAGTGACTTTACGTGTCTCTGTGTTGTCTCAGTCTTTGCTAACGGACTTAGTGACATGTTGCGCTCTTGCTTGCTTTCTTTCCCTCCCCCTGCTCCTCATTGGTTTTGCAGCCAGATCTGACTGTTTCCATCAAGCTACAAGTCATTTGGGGATGGAAGGACTGGTATTGTGTGGGACAGCATAGTTACATGTTATATGCAGATATAAAAACAGAAAGGAAAGAAATAGACAAAAAAAGAAACTCCAAACTTTTAATCACACATCTAGATTCCAGGAGTTGAAAATGGTTGTGTCCAATGCAAATCTAAACAAATCCTCTATGTGAGCAATAGTGTAATGAAGCAATGGCCACTCTGTATTGAGAAGGAGTTTCTACCAAGTCTTATGCTCCTAAAAGAAAACAGAAAAAAGATGGGTATGGCACGGCTAGGTAGCAAGTTGACCTGAGTAAAGAGGAGCTCATGAGATTATCAGCTGGTGAACTAAGTCCTTAGCGGCCCTTGTTTGAGCATTGCTTCTTTTTTCAGACAGCAGTCACTGAGTGACTACACCACAGCGCTTTCATGAATATGGGATCATGTTGCCTTGCTTCCTGCTCTACTCATCACATTTTATGCTGCACTTACACTGATGCTTGTAGCACCCTACACATGTGCTCTGCAGAATCAAGTCCACAGCATTAAATTTTGGAACACCAGATATTGTTGTGTTCAATATTGCCTGCTTCAGTATTTTACGTCAGCTGAATGTGAGCTTCTGCTTGTAAAATGTTTCCCCACGTGAGAAAAAAAATCCAAAAAAAGAATATGCATTTGTATTATTCTGTGCAAAAACACATGTTGTAACTGATATGCTAGGCCCAATATGTCTCTTGTTGTTTGACTTTACACTGTAATATGGCCATTAGGTAGTATTTTGAATTTTAGTTCTCAAAAGCACATAAAATGCTAATTAATTAAGATGGTTATTTCTCATAATACAAATAACTAAAGACTATTAAAATATCCCTAATGAGGATAAAACAGTTGCGTAATGTTCAAAGCTATGACAGCACTCTGTAACACTAATGAGTAAATGCCAACTGATTACAAAGGACATAATTATAGAGGGTTAACAGCTATGAAATTAATAATGCATGTTAATCTTTAGGTAAGGTTTAATAATCACTTGATAATTATTTAATTTCCAATAACTCTCTGTACTAAATCTAAATTAAGGGTTATGTTCCCAATTTGATATTTGTGGCTTTAACCATGCTACTGGGAGTTGGGCAGCTATAGCCTTGTTCTTAGCATTGAGACCATATAATCTGAATAGGAACCTTAATTAAGTGTTACCAAATGTATTTTACTTGGCAATAGAAGGAGAAAGACCAAGTCTTGGATCTGAACAGAAGCCTCAGATCTGCTGGCGAGTGAATGTGTGTGTTCAGGGGCGGAAGGGCTGTGATGCATGCTTGATTTGTTTTGTTGGAATGAGGTACAGCAGCTAAGATTAGATACCTGCAGCTTGGGCCAAACTTTAAAAAAAGTTGGGGGCAAGAGAGAGAGAAGAGCAATAAGTCAGCGGTTGACTTCAGTGTCATTCTGTTGCCTGTGTCCTGCTACTTAACCATTCATTGTGGCTGTGAGTGGTTTCTGGTTGCAGATTAGGTTTCCTTTTCCCATCCATTGACATGCTAAACGCTCAGCAGTAATATTAACTGGGTGAACATTATTCCTTTTCAATTAAAGAGTGGATAGAGTTTAAAAAAAGAATATAAAGCCTAGCATCTTAATCTAAATATCTTTGTGCTTGGGAATCCCATTTCCCTGCTTTGGTTACTAGTTCAAGTTTCAATTTTGGTAGAACCAGTAAAACAATGGGGTCATGATTCAACACGGTGTTTATGCAAACACTGATGTCCCTCTTGGCTATGCCAGAATATTTGAGTACTCCTGTCTTTAAGCCAGTACTTCAAGTCCTACTGCAGTCAAATAGCAGAGCATAGAAATGAGAAACGGATTCTGTACTGCTTCTTGCATTATCAGTTTGCCAGCTCAGCTTGATCTGCTAATCCCTATTAAAGGCAGAAAAGGTATTGCAAAGCGCAGAATGCAAAGCTTGACTTTCTGATCTCATAAAGTGTGCGGTGATGGAAATTAAATTTGTAATTTCATTCCGTTGCAGAACAACACAACTGAAAAGAAGGAATCTTGACAACCCTAACCCCCCCCAACATTTTTAAGACGTTTTCTCATTTTGTATGCATTGCAGAAAGCTAAGTATAGATTCTACTTTATTATTGTATTACTCTATTATTACAGTACACTGAAAATGTATGAGCCAGAAGTAAACAAGTATGTCACTGAATGTGAGTACTACCAAAGCAAATTACCGGTATGTAGTTCTTTATCAGGTGAGAGATATCTTCACGTTTTCTTTTCTTATGTCTTGTTGGTGTTTCATAATATGAACAACAACAAAAAGCTAAATCATTTAAATTACACAGTGATTAATTTCTGAAGCATTTTTTGCCACAATGAATCTTGTGAGAACACAATAAAATACTGCAAAAACTTGTCATTGTTATGCAAGGTAAAAAAAGTTGTCATGTCATGAAATTACAGAATAGAATAAAGAATTAGTGTGTTGGGATTTTTTTTGCCAACATGGAACAAAAACCTTTTGGTAGAATAAGAAAACCTGTATTACCCAGGAAGACACTTTATTCATCTCTCTTTTTCACTGCCAAAATTCCACTCAAAACTTTTTCCAATTACTTTGTTTTGGCTTCCTGCTAAATGTTAAAAAACAAAACCCAGTAACATTACTCTTTTATATAATAAAAGATCTGCCAGAAGCAAAAATGTGAAAAGTAGATGAAATTAGCAAGTAGTCTTAGTAATTAAGAAAGAGTAATAAAAATACCCTACAGAAAATTGTTAAATTATTCCAGGTTAATAAGAAAGACACACCCTTTTAATTTTATTTCAAAAACTTTGGAAGAAATGCTGCTTGAATTCTTACAGAAATAAACTTGAAAACCCAGTAAACTAATGGCAGAGTATTTGAGAAATGCAGGTGAAAATGTACTCTAAATATCTTTTAAAAAATAATAGCAGACAATTTTTTTGTAAATCACTAAGTGTCAAAGAAACCACTTCATGCTATTATGATTTTTTCATTGGCCTTTACAGAAGTAGTTATTTGCAATGTTCCTCCAGAACTTTTGGCCTGAAAATCGTGAAACATTTTACAGAGTAATTGAATCAAGCTTCACAGTACTGTAATGCAGTACAGATAGCATTAATTCATTTTATAGATGGAGAAAGTAATTTAGCTGGGATTACAGTTTGCCCAAGGTCACACAGTAATCCTGTGTTAAAACTACGACTAGTTCTTTGTTCATAATATTATCAATTCTAGGCTGTGACGACTAGACCAGTTAATTAACATTCAATTCCTATATTGTTCTTGACTGATAATGAAGTAAGTAAATATAAATAGGGCTTGACAATTTTCCATGTGGAGTTTCTAATAAGAAATATGCTATAAGGAAAAGAAAATGAGTATTAAGTCAAGAAACATTATTTAAGAACATTGAAAGCAACAGAGAAAAAAACAATTTGCAAAATTCTTTTTAATAATGTTCTTTCAATGCACAAATCTAGTGCTTACTGTGCCAGTCATCATCCCAGTTAATGAGTTTGACAGTGTTGCAGGAGCTATATTTTTCACAGGGAAGAACTTCTCCCAAACAATTTCAGCAATGAAGCAGATTCAAGAGGCTTGTCTGCCATCATTGTATTTTCTTTTCATTTTTTACCTACAGTGGTAGGTAGTTATTGAGGAAACTACAGAGAAAATTCTTTAGTTGTATTTGACTTATTCTGCCCATCTTGTAATATCCCAGACCAATAAGCAGGGTATGGTAAGATCTGAAGAAAGAAAAGATGTTTACAAATGCATCAGAACTGTCTTCCTTCCATTAATTTATTGAAAGAGGACTGAACTGCAGATTAGCTATATTAATATGCCTGCTATATCTAGAGCCCGATTTAGTAATACTAACTTGGAAACACACAAATACAGGTTTTGAGGATATATTTTTGAATACCAGGACTTAAATAAGACATCATTTGTCTATTTTGACCTCCAGGGTACCATGCAAGACATCTATTTACTGAAGCATTAGTTACAACAGAAAATTAAGAGGCACGTATTGTGCCCTAAAGGTTGGTTAAAAATTATGCTTTTTTACTCCTACAGATTTTTGCTAATTTCTGACCTTTAACTAGTGGATTGTTTGTTATTTGCAAATTATTGTGAGTTTGTTGGCATCTGTCTTAATTAATTTTGTTTTTAAGTGATAATTATGCCTGGAGACCATGTGATAGGTACTTGCATCATAAATGTCAAAGAATGCAAGCTGCCAGCTTTGAAATCAGACCTGAACTTCCTCAGAGCTTGGGATGCTTAGATTTTGCTTATTATGAGGAACAGGTCAGGCTGGGTCTAGCGGAGGGTTTGAAATTTCTCTGTGTTTGGGATGGTTCTGATAGGCAGCTTTATATTCCTGCATGTCCAGTCTTAAAAATATAGATTCATGTACATCATTTGTTCATGTTTCTGTCATGTCTCTTAGTCAACAGAAAAACTGAACTGCCCTTCATGCCTTTTATGAACATTTTCTATTCCAGTTGGGCATCTTGTTCTGAAGATACATAAAACATCAGCTTTTAAAGACTTTGACATTAACACTTTCAATTAACACTTTCAGTTTCCTGGTATTTGGAATCATGGAATCATAGAATAGTTTGGGTTGGAAGGGACCTTTAAAGATGATCTAGTCCAACCGGCCCTGCCGTGGGAAGGGACATCTTCAACTAGATCAGGTTGCTCAGAGCCCCGTCCAACCTGACCTTGAACATTTCTGGAGATGGGGCATCTACCACCTCTCTGGGCAACCTGTTCCTGTGTCTCACTAACGTCATCGTAAAAAATTTCTTCCTAGTATCTAATCTAAATCTACCCTCTTTCAGTTTAAAACCCTTGCCTCTTGTCCTGTCATTACAGGCCCCGGTAAAACATCTCTCTCCATCTTTCTCATAAGCCCCTTTCATATATTGAAAGGCTGCAGTAAGGTCTCCCCGAAGCCTTCTCTTCTCCAGGCTAAACAACCCCAGCTCTCTCAGCCTTTCCTCATAGGAGAGGTGTTCCAGTCCTCTAATCATTTTTGTGGCCCTCCTATGGACCCGCTCCAACAGGTCCATGTCTTTCTGGTACTGGGGACCCCAGAACTGGATGCAGTACTCCAGGTGAGGTCTCATGAGAGTGGAATAAAGGAGGAGAATCACCTACTTCAACCTGGCTGGCCATATTGCTTTTTATGCAGCCCAGGATATGATTGGTTTTCTGGGCTGTGAGCACACATTGCCAGCTCATATCTAATTTTTCATCCACCGGTATCCCCAAGTCCTTCTCCACAGGGCTGCTCCCAATCCATTCATCTCCCAACACCTGGTGATACTGGTGATTGCCCTAACCTAGGTGCAGGACCTTACACTTGGCCTTGTTGAACTTCATGAGGTTCACATGTGACGTGGTTTCACAGTGATGTTTCCAAATGATAACCAAGGTCAGGGCTGGGAGTGCACTGGAAAGTGTAGTGGCAACTTTATGCAGGAGTAGCCTATGGAAATTGCTCTGCTTAAAAAGATTTGTTTTTCAGACAATTTCTCCTTGCCAAAACTGGAAAACTGAAACACAAACCATGAAACAAAACCCATTTCTGTTCCCAGTATGTTTATTCATGTTCATCAATATTTGAAGACTGGTCTAAATGTCATAAAAACTGATAAAAGCTAGTTGTCTCCTGACAGTGTAAAGTTATGAACCAATACTTCGGCTCACTCTGCAGGGGACACACTTTCCCATTGTTTTCAACAATGTACCTTCTTTTGCTGGTCTTGTACCTGTTGGGTGTAACAAGTTTTTGTCGGGCATCTTTATGTTCTGTCACAGTCTGAAAAACCTGCAGTGTAAGACTGGCCAGTGAATGCAACCAGCAGGGATTTTTCTGGATGTTTTTCTTCTGTTTTGTTTGTGTGGTTCTTTTTTTCTTGCTGTTGTTGTTGTTTTTCTCTATCATTTGGCATTAAGGGATGTCCATTTTCATATCGGCTTCCTTGGAAAAGACTTGCTCCTCCTCCCTTCCCAGCCCTAGCTTCTTTTTACTTGCTGAAAAGGTAGTTTGCCTGCAGTTTGGAGATGCACTCCTGAGTAAGAGGCTAAAGCAGTCCCTGGAGAAGGTCTGAAGGTGTACCTGAGACACACCACACCTGGAACAGAGGGAGGAGTGGGAAGCGATCCTTCCTTTAAAGCCAGGATGGGCTTCATGGTGAAACGCTGCTTGCCTGCGGGGTCCTGTCTTGTGCCACAAGTAGGGCAGAGCACACCTGTGTCAGCCCAGGGCCATGCCCTTAGACCAGGGCTCTGGTTCTGCATGGCAGCATAAGTCCAGTGACACTGATTTCTGAAACATCATTTGAAAATAAGGTAACATCCTGGTAAACCTCTAGTCTTTCTCCTTTAGTCTTGCATGTCTTCCCTCTGCAAGCAATCCCCGGAAGAAGGAAAGCAGTGTTCTTGTTCTCCTGGTTTTGCAGTAACACTGGGAGCTCATGTGCTAGAGATGTCTTTCCTGTCCTGGCGTGCTTCTGGGGTGATATTAATAATAATACAAGAAAAATAAGGGTGATATTATTAAGATTGTTAAATTAATCTGATTTGAAAAGGAAAGCTTGTCAGCTTTCACATGACAAAGAAAACAGGAAGTAAAAGTATGCAGAAAAATTTGAGGGCATGTCTGAACTTTCCTAGGCAGCACTGTCATCCCACTCATGAAGTGGGAAGCAAAAGAAATTAAAGAATGTTCTTTGTTTCCAAATTCCAGATTGGCAGCTTTGTTTTTAGATATATTTCAATCTCCAGTGTGTCTGTAAGGACTTTTTTTTCCATTTTAATGTATAAGTTTCCATAACCATGTAAGTAAAAGTTTTGTATATTCAGTGTATACTTCAAATTTTCACTCTAGTAAGGTATTTAAAAAATCAGAAATCCCTGGCTGCAGGAATAGAAGAAGTTCAAAGTTCATCTCATAATCATAAGCAGACATCTCCCTCCCTCTCCTCCTTCATTCTCTCCCCCTCCTTCTCTCCACTTTTTTTTTTTTTTTTTTAAAGAGGTCAGAATTAAATATCCACTTTTTCTCTCTTCCTCTGGATGAGCTGTAATTTCATAATATGATAGTTTTATCAAGAGCTAACAACTCTTGATTTGGCGTAGAACTATATAATTTTAGAAAATATAAAGTAATAGTTTAAAAGCTTGGGCTATGAAAGGAAGGAATACTGCAGCTTAGTAAAAGCATATGTTGCTTATGAGGACCTCACAACCACATTCAAATTCAGCTCTTGCCAAATCACGTTACACTGCTAGAACTCCTTCTTTAAATTTCCCCAGTGAGGCTCATATGGCAGGATCTATGTTCCTGCTCTATGGTATTAAGGGGGTTCATGGGCCTCTTTACCTTTTTTCTTTATTTCTTTTATAAAATGATTATGCCATTTAGAAATTCACAAATGAGATCTCATTACGTCTTTTGGTTTTTTTTGACAGCATGATTCCCAACAACAGTTTCTAAAAGGCATGGTAACATTGCAAAAACTTAAACAGATAATTTTCTGTTGGGACAGCTCTGTGCTGGGAGCTGATGACTTTGTTTTACAGTGAGGCACATGCGGTGTGTGGAAAGTATATTTGACTGCAATAGAGTTTGAAATCTGAGTACAGCAGCCATGAGAGAGCTAGAGCTGTGCAAAACTATCTAGGTTTAGTTCAGAAAGCATTTATAATTTTTGCAAAAGACCTACTCATGAATTTTTACAGGGAGATTTTTTCCACCCCTTTTGCAGATACAGGCTCTTTTAAAATTTAAGGAAAAAAATGTATGAATGCTGTTATTATTGTTATCTTAGAGAAAACCTGTAAAAAGAATAGAAATGCTTGTTTTCTTCAAGGATCCACAAAATATTCTGAAGAATTTTATTTCCCGGGCTGATTTTGTAGGCAGGATTTTTTTTCTCACATTAATAGTAGAGGACATTTAAGACACAGATCTAACTGAAAGCTCAGAGGCCAAATTCTTCGGTAGTGTAATGTCAAAGTGACGTACCAGCAGACTTAGACCAGGGACAGATTTGGCTCCATGTATGCTGTGTGTATGCATAGACTAGCATGTCAGAAGTAAAATAAGCAATGAGAACATAACTCTGATGAAACTGAGGCAATTTCAGACTGAAAACCTTTAAAGCTTTGAATGCACCATTAACTCTTTATAACTAGTCTTTTTTTTGGGGACTTCCAACTCAAATCAAAGAAAAAGTCACATGCAGCAAAACTTTATGCCAGGCTGTGAAGCCTCAGAAGACCTCTGCTGTAGTCTTTTATAAGGTTTGGAAAGATATTTACAAAAGACCTACCTTAATCCAGAACTTCTGTATACTCATGCTGCTTATTGAATTGCAGATCTGTGTTGAACCTCCTACCCCATCACTGGCTGGCAGAATAGAAATATTAAATATGGCAAAACTAAATGTTTTCTGCAAACACATAGTGCAAATGCTTCTGTTCCTTTATGGAAAGGGAAGAGGAAAGAAGGACAGAAAAGGCCAAACTAATTTTTGCACTTTCTGGACTCATCCTGTCCCAAAGAAGGAGTTTGAGTTGGTTGAGCTATGAGAAGGCAAAAGTCTTTCAGCTGCATGTAGGTGACAACTTCCAAGTCTCATGGCTTTGCTGAGGCAAAAGCTACCTTGCAGTGAAAACTTTCAACCAACCTTGTCCTTTGGCCTGCTTTTTATTTGCAGGTGCAGGTGAGCATGGGAATTCATGATTATGTTATGTGTCAACTTAAAACCTCTTTTGTGGAGAGATGTACCAGCAGTGCTGACATTTTATTTTGTGTCCTGTCATCTTGGTAAAACCCAGTCTCTCCAAAAAGGGGGCATATTCATAACAGAAGATGATTCACTGGATCACGTGGACTGATGATGCACACAGAAAATTCTCTGCAAAATTCACTTGGCTCTAGCTGCTACTAAGTGTGAACATTACTGTGGGACTTTGGCAACAGGGCTGCAGTGGGAAAAGCTCTCATTGTATCATAATAAAGTCAATGTCACCACACACTAAATGGTTGCCCCTTTTTTTGTTTTGGCAGTTTTGTATTTTTGATGTTTCTGAAGGCAGAGTTGTGGCAGTAAGATGAACAAAACTTGCTATAAGAATTAAAAACACACCCTATTTAAGATCAGGTTAGTAAGAGTGTATGTCTTCATAATCTAAAGTGGCATTTTATAGGGGTAATGTTAAAAAACAGTCCAATTCCATTCAGAAAATCAGTATATACAGTAGTTGCACTTAAAGTTGATGATTCTTCTGGAGTTTTTTCTGCTTYTTGCAACATTTGCCATCTTACATGGAGTTTTAAAGCCTAACTTTCTGAAGTGGGATGAAGTTTAAGGTCACCTGTTATATGTAGCTTCCTTATTCATAAGCAAAAGTTTCACGATCCCTTTTACTCATAGGGAAGCAGAAATACATATAAGGTCAAGAATTACAAGGATGTCTAATTATTTTAGTTATTTATTGTATATCTGTAGGCTTAATTTGAGACATTTCAGATTTTCACCAAGGGTGAGTCAATAGAAGAGCCTACACTGTATCAGTTCTAACTTGCTGAGACTTGCATTCCATGTTCTGTATCTTCAGCTGGAAGACAAAATATCAGGAATGCTGAAAATAGGTATATACTATACGTATACATGCACAATATACTATGTAAGAATTAACTGGTGCATTTCTAATGAAAGAAAATTTCCTAGCAAATCTAAGATCAAATATGCTCGACTAAAAAAGAGAAAAAAAGGCAACAGATTACAAAATAACTAACAAGAAACCCTAAATCCTGCATTTTCCAACAGCGCTCCTGCTCAGGAAACTCAGCCAGGACTCTAAAAGCCAGTCTTTTTCTTTTCTAGTGTACTCCTATAGCCCAGATACTAAACAGTCTGCAGCTGGAGCTAAAGTATAAACATTTTATCAGTGATGTCTTACCTAGAGTATGGTTCACTCTCTCATAGCTAGATCAGCCTTGCAGAGCTAATAGAAGTACAAAAAAAGGAAAGGTAGTATTAGTTTATAGTGATAAGAAAATAAATCAGCATGAGGTCAGAATGCTTCCTATGCAAAGATCTGTGAATTACAAGATGCCATTTTAGTTATTATTCTAATCATAACCACACTTTCAACAAATACTATATGTGGTTTAAAGAAATACTTCAATGACGCATATGTCCCTATTGAGAATGTAATTAACGTCAAAGGAGGGTGCAATATGAGAGCTGTATAGCGCATTGTTGCTCATTCAGTGCTGGTGATGTGGGTGACTGAGTCCAAAGACACTTTCACTTCTGCATCCACAGAAAATATGCAGACTCTATGCTAGTACTTTTTTCTTTACATTGACAGAAATCAAACAGATAGGAAAAATTTGCACTCCAAATCACTGTGGGTTAATATCACCATGTGAACATAGTAACCATTAAAACATCTGCTATAGTGCCTTTAGCTGGAGCTGCTTAATAAAGAGCAAAATATACTGGAAAAAGAGTTCTGTTTTGGAAGTTTTCAACTGACTTCCAAGTGATAACAGAAATATTTCATATATGAATTGCTATCAGAGGAGGTGCATTCATGAGGTGTTCACAGCTACAGGGGTATACTTTCCTGATGATGAACACGTACAACTCTCATTAACGTTAAGGCAAACAGACAGTTTAAAACTGTGATACCCTTATACTTTGCTAACAGAATTTCTTGTAATGTGTGCCTGTTGCTAAAAAAACAAAAGATAGAATCTGAGAAGTAAGAAAGGATTTCAAACCAGATTCAAACTCCACTTCCAATGTCTAGTACAACAACTCTTGTCTGTGGCATAGTAGAAATGGAGACTTTGTTGACCTTATAATCCTTTGAGAGGCAAGGCAGAAAGCAGTTTTGAATAAATGCTGGAGAGTAAGTGCTATGGGAGCATCAGCACAGTCTGGGGAAGGTTACCTCTTAAAGACTGTTCAGATTGGTTCCACATATCAATCTAAATGTGATGTATAATGACTCTCATGATGGGTGACTTTCTTCTCTGGGTAGCAAAGCCGATAGGGTGATGGCATTCACAGCAAATGTCCAAATGATACGCTTAGTGCTTTAACTTTCTCAGTGGCTTTATTTCCGTGAAGAATTGCGGTGTTTTCCAGTGAACTTGAAAAGTTACTGACCACACTGGACTTGGCCCAGAAAAAGTGCATAAGCACCTGCTTAACTTTGAAAATAGCTCCAAACCACTATTGTACCGATTTACATCCTGTTTAAAGGGATTGCTTGCAGATCATCTGCAATCTTTGTAACAGGAGACAGTCTGAAGAAATAAGAGAAGAACTGGAAGAAAGCCAAGGTGACTCTGGATGTTACCACAGATAAGCAGCATACTTCAGCTGTCCAACTGGCAATCAATCGTAAAGCAGACCAGCTACTCTACCACTAGCAGCAGTCGTTTGCTGCTGGTTGAACTCCGCACTTTGATGTAGGAAAATACAAATGACTCTGTGGATGCCTAAGCATGTGGATATGGGAACAATTTGCAAAGAGCAGAGGCATGTGGACACCAAGTTGTAGTAGAAGTGATGGGGAAAGCTTGCTGTGTCTTTTTGTATTTTATCCAGCCACTACAAAAATTCAAGTACATGGTAACATAGTGACCCTTATCTTTCTTAATGGGGTGTCTGCTGTTTCTTCCCTGGGATCCGTTAGGCATGCAGCCACAGAATTCTACATAAAAATTGGATAGCATCAGTGAAACTAGTATGAACACAAGTAAACAAACTAAATTTTTCTAGCTCTTTCTACCACAAAAAGACAGATTTGGGACTTTGTCTATAATCATCAGAGTAAGACTTTTATTCTTTAATCCTTTGAATGTTGAAGTAAGAGCTAAAATATCATAAAAAAAGCTATGGAACATCTTTAAGGCTAATTTTACTTGGCTTTAAGGAGTTCAATGAACTCCAGTGCTTCAAAGGATTAATATTTCAATTTAAATCAATTTCATTATCTTTTCTGAAATTGATATTATTTCCTAGACACTTAATGCTACAGCTATTAATACCCTGATGACTATAGCTTCATCACCCTTCCTGTGTTTTCTGTGGTAAATTATCTTTCTAGGAAGAAAAAAAATGTGTTAGTCTTCAATACTGATAAAATCTGTTGTATTTACATTAGCAATTTACACGCCATGGAAGTTAAAATAAGCTGGATATTCACTAATTGTTTGGTTTAATAAAAAACAATTCTTATTTGTCAGGAATTATCAGATAGTTCTATCTCAGATATAAGAGAGAGAGTATGTTTATAATCAAAGCTAATGAAGCCATCTCAGAGAAAAAAGTTTAGACTTTGAAGATTGGGCAAGAATTGGAGCCAAAGACCTCAACCATAGACACCTACAGCTATGTGTTTAGTGACAATATTTTCTTGACTGAAGAGCACAAAACTTTCGATGGGATTTGTCCATGGAAGTCAATGGAATGGTTTTGGAAGACTGCAGTCAATATTCATGCCCACAAACCACAAGTGCAATGAAATGCTAACATCCACGCAGATTATTCATAGGCAAGGGTGGTTTGTAGCTCTTCCAGAACAGCTCCCAGTGAAATTAACTTTGTTCACGTAAGGATGCCAGAACCTGACTGCTTGTAGTCTGTATGATACTTAAATGAATTGGAAGTGAATTTGCACGTATGTAGATATAAAAATATTCCTGGGTGTTATCAGGGGTGAGATTTGCTTCTTGCGCAATGATGTTGGATTACTTTTAGAGAAGATAACATTGGGCCTGTGCTTAATATTTAATTTTTTTACTTAATTTTTAAAATGTCTAATGTCTTTGATAACACTGAGTATTGGCATTCTTTTGGTTAAATACCAGACATAACCTTTTATCACAGAGATTGCACTGAACAGAAAATGAAGACCATACTGTAGATTGCATACAAGACTTCATATGGAAACTGTATGTGCAGCTAGCCTGTGTCCACTATGTCTACTGTAGATTGCAGAAGGTAAGAATGTGCAGCTGGAAAAATTTACCGGTTTCTGAGCTGCATATTCTTAATTTGTGAAGCTTAACATACCAGTGCAATGGTTGTTACTTGCTAGCAGCTGATATCATCTGCCAGTTCTGTGTAGATTCCCCTCCATTTTCTGCTACGAGTCACAGATGTCTATCCTCTATAAGTCACACCTGCAGGACTTGAAACAGATCTTTTAGGAGAAGTGGAAATTGTGTTCAAACTTGAACATGTAAAGGAGAAGGCATAAAAGCTGCTCTTCTTTTTTCTTTAAGATTTTAGAAAGTTTTTCTTTGACTTCTGAGGTGACAAAAATATATTTTAGTAATGTTTGCATTATATTATTTTGTTTAGGGTTCTCAGCTCTGTTCCTGCATGTGTGTATAAATACAATCCTTGCATGACTGTACACTACACGTGTGCATGTGTGTTTGTCTGTATGCATCACAGCCTGAATATATCTTGCCTGTAGTTTCAGTATTGCCTTACTGAGCATAGGGCACAGTTCTTACAAAAGGGGGACAGCAGTAGGAGTGAAATGAAAAACTTTATATCCTTCACACCCTCATGTATAAAACTAAATGCTGCCAAACAGCATCACTTACACACTCTGTATCTGTCTTCAGAAGCATATAACTGTCTGAAGCATTTTTGAACTAAAATATTTTTTCCATCCTCATCTGAACTAAACAAAAATATAAAAGCCATTTTAAGTAAGAAATTACCAAAAATGCAGTCATTCTTTCAGTTAAAAAATCTTTAGCTTTACTGTAGCCATGGCTACAATAAGATAGCCAGGATTTTGAGGTGCAGATGTAGTTGCTGTTGATTATGTGTGTCTGATAGCAGGAAGTGATTTAAGGATGTCACAAGTTGACTATTTCACACAGAGTTGTTCAGGCAACATGCAAAGGAATTTTTGTTAATGACACAATGGGATGGTACCTACCTCTTGCAGTGTGCACTTATCTGTTAGATATCTTGCTGCACATCCTTGGATACAGGCAGCTGTCAATAAGATAGGAACCTACAGAGGAATATCTTTTTACTGAAAGATTTCTCCCATTCTTTCCCATCTTCATCATGATGGGATCATGAAAAAGTATCTGTGGATAAAGGCTTTAGCTCAAGACAGGGGCAATGTCTCTTAAATTATGTCCTGCTACTCTTTATTTGAATACAGATGCTCTGCATGTATGTTAGGAACAACAAATTGGTTAACAACTTCCTGTACTTTGCTGATAAAGAGGGCAGGATTAGCTCTCACTTTCACTATACTTGGTTCGAAGATGCATGGGTTCTCTCAAGGAAGTTATATGCATACAATAGATAGAAAAGTGAAATTTTCATGTAAAGGAAAGCAGCTCAGTCATGCAAACAAACTGGAGAAATAAATCTGAAGTGAATGTGATGCTATGAACTCTTCTGTAAGCTGTGAAAACTGAATATCTCCAGATTTACTTTCTGTCTTTGAAAAAAATCTCAGACACTTAAGCTGAGTAGGTACCAGTAATTGAGAGCGGGGAGCTCTCATTAGCACAATGATAAAGTTCTGAGCTTAAGTACTGTCCTGGTTTCAGCTGGGATAGAGTTAATTTTTTTTTCCTAGTAGTTGGTATAGTGCTATGTTTTGGATTTAGTACGAGAATAATGTTGATAACACACTGATGTTTTTAGTTGTTGCTAAGTAGTCTACTAGTCAAGGACTTTTCAGCTTCCCATGCTCTGCCAGGTGCACAAGAAGCTGGGAGGGAGCATAGCCAGGACAGCTAGCCCAACTGGCCAATGGGGTATTCCATACCATGTGACGTCATGCTCAGTATATAAAGCTGGGGGAAGAAGAAGGAAGGGGGGGATGTTTGGAGTGATGGTGTTTGTCTTCCCAAGTAACCGTTACGCGTGATGGAGCCCTGCTTTCCTGGAGATGGCCGAACACCTGCCTGCCGATGGGAAGTAGTGAAGGAATTCCTTGTTTTGCTTTGCTTGCGTGCGCGGCTTTTGCGTTCCCTATTAAACTGTCTTTATCTCAACCCATGAGTTTTCTCACTTTTACCCTTCCGATTCTCTCCCCCATCCCACCTGGGGGGAGTGAGCGAGCGGCTGCGTGGTGCTTAGTTGCTGGCTGGGGTTAAACCACGACAGTACTCAGAAATCAAATTCTAAAAATGTGAGTTGCTTTGATATCACTAGTGCAGCCAAGTTATACATATCTATTTTTTAATTCTTTTTTTTTTCCCTAGAATAATGTGATGGATAAATAAATACATGAAATTTTATAATGTAAGTGTAAAATCCATAGTATAAGTGAGGCTTGCTCAAACAACACTTATATTTGGATTTCACTATAAATTTAATGATGAGAATGACATTATTTTACCATCTTACTCCTGTAATAGGAATGATTGTAATGCATTTTATGCCATGGGGATAATATTTACTGGTGCAAAAAAAATATTACCACAACCTGAATGTTAATTCAGCAACAAGATACAAATTATGGAGCAATAATTCCTGGGGTGTTGCTCAGCACCAAGCTGAAGGCCAAACATTATCACAGTATCTATGCATATATTTATTGTGCAATAATTCTAGTCACTAACCGTTTTAGTACAGGAGTGTTTACAGAGTACAGATGAAATGTTTAAAATATAATGTGCATCATTTTTCTATGAAAAGCATCTCATAATAAAATCAGATCTGCAACAACAAAAAGTGCTGTTTTACTTAATTTATTCATACCATCGATCTTTATCCAGATTGATGAAAGCTGGGAGTCAAGGCCAGAAACCCGCTGCACTGAGAACCATTCTGGGTGTTTGCTAGTATAATGAGAGGCTGCAAATACGCAGCATGTTTATGCGTTCGGACAAAGTCCTTATTTTATTTTGTTCCTAGAATTTTAGGATTCCAGTGTTGTGACCTAAAACAAAACTTGAAAAAAAGAACCTCACCAGTTATATTAAAGGAAAATATCTCATATCCTTGGATAAAGAACAGAAAAGCTTATAGATTTTCTGAGCTAACTACTGACTCTGATTTCAGCAATTCAGTAAATTGCTTAACTGCAGTTTCTTTTTAAAATTAGGTTTACTAATACATCTAAAAGGCAGTTTAAAGATAAATAATGTTTGGATGAATAGTTTCACAGTTGTATTTTATTAGAAATGCATGAAGAAGTAAGAGACTAGAGAAAACTGGACAGAGTAATAGCTTGCACATAAAAAAGGTTGGTCAGATTTTCTTCAATCTGTGCAGAAAAACTATGCTTGTCTTTCAGAGCACACCTGGCAACTTCTCCATCAAGCCAATTTTGTTAGTCACTGTTATAAAACAGTTAACAACAAGATTTACAATGGAACCTGACAGTGACCTTGATGGGGAGCAACTTTAACTTCTGCTATCGGTTCTTTTACTTTTCCTTTAACCTGCACCTAGTCTGCAATCACATGAGCAATTCAGCAAATCTGAGAGACATCAAGCCTTCAAAGTTTGCTGGGACAACTCCAGAATTCATAAAGTTAAACCATGCCTTCTTCAATATGACTAACATGGTCTTAACAAATTTCACCAATCCTATATAAAAAGACCAGCTCCAGAAAATGTTTCTGTTATTCTTTCAGTTACTCCGTTGGCTCTTAGTACAGCAGTGACTGTTGTTAGGTCTTTGATTCTGTCTGAATTGCTAGTATAATGTTAGTAATTATTATTTCTAGAAAAGGAGATGTTTTTAGATGCATAACTTTACCACTAGATTTGCAGCGCTGTCTTCCCAAAACAGGCATCACACATCTTTTTAGTGACGATAGGAAATGAAATTTTCTTTACATGACAGGGAGATATAATGCATTATTGGTTTTATTTCTCTTTAGAAACATTTTCCAGTCATAAAATTCTGTATCAACATCCACTGAACAGCACTACAATTCTACTTAATACTGAACTCCGCACAATTCCAAAAGCTTTAACATACTGTGGCTAATCCATTTCTGTTTAGAGTTACAGTGCTTATGGAAAATGAGTCAGAAATGCTGTTATACAATTGCTAGATTAAGTTGTTAAATACAGTGGGATCTATTCTCTTGCACTGTCTTGAATAACCAGAATTACATCTCTGACTGTACATACCAGTAGTTCATAAAAGCACTTTTGTTCATTAACTTAAATCCTAGCAGACAGCCTCTGGTTTTAAAAGCCATCTGGTGGCTGATAAGAAATGTAAAATCTTATCTCCTTTCCTAAGGCCAGTGGATCACAGCCAAATGGAGAATGAAAGCTCCAAAAATGCCACCGTCTTGGTTGTAATCTGCTGTTCCATGGGGTCACTGGATCTGAGATTAACAATGCATTGAGAATGTCAAGGGAAGGGGGGGTGGGCGAGGAGATGACCAATTATTTTCTCTATGCAACCTTTTTTCTCTGCTTCTGTTCAGGAGGACATAATTTAAAGGCAGTTGGAAAGACTGCCATTTGCTGTACTGTTGGATAAAGATTAATTATACCTTCAGACTGAGTGCAAAGTTTGAAAGCAGCACTTGGGAATTAAACTATTCAGTTGCCACAGGTATATTGTAGTTGAAAAATGAGTACAGTTACACAATCTTTGGTAAAAGACTATTATCTGATGCCAATACCTTTTGATATCAGAATTCATTTCTGTCCTAATAGTTTTCATAGAATCATAGAATCACAGAATGGTTTGGGTTGGAAGGGACCGTTAAACGTCATCTAGTCCAGCCCTCCTACAATGAGCAGGGACATCTTCAACTAGATCAGGTTGCTCAGAGCCCCATCCAACCTGACCTTGAACGTTTCCAGGGATGGGGCATCTACAACCTCTCTGGGCAACCTCTTCCAGTGTTTCATCACCCTCATTGTAAAAAATTTCTTCCTTATATCTAGTCTGAATCTACCCTCTTCTAGTTTAAAACCGTTACTCCTTGTCCTGTCACTACAGGCCCTATTAAAAAGCCTGTCCCCATCTTTCTCATAAGCCCCCTTTAAGTATTGAAAGGCTACAGTAAGGTCTTCCTGCAGCCTTCTCTTCTCCAGGCTGAACAACCCCAACTCTCTCAGCCTTTCTTCATAGGAGAGGTGTTCCATCCCCCTGATCATCTTCTTGGCCCTCCTCTGGATCTGCTCCAACAGGTCCATGTCTTTCCTGTACTGAGGACTCCAGAGCTGGATGCAGTACTCCAGGTGGGGTCTCACCAGAGCAGAGTAGAGGGGCAGAATCACCTCCCTCGACCTGCTGGCCACAATTCTTTTGATGCAGCCCAGGATACGGTTGGCCTTCTGGGCTGCGAGCGCACATTGCTGGCTCATGTCCAGCTTTTCATCCACCAGTACCCCCAAGTCCTTCTCGGCAGGGCTGCTCTCAATCCCTTTATCGCCCAGCCTGCATTGATACTGGTGGTTGCCCCGACCCAGGTGCAGGACCTTGTACTTGGCTGTGTTGAACCTCATGAGGTTCACACGGGCCCACTTCTTGAGCTTGTCCAGGTCCCTCTGGCTGGCATCCCATTCCTCAGGTGTGTCCACCGCAACACTCAGCTTGGTGTTGTCTGCAAACTTGCTGAAGGTGCACTCAATCACATTGTCTCTGTCATTGATGAAGATATTGAACAGTACTAGTCCCAGTACAGACCCCTGCGGGACACCACTTGTCACTGATCTCCATCAGGACATTGAGCCATTGACCACTACCCTCTGGATGTGACCATCCAGCCAAGTCCTTATCTACCGAATAGTCCATCCATCAAGTCCATATCTCTCCAATTCAGAGAGATGGATGTTGTGGGGGACTGTGTCAAAGGCCTTACAGAAGTCCAGATAGACGACATCCGTAGCTCTTCCCTTGTCCACTGATGTAGTCACTCCACCATAGAAGGCCACTAGGTTGGTCAGGCAAGACTTCCCCTTAGTGAAGCCATGCTGACTGTCTCAAATCACCTCCCTGTCATCCATGTGCCTTAACATGTACCTTCTAGGAGAATCTGTTCCATGATCTTCCCAGGCACAGAGATGAGGCTGACAGGTCGGTAGTTCCTAGGGTCCTCCTTTCTACCCTTTGTAAAAATGGGAACAATGTTTCCCTTTTTCCAGTCACAGGGGACTTCACCTGACTGCCATGACTTTTCAAATATCACAGAGAGTGGCTTGGTAACTACATCAGCAAATTCCCTCAGGACTCTGGGATGCATCTCATTGGGTCCCATAGACTTATGTACATTCATGTTCCTCAGGTGGTCTCGAACCTGATCTTCTCTTACAGTGGGACAGACTTTGCTCCCCCAGTCCCTGCCTTGCAGTCCATCCACTCGAGAGGTGTGGGAAGAGTGGTTGCCAGTGAAGAATGAGGCAAAAAGTTGTTGAGTACCTCAGCCTTCTCCTTGCCCGTTGTTACCAGTTTGCCAGTCGTGTTCACTGCGGGGGTACACTTTCTTTGACCTTCCTTTTCTGGCTGATATACCTGTAGAAGCCCTTCTTATTATTCTTTGTGTCCCTTGCCAAGTTCAGCTCCAGCTGCACCTTGGCCTTCCTGACCCCATTCCTACACAACCAGGCATTGTCCTGCTTCCACTGCCTGTGCATTTCCTTCCTGGTCTTCAGTTTGACCAACAGTCTAGACTCTTCCATGCTGGTCTCTTGCCTTCCTTTCCTGATTTCTTACACCTGGGGATCGAGAGCTCTTATGCTCTATGGAAAGCGTCCTTAAAGATCTGACAGCTCTGTTCTGCTCCCTCGTCCCTGAGGGCAGTTTCCCAGGGGGTGCTATTGATGAACTCCTTGAACAGCTGGAATTTTGCTTGCCTAAAATTCAGGGTCCTGACTTTACTCTTCACCTGTCCCATATCCCTCAGGACTGGGACTCCAGTGCATGATCACTGCAGCCCAGGCTGCCTCCAATCTTGATGTCTCTGATTAGCTCACTTGTGTTGGTGACCAACAGGTCCCGTAACCCATCCCCTCTGGTGAGGCTGTCTATTACCTGGCCTAAGAAGTTATCCCCAATGCACTCCAGGAGTATCCTGGTTTGCCTACAGCTCACCGTGCTACTTTTCCAGCAGATGTCGGGGTGGCTGAAGTCCCCCAGCAGGATGAGAGCCTGTGAGCGCGATGTCTCCTGTAGCTGGAGTAAGAAGGCTTAGTCAATAGGCTCCCCTTGATAGGGCGGCCTGTACTAAGCACCAACCACAAGGTTCCCTTTGTTGCCTTGGTCTCTAATTCTTACCCATAAGCTTTCAAACCTGCTTGTGGCTATTCTTCAGAGACAGCTCTTCACAATCTATCCATTTCTTGATGTAGAGGGCAACGCCTCTGCCCCTCCTTCCTCACCTGTCCCTTCTGAACAGCCTGTAGCCATCGATAGCTGCACTCCAGTCATGGGATTCGTCCCACCAAGTTTCAGTAATGGCAACTAGGTTGTAGCTTTCTAGCAGCACAGTGGCTTCCAGCTCCTCTTGTTTGTTGCCCATGCTGCATGCATTGGTGTAGAGGCACTTCAGCTGGGCTGTTTGCCGTGTCACCTTTTTAGAGGAACACACCTTAATTCCTTTGAGATATTTCACCGCTGTTGCCCTTTTGGCTTCTATTACCTCAGGAACCCCTGGCTCATCTCCGTAAGACTTCAAGTGTGCTCCAGTGTACCAGCAGGTCTCAGAGCAACAGGCTGAGGGCCCTCGCTAGCACCTCATCCCTCTAACCGTGGCATGTCATCCCATGGCTTGTCACAAGCGAGCCTGATATTATTCCCTTCCCCCTTCAAGTCTAGTTTAAAGCTCTGCCAATAAGCCCTCTAGCCCATGAGCAAAGACCCTCTTCCCTTCTTGAGAAAGATGAATCCCATCCAATGCCAGCAGCCCTGGTGCCGTGTAGACCATCCCATTATTGAAAAACCCAAAATTCTGGTGGTGACACCAGCCACGGAGCCATGTATTAATAGACTGGGTGTATTGTCACTAGTATCAGTGCACGTGATGGTAGCTGGTGTGTCAGAAATTAGGGACTTCTGAAACATTTTATTCACCAGCTCTAAGGAAGCCACAGGACTAGGGCATAAGTCAGAATTCACTTACATATAGCTCTGGAACAAATCTGAACAACAAAAAATGGTTTGTGGGAGTGTTGGTCAAACTTAAAACAAAAACTGCTTTCTGAATAGAACATGCCAGCGTTGTCTTTTCAATAAGTCTGATGACTCTGGTGACTAGCTGGAACAAAATAACAACCTTTGAAAAAATGAAAGTGTCAACAAAAAATGAAATCAGCTGTTACAGTGAGCCACTAATTACACGATTCCTAAGAAAAATAACCTTACTGTATTCTTTGAGCTCCAAAAAAACACTAGGTGTAGAGGCATCCAAACATTATTTTTCTGAACTTTGTATGTGCATCCCAGATGTTTACACAATTTTTGGGAAGCCTATGATTCAGTATTGGAGGGAAGTGCCTGTGTGGAACAAACTGACATACTCATTTTTTATCCAGTTTTCACATTGGCATTGAGCAAGTGGTAGTTCTTCAGACTTTCAGTTCTTAGAAATTTCTGTGAAACCATAAGCCTTTCTTTTTTTCTGAAGTTTTTGCCTAGTCGCTGTTTGATATTAGCTTGTTCCAGGGTCACAGGAAGGGGGTAGGAGATTTCTCACTACGGTCCCGCTCACTGTGGGAGTGGTCCTTGGATCAGATCCTCTGCTGCATATCTTCTCCATTTACATCAGCCACATCTGTCACAGCTCCGAAGTCTCCTCTTACAGTGTCTTTCCCTCATTTCCATCTTCTCCTGTAATTTTGAATCCCTACCCTTTGATTTAAGCATAAAAGTTGTGGGAGTTTTATGTTGTGGGTTTCTTAACTCTATGCTCTGTTACATCCAGTCCCACTTCTAATCAAATTGAATCCAGTTGGTAAGTCACATGTGAAAGCTAACTCCTGCAGCTTTTCAGTCTGGTGCTCTTCAGTGTCACCTTACATAACCAAAGTACGTTTATAATGCAGGAGTACAGGATCTAGCCTTTGTTTCTTACAGGACACTGTGCTAATCTGACCCAAGATTGAAATTCTGCATGCAGCAGCCCTTCATCCTCCAAACAGCTCCAGTCAGACAGGCTATATGAAGCAAATTCAGCCTAATAACAGAGGTGCTCCTCACATCAATTGTTTTGGCCTCTTGAGTAATCAGTTGCTACTGGTCATACTTTTGCATATTCTTTCCCACAAAATTGACTTCCGTGGACAACATAAATGACTGGGGACTAAGAGCAGAAGTGTTTCTTCTTTTTAGTACTTTGGACATTACTGCCTTCAACACAATTATGTCCAGCTACATTTATGTCTTAGATTCTTGAAACCTGCGTCCCTGGGTTCAGTGGAATCCAAAGGTTCGTGATTCAGTGGAGACTGGAATTAAATCCCTTGCTTGGCCATTGGCTTTCTGTGTAACCTTGGATTACAGGATGAGTCACCCCGTTTCTCTGTGCTTCCATTCCTTCAAATACAGTGGGGAAAACAGTCCACAGAAATCACAGGACAACGGAGGCTGGCAGGAGGGGAGTTCTCCAGTCCCAGCCCCTGCCTAGAGCAAGCTCAGCCGTGGGCTCAGACTGGGCTGCTCAGGGCTTTACCCAGTCAGGGCATGAAACCCCCCAAGGTGGAGACAGCCCAACCTCCCTGGGCCCCAGCCCCACTGCTGGGCTGTCCTCATGGGGAAGAGGTTTCTCCTTACCTCCAGCCTGAGCCTCCCATGTTTCAGCTTGTGCTGCTGCCTCTCGCTCTCCCACCACGCACCGCTGTGAAGAGCCCAGCTGCGTCTCCTCCATCCCCTCCAGCCAATGCCGGGGATGCTGCTGGGTGCCCCCAAAGCTGTACCTTCTCCCAGCTGAACAAGCCCTGGTCCCGCAGCCTCTCCTTGCAGGACAAGGGCTCCAGCCCCACCCCCTCAGTGGCATCCCCTCATCTCCCACCAGTTCTGTCTACATTGAAAAGGTAGCATGGCAGTTGATGTAATAAAAACAGCAGATGGTTAGATGTTACGGTGATAAAGGACATAAGATGTCTAGGATGGAAAGAATTTGCCAGACATAAAAGTGGCAATAATGACACAGTTATCACAGACATTATAGTCTCATGCTCCACAAAAGTGACCTGAATACCACCAGCTTGTTTAATTATACTCCCTAGTGGAAGAAAAAAGAGGATATGTTTCTTCTAAAACGTATTCAAACAGATTTTATATTTGGTATTCAGTAAGGATTTCTTCCTTACTGTATCAATACTTTTCTTCAAGGTGATCCAAGAATACATAAATGTCTTATAAAAGAAAGGAATAGCAATGGTGGACATGAGTTTTTTTTTCCCTAACCAGTGCTGTGCCTTATTAATATGTTTACCAAGTGACCTTGCTCGACAGATAATTCCTTATGGTGAGTCACGTTATTTTTCTCACTGACATATGAGCACTCAAAAAAGGATGAAGGCCAAAGCATATGTGCAGCACTCAAATACCGCACAAACCTTATTTCAAGAGCTTAATTGAAACTAAATGAGTTTGCAGTCATGGTGCTGTCCTCTGCATTTGGGTTAATCTAACCCCCAGTGGGGGGGTACTGCCTCACACACCCTTTTGAGGGGATTCCTCAGCTGCCTCACTCTGGCTGAATCTTCAAGCACATCCCTTCGAGGAGGAGAACCCTTCTCTTCCTCACCCACTTCAAAAAATTCCCCCCAGCAAACAAACAAACCCTAGCCCTTTCCTTCTCTCTCTCCCACCCCCAGCTACCACAAATGTCATGACAGGTTTGAGGAGACATTTGTTTGCAGTGACTGAGTGCTCCTCGTTAGAAAGGAACCCTTTGCCATCTGGGTTCGGTCTCTCCATTTGGGGTCTGGAGCTTTTCAGTGCTGGAGATGAATAGTGAAGTATAATATGTGTTGGATATTGTGGCTAGAATGCAAACATTTTTCAGTTACATTTTGAGGAATTTGAGTCCAACCGCAGTCCCAGAGCACAACAATGAGAAAACTCTTTCCAGTTGCACTACTGTATGCAGTAACCCAACTGCACAGTGCTTTGACAGCCCTGTGACTCTCGTTCTCAACCTTGTGTTGGTGCTGGATGCTTGCCACTGGAAATAGAAATGCAACTTTATCACTTGACTCCAGGAAAATTCTCCCCTGTGCCATATGGGGAACATATACAGGACCAGCTGGGGAAGCTCCTGTTCGGAGGCAAGAGAATGCCTTGATACAGCACAAGACAGGTGGGGAACAGGAGCTGCGAGAAAAAGAGCACAAAAGGAAAAGGTAACGGATTTATTTCTGAACACAATGAAGGGGGTAGGACACAAAAGAAAACGACAACAAATTAATGGGCATTCTGAAATGTCCGGATATAAAACATCTGACACCAGTTTGTACAAAGACTTCAAGTCCAGATATAGAAAGGAATTGTAGGAAAGAAATAGAAAATCTCAGTAATAGATTTGTAGAAACCGGAGGTGGCAGATGCTCTGGAGCTCACCCAGCCTATTTTCCTGGGCAGTGGGACCATTCTCTTTTCAAACATTCCTTACATTTCAAACAGAAATTAAGGTGAAAGGTGGATTTGACCCACTCAGCCTGTTTACCTTGTCCTTTCTGGAAGCAGAAAAAGGGTGGTGGGAGAAGCCTTTGCTACCTCTGAGTACCTCTGGAGGGTCTTCAGGGGCAAGAGCATGGTTCCAGCTCACGTGGCTGCTTGCCAGATTCATCAGTGGGTCCTGGGAGTTGTTCACAGATAATTTTGTTCTGGACCTCCTTACCTGGCCATAACAGAGGAACAGCACTATTGTGCTTCAACAAGGTTATGCAAAAAGCAAGGGGTAGGAAAAGAGAGGAGCTCTGGAGTAGGGTAGGGTTTAGGCCCTTCATCAGTACCTGATTTCTGTAATGTGGGCATATACAGACTGTCCTGGTGCTGCTTTCTTTGATGTCCTCTCCACTCCCTATTTTCAACCGCCTTCAAAGTTTTCATCCTGCGCTTCAAGACTTCTGCCAGCTGTTCCCATCATCTGCCTCTTATCAGGCTTCCTGTGTTGAGGTGGATGATTGTTTTTCTGTGGGTACCCTCAGTTGGTCCTGGTCACACTGAATCTGAAAGCGGAGGGAGCTGGTGTAGCCCCACTACTATTCATGAAGTTGCAAGGAAGGGAAACACCTTAAATTTGGCCTCGTTAACAGAAACAGACAGTGACTGATGTTTTGAATGAAGGAAAATTAGGACATTCAAAGTCAGGAATTATAGTATCATATGAAACTTTAATTAAGAACACATATTGCAACATTCATAATAAAACTGTGGGAGTTGGCAAGGCTGGTTGGATATACCAGCAGCTTATATCCCTCGCAGTATAATAGTTGGCAGCAAACAGAGAAGAATCACAGAGCAGGGCACATAGGCTCCTGAAGTGAAGCACTGAGGGGTTTCAGTCTGTGGCTATGGGTACCAAGTTGCACAGAAAGACTTCTAGGCCTGAAAGCTTTTGTATGGGTGGGCAGGTGGAAGAAGAGGAGACAGATATTCTGAGATGGAGAGGTTGCCTGATACAAAGTGAAATGCAGAGAATACTTTACAGGTTAATAGTTGCTCATAGGTGTTCCATGGAAATAATTCTAGTCTGGCTTCAAAACCAGCTCAGTGTTCAGCCTTCAAGTCTGTTTTCCCAGGTTGCAGTTGTTAGCTTGTAAACAGGGGACACCATGAGGTTATCCTGCAGATATAGCTTATCAGTGAGTGTGTTTGGTGTAATCCTTGTGTCTCATCACTTGAAAGCTTACCTCTACTTCTTCTCTGATATATACTATCAAATGCTATACTATGGAACAGTTTCTTTCTAAGCTGTCACCAATTTAAAGTGAGTTTTCCAATGTAAAGTCTACAACATTTCTGTATTCACTTTTATGTAATCAGGCTTCGGATTATATATAGAAACGGAGATACTCACAGAAATCAGATTCTGAATTCACGTAAGACACAATTGATGATAGACATGTAGGTGTGTTCATCCAGTCAAAGAACAGCATCAGCATTTTATAGTGCATCCTAACAAATACAGCTGATGAGCTTGAGTTGTACTGCATAAATAAAGTTCATCTGTAAACCCCTTAACCCTTCTCTCCCCTCTCCTCACCTAGCTTAAGGAAGTCTAAATTTCTAAATTTATATAACTGGTTGAAAATGGTTCAATTGATTTGAGAATTTTTAAAAACTGCTTATTCAAACTCTAGACATGAAGGCATTGATTTGTTTCATTCAGCCTTTATTTTGATGTTATCCATTGCATTTAGAAGAAATACTCCTGTTTTACATTGGCCTCAAGTAACAGCATGAAAGTGAAAAAGTTATATTGGTTATTTTCCAGAAAGCAATTCAGGCATCTGAATGTTAATTTCTTTAGCATTCAGGTTTAGACTCAATACAGCAGATTATTTTCAGTGGGTCTGAAGTGTTTCACACATAAAGACACAGAAAATAATTTTGTGCATTTGCATTGCTGGCCATATCTATAGATTTTCACCTATCAGTGTGTAAGAATATTTGCTCATACAAACAGGAGATTATTCCTAATACAACATTTCTGGAATTCACATTAGTCATTAAAAAATCAGCCTGCTTAATGGAAGTTTGGGAGAAGAAGTGAATATGAAGGGGAAAAAAAATTAAAGATTATATTGAGCAACAGTGAATTATAGGCCTACTTAGACATATGCACACGAGCTAGAGGATGAAACTTTTGTAATTTTTCAGCTCATTTAATCTGAAAGGCCCACATACTGAGTTACATAGCCAGAGTTAACATCTGCAGTTTGGTTGGTACATGCATTTGCTGCTGGCATTAGCCCTGTGACCACAGTAGCTTCTATTGCTCAGCTCTTTTAGTGGCTTGGCATCTTTCATATTCCCTCAGGCTCTATGGTAGAGCAAGCGGACACCCACACTGGACGCCAAGAGAGTCATCTTAATGAATGACATATTACGAGCCTTGTGAAAGTAATTTGCTTTGCTCCATGGTGTAGTTGGCTAACTTCCTATTACTGAAGGTTCAGGCTAAATCCAGCACTAAAGCTATGCAAATTCTTGCCTTTTGGGCAACATATCACAGAAACAAGTCTTATTCAAAGTAATTCTTGCCTTTGTTTTCTAGAAGGAAACTTAAATGTTACACTGGCTTGGGGAACAGTTATCTACTATCCCATGTTACACGTAATGAATTCAGATCTAAAGACTTGGCATTTTTATAGCAAGCTATACCTTTTACAAAATGTACAACAAAGATTCTGATAAAATCTTATTTTCTGGCCTATGATTTGATGAGGACCTCTATTAGCTGTCAGACACTGACAATTAAGGAGCTGAGAGCACCGGGCAGGCAGGTCACCCTTCCTTCAGCCTATGCCTTACTTTCCCTTTCCCTCTTCACAGAGCATCATCTGAATACATTAATTCTGTGACGTTCACAAATATGTGTCCTGTAGGCACTCATGACTTCCACAGCTAAGACTGAGTAATATTTTCTGCTCCAAACTCCTGTTTCACTCACTTACTACTTTGATGAAACATTCATGTGGTAGCTTTTCTAGCTTTGCCTGAAAAATCTGCCTGCTGCCTTTGCTCCCCGGCCCCTGATTCTTCAAAAAACACACGCTTCAGAAGGGAGAGCTATATGTATATAGAAGAAACCACTTTTTTCTGTCACGAACATTAGGCATGGAAACAGTCTCTGTGGAAGGGCCAGGGGGGCTTGAAGATAAAAATGGGCTTTGATTTGACTGAACTCTGAAGCTCTGAGAATAGCATTCAGCATTGCTCGTTGTGTGCACGATTCCCAGTCAGCTCACACTGTGTGCATCTGAGAAGTGCTGAGCTGTGCCTACATGTGAAGCCAATTTAGCTGGGTAGTGAAAGTGTAAAGAAGTTCTGTGTGGCGGAGCCAGGACCTTCATCTTGTTCATTCCTGAGGGCATGGTAGGAAAGACTGCTTCACCCTTCAGGCTAAATTGTACCCAGGCTCTGACTTGGAGGTATCATGATGCAAAAGAAGTTATTTTTTACTTTACTTTGGAGTAAAAGTTTCTCCTTCATTTAACTCTGTAGTTTAAACTTGCGTTAAAACTGAAGTTCAAACATCACAGAATTGCTGTCCTACTGTTACTGTTGTGGTGATAATTGTAAGATTTGTTGAAGCTCATGCATGGTTAAAATGTCATTATTCTCTTAATTGTGAAAGTTTTTTTAATGCCATGCTTCCCTTCCCCCCCTACCGCAACACAGGTTTTCTGAAGCATGTTTATTCAAAGTCATGTTAAATAACTTGACTCTCTGGCACCCAATTTAACGGGAAAAGGATTTATCCTTGAACTTTTGAGCAGATGAGTGGACAAGAACGGGAAACAAGTAAGGCAAGGACTAATCAGTACCCTTGAAATAGTAACCACATCTAACCACTAACCACATCTCTGCCGTTAAAGGGGTTAGAGTATTCTGGAGGAAGGACAGAAGTAGGGGTGATGTTGACCCCATGCTTCACAAAATAATTCTGACTCAGTCCTGTGGCGCCCTTCTGGGATTCATTGCTGATTCCACAGGCATAGCGTTAAGGTAAGCATTCAGTTTGGAGGGAGGGTAGTTAACAGCCCTTTCAAGAATAACATGAAGTGACCGTAATTGTGCCATGCCGTCAGCTGCCAGCAAGAGTTTCAATACAGAGTACTACAAAAGAGTGTTGTATGCACCTCAGTAAAATAACTTGTGCACTCATTGAAGAAATAATGAATGGGCATCAGCGGGTCCAATATTCACAAATGCATGGTGGTGGAAGAAAGACACTGCTTTTCTTGTAACTCAGATTTATTTTTTAGAAAAAAGTAGATTTGGTTCAGCTTTCCCCACTGTTACATGACATAGCCATTTTTTAATATGGACTTAGTAATATTATAAGGGGCCATAAAATCAAAACTATGTAAATATTAGTAGTGCTGAAACCATTTTGACCTAGGAGCTGCCTGTAGTTTAGCTGTATCACTAATATACAAGGATCTGAATGGAGACATATGGTCATCATCAGCTTGGGTATTTAATTTTGAGATGACACTTCTATTAATCCATCTGAAAAGGGGGAAGCTACCATATAACTGGTTGCAATTAGCCAAACCACAATTTTCTCTAACCAATTCACTCTAAACCAAAAGCCAAAATGGCATTTCAGGATTACAACATCACTCCCAGATTTGCATCTCCTGATGAATTCCCAAGGTTAAGATTCAAGCCATACTGTAAAACCAACCCTCAATTATACATTTTTAGAGAAGATCAGTGGCAGGTGGTGCCTGCTATAAAAGCCTCATTAAAACACCTTCTGTTTGAATATCACAAAAGGGAGTAACCAGATGGAGGCACAGCTCCACATGGTAGCCTTACCTCAAATGAGAGTTTCACCTGACACTTTGGGGACAGCAGATTTTTTTTTTCCTCCAACTAACAAGCCACTGAGGTTCAAGAGAGGATATATTAGGATAAATTGCACTTGATCACTAATCCATTGTAATGCCATATGCTAAAGGCGTTGTTCATTGTCAAGCCTAGAGACAGGTATGGCCCCTCTGGTAATGTAAACTGTCCCCATTTCCACGCAGCTAATCTAATTTCACCTCCTTACAGACCTCAGATTCCAGTAAAGATACTTAACTCTTCCTGCTTTGTCTCCTGATGCATTTTTGAATGGTAGCAAATCTGATATAGAAGCTAATGATGCTGAAACCTGCTGACAAATTGGAAAATGATTTTTCCTGGTGCTGGTTGCTGAAATGAGCAAAATATTGAAAGGGTATTTACTCTATTGTGTGCTCAGCCTGTTGATTCAAAGAGCCAGTTCTTCCCTCATCAGTCGCACAGTTTAACTTCTCACACCTCCTCCCCCTGCTAGTCCCCAAACACATTCGGAGAATATGTGATTTACTAGATGAGAACAATTGGCAGGCTAAACCATGTGAGTAAAGTTTATGTTTCTTAGAGGAGGCGTTGTCACCTTGTGCAGCCCTTGGAGTGGGAGGATTTTTTCAGTAGCTTGGCTTTGGGATTGATCCAAACCATTAAGTGCCAAACAGTGTAACCAGAGCATTTTTCATAGTTCTGTTGTGTGTTTTGTGTTAAGCTACTTTAAAAATTGCCACCCACCAAGCCTGTTTCTTAAATCAAGGAGGTCATTCTTATTTAATATGTAGTGTGTGTATTTGTGAGAGGCAGAAGGAAGGCAGATAGGTGCATTGAATTCACATATTTTTTACCAAGTGATAGGTAGCATCCTATGTCCCAGAAGCAAAAAAACTGTAGTTTTTTGTAGTAACTGTACTAACTATTCAGGGCCAAAATATGTTTTCAAACTAATCTGATTTGAGGGCTGGTCTACTCAAATTGAGAGCGTAAGAAGTGAGTCAGGGTTTTGGTGTATAACATCTCATCTTGTGCTACCTTCTTAAGTCTACTCTATACTTACAAAATGCCTTCTATTCCAGAAGGGACTCCCAAGTGTGTTGCCAGCTGTATGCACTTAAAGATCAATTCAGCCACCACTGAAATGCAACCATCTCTGGGGTGGAACACAGCAACTACTCCATTCCAGAAAAAGCAAAACACTGTTTTTAGGAGGAGGAAGTAAAAAAAAACTGCTCCAACTGCAGTTCCAAGGGAAATTATGCTGGCAGAGTATAATTACCCTTGTTGAAAGTTGGCCAAGACACTGGAGTTAACATTCTCCACTCCCGGAAAAGGTGCCAGGGGATCTTTAGCAATCACAGGTGCTCAAGACCTCAAGTTCGCGATGAGTTCAAAGGGCATTGGCTGACATATGTAACAAAACTTTTCCTCTCCTTTAAGTAGAATGCCAGGTATCTCTGGCATCTCCTCCCCCCGCAATATCTCTATTACACATAGTGCAAGACGAGGTGATGGAACCTTGCTCCTACCAGTGCAAAGTCATGCAGAAGAACAATACAGCTATCAGTAGCTAAGGCTATCCATAGGAGAAACAGTTCACCAAAGAGACCAACAGGACCAAATCCACCTAGTGTACCTCCAACATGTTTAATGTAAATTTGGCTTTCTTTTAAATCAGGATTTTGATGGCATTTCCAAACCAGTACAAACTTGTCATTGTGGTTTCCCACTATCTCTCCTAAAGAAATCCCTTCCAGTTAATTTGGAATTCACAGTTAATTGGGAATGTGGCCCACAACGTAGGAAGAAGAGAGAAAAAATTAAATGTGGTGACTGAAAAGAGAAGTTACATAAGGTGCAGTAGTCCCATATTCTCATTCGTTTTCTATCCTGCCTGGGCTTGGACTCAGCAATTGTATGTTACAAATTAATGGAAAGCTAGTCCACGATTATCACTATGTATACTGCACGCATATGGGTCTTGATAGATATATGTGTGTACCATCGTATCTATCTATCCAGACAGATGGCTTTTCTTGATCACAGATGAATGGATCTGGCAGAATTGTAACAAACAAATGATCTCCAAAACTAAAACCAGACCGATGACTGTGATCATGAATAAAAGTGCTGAGTTCAGTGTATTCTAATTAATTGAGGCAAGTTATTTAAGGGAGTATAGACTATCCTTGGGTACCCAGGAACAGATTTTGAGATTCATAAAATATTAATGAAATTTAACAAAAAATATATGTAAAAATTGCAAGTGTGCATTGATTTTCATTAGTATTCATCTGTTTAAAATCTAGACAAGTTAGTAAGGAAGCAGAAAACTGATTTGGGTGATCAGTTGCACAATGGAAAAAAAGCACCCATAGCTGTGAATGGTGACTATGTATGCAGTTTTTGCCTTCTGAAGGTGAGATGGGGCATGACATACCCTAGGTATTTTAGTAACCATCTTTCTTGTAGACTGAGTGCTTTGAAAAACTGTTACGTAATCCTTGTTATAAGCTGCTTAGCAGTGCCCTTCCTGGCTACGTGTTATATTCCTGGAAAGTGAAAAGAATTTCAGAGAAGTTGCAGATGGCCATTATTCCTCTTGTTGAAGGAATGTGATGCACAAGAGAATTATCTCAAAGCACCAGTTGTGCCTTTATAATATTTCTGAAAATTTTGTTGAGACCGAAGAGACAAGATCTTGTGGACCTGATGGTGACTCCAGTTTTGAAGTTAGACAAATTAGAACTGTAGCAGGTCATTTTCTGCCAAGCTGCTTTCTAGCTGGGTGGTGCATTGGGTTGTTTTCCCCCAGTGCAGGACTTCGGGCTTCTCTTTGTTGAACTTCATTAAGTCCTGTTGGCCCATTTCTCCAGCCTGTCAAGGTCCCTCTGGGTGCCAGCATGACCTGCTGGTATATCAACCACTCCTCCCAGTTTTGTGTCAGCAGCAAACTTGCTGAGGGTACTTTGTCCCATAATCCAGATCATGAATGAAGATATTAAACAGGATTGGACCCAGCACTGACCCCTGGGGTACACTGCTAGTTCCTGGCCTCCAGCTAGACTTTGTTCCTCTGATCACCAACCTCTGGGCCTGGGCGTTCAGCCAGTTTTCAATCCACCTCACTGGATGCTCATTCAGCCTGTACATCAACAGCTTGTCTACAAGGATCTTATGAGAGACACTGTCAAAGGCCTTACTGAAGTCCATGTAGACAATATCCACCGCTCTCCCCTTGTCTATCACGCTGGTCATTTCATCATAGAAGGTTATCAAGTTGGTCAAGCAAGATCAGAGTTCATGCCACACTGGTGTGGTGGAGAGCTAGAGAAAAGTATATGGACGTGGTTGGTGCTTGCAAAACTGTACTGTTATAAAACAATCCTAAAAAATATTATGAGAGTGAAATTAATGCTACTTAAAAGGGAGGTTATTTTGACAAATCTTATGCTTCAAAAGTCAGATGAGACCTACTTAAATAATTTAATTTGTAGTTAGGGTTTGGATTATTGACCTGTTAAATGATTTCAGATCTTTTCCTTCAACAGAATGAGCTGAGGATCTTGAGGGTCCAGGAGAATTTAATTTTTTAATTGGTTAATTTTAAGCAAAAGCAAGAGGAATGTCTGACAGATACTTTATTATTTCCGCATAACAGTTGTAGAAAATGGTATCAGCCGTACCAAGTATTCCTGTATCAAAAGTAATCTGTAGCTAGATTATTACACTTAATCTGTATTTCAGACTGGAGTCTATAACTGCTCTTTAACTCAAAATGGGGAAATGCAATAGCCCACATGTGTTAAGCTAATTTTGCAGGGCATAGTGAACCTGGGAAAAAGCTTTGATGTTCTCTTTGCCCATACCAGTTTTACTTCTCTCAGTGTTACTAGTAATTGTTTTTACTTCCATTAGAAAGAATTTCAAGACTTTCGCCTTTCCGCACTTCATTTGTGTGCTGTACGGTTTTCTACGTTCAACCATTTCTGTAGTTTTTATATGTCTGTTTCTAGACTCTGACCAAAAGATGGGGATAACAACCCATTGGGCTTGGGTTTGGGAGAATGGAGATGAAAAGGTTTTTGCAGATCCTACCTGATAGTATTTTCATGTCCAGTAGGTACATATCTTTAAGATTACTAAATGTAATTAAAATGAAAATAATTGTCCTTTGCAGCAACTATTTGATTGATGGTATTTATATTCTGTGCAACTGATTTCACTGCTTTCACATTTTTATATTCCTGTTTCTGGCATTTTTTACTTCTGTGTTCATCCTTTACTCTGATCTTTTACCTTACATCCCCAATAGACAAAGGCATTACAGTTCCAACCACTATGTTAATCCCATTGCAAATAACGTAATGTTCCTACAAGGGACAGAATTGCAAAATAGCTCTGCCTCCAGGTATTATTTTTTATGTCACCTGAGTTTGAGATAAATAAATCTTGATTTTTATAAATGCAGAGAACCTAGGGTTCTCTTTACTTAGTTCTTTTTACTTTATTTGATATTTTTGGTCCTCAAGCATTTATATTAATCCAACACTTGTGAACACCCAAGCAGATAGGCTACTTTTCATATTTTTGCCAGAAAAATTAATCTTGTGGTCTAGTATCATATGGCAAAACTCTGGCCTTCTACCAATACAAATCAACAGACTTCTGTGTCATTATTACTTATGATCCGCCAGGAGGGTGAAACAAATAAATACACATAAACTACATGTTGATAGCCAGTTCTTTTGGATAAATCTTTTGTACTGTGAATAAGAAATGAAACTGACGAACTGAAGCCATTGTGTAAAAGGTTTAGATCTAACAAGGGCCTACCTTGGTCTGGTGTCCTGATGCATGTTTGTATCCAATGAAGATGCAGCAAACTAAATCACTGGAAAGAATGAATCCACAGCTGATTAGTGCATCACTACCTCTCCTGTATTACTCTTCATCTCCCAAAGCAGAACACCTGGCTTTGCAGTGACTTGTGCACTCCGTGTTTTTTCACAGCAATCTGGTGAAAGCAAAGGATTGCATTTCTGCTGCTGAAATCATTAGTCATACTACTACATGGGTATAAATAATTGGATTTATTATTTTCTCTAACGCTCAAGTGGAATACTTGTACATATATGTCTGGCAGAAGTATTAATATACTTGTATCATTATGCAAATGATAAGCAAAATAAGTTACTGTGTTTTCTCATGTATCTTCTCTTTTTTCTTTTTTTTCCTTGTTTTCTTTTCATGATTCTTTTAAGCCTCAGATCGGATTTATGTCATACTGGTTGTTTTTTGCAGTAGCCTTATGGCCTTTCATGGCTTTCTGAATTATCCCTCTTTCTGTTTGTTTTGTGTGCTCTTATTAGGGTTGTTGTTAGCTCCATTCTGATGTTTGTAGTTTTTGGAAATCTGAATCTTTGTTATTTATGTTATCAGCGATCTGACCTGGATTGCCCACAGCAATGTTCCAACTGTTCTCAGGTCCTCAATTACTAATTATGCAGATGAACAGATTGTGCAAACTCTTTCCTTATGGCCACATTCTGGAGGAGTTGTTTTTATTAAATTGCTGCTGCACTTGAATTTTAAGTAGGTGCTGGCCAGTTCTTAGTAGTTTTTTTCAGATGTCCTGTAGATGTTTGTTGTAGTAATTTATTAACAAGTGATAGTTACACACACACCAAAAAATTCAAACCCATAACATCCAAAAGCGACATGGTTGTAAAAGGAAGTAAAGGACAGAGATTAAAGCCAGATATTCAGAGGAGCAACCTCTTCCTGAAGATCACCAGGACAGTGGACAGCCTGCCAGTAGAATACTTGGAGATGTTAACATTAATGAAACAAATTAATCACTAGTGGGCACTGATTGATGTCATTACACTAGGGATGTTCAGAAAGAATTAACTTTTGAGGTGAAAGAATTCTGCTATGTTAATAATGCTTTACCAATTAGATAATGCCCCAGTTTTTGAGGAGCAAGTGAGATTCTGTGCAAGGAAATGATATCTTCATGGATATTGTCATCGATATCTAGTATCATCTTAAGAACACAGAACTGACCTCAGCTTGGGTGACAACGCTGGGCTATGGGATTATGGTCATACCCCATCTTTCTTTTTTACTGTGCTACAGTGGTGCCCAGAAGACATATTGCTTCTGCTTGAATAAAATATGTGTTCCTGTATTCCACAATAATATTGTGCACTCTAGTTGGTCATTTGAAGTCACTTAGTGAYTTTGGAGAGTGCAGCACCCTTGACCATCTCTTGCCATTGTGAGTACGCATTTATATGTCCCCTGAGGAACCATCCTTACCTCAAAAGACAGACAAGACTATCCAGATACCATACCATAATATTGGTCATTTTCTTCAGAGAAAAGCCTTTTGGAAATTAGAAAACAAAGAATTTGTTCTTTTCCTTTTTTCCCCACAACAGAGTTGTGCAGGGTGGAAAAAAGTAGGATGCAGTTAGAAGAATGGAAAAAGTGAACACCAGAAATCAGAAGGAAATTTTATGTCTGTGAAATCTGAATACCCAAGATTTTCAGATAAAATTTCAGGGTGAGATTCATGTTGCCAGTAAAATCAGCACAAATCTCCTAATGACTTCAGTATGGACAGACTCCAGTCTTAAATATTTTGTTGCCTACCTAAATGGTCACTTAAAGTTTACATATAATTAGACACATAACTGAAATAAACAGGAAAAAAGTTTCAGTTTAACAATTAAACCTACTTCCAAGTTTTATGTCTTTTATGTCTATCAGTGCAGTCTTGCAGTTAAATWTTCTTTTTTTAAAAAAGCCTGACTTTTCTTTTTCATGTGAAAGGAAATTTTCATATAAATAATGGGGCAAATTGACTAGAAGTGGGAATCTGTGATAATGACTAGAACCAGGTGCTGTGTGGAATAATAGGAGGTGAAAAGGTTCAGACAAAGGGGGATCTGTAAACAATAAGATACTTTTAGGTAGCAAATATTAGGAGCTATTAATGCAAATAACTTCTATCATAAGCACAGTACTGACTGGCTTTTGTAGATAATTTTTATCAGTAGCTCTCAAAGTATTTTACAAAGTATCATCAGCCTCAAATTACAGAGAAACAAAGCCATGGGTAGGCAAGGTGATTAGAGTTAACCCGTCAGGCCGCTGATACAGTGGGAGGAGAACCCTAAATTCTTGAGTCCTTTTTTCTGCAGTATTTACTAGAGCACAGAGCCTTACTGGAGGAGTGTTCCTGAGTCTGAAATGTAAAACGTCTGTGTGCCAAGTCTCAGACACAACCACCAGCAAACTAAAATCAGAAGGCAATCAGAGAATGAGTCAGATCAGTCAGTGTCAGTGGAAACACTCTGCTAACTTTGAAGCTGACTTTTAATACAAATTTGTTTTCAAACAGGTTTCTCTGCTCGAAATGGTTTTCCATTGAAAATGAGTACATTCTTATTCACAGTCAAGGACCTTAAAAGTCTGTATTTTAGGTCTCCATTAACAAAGTACATTAAAAAGCAGGCTTGTACGTTTCACTGCTGAATAGAAAAAAGGCAGAACTGAAATGTATTTTGCATTTTATCTCTGTAAGGCCACACCTGACTAATAAGCACCTGTTTGGCTTGGGACCTGCCTGTGTAGGTAATCTTGGCAAACTGGTGGGTGGAGACTACAAAAGATATTTGCAGACCAAGAAGGGTGTAAGGAACAAAAACTTATTGGAGAGAAACAGCAGCAAACTGTTCTCCCCTTGCCCTCTGAAAAAAAGTTTTTTCCTGAATTGTGACATCATATTATATAATTATGACCTGGAGTTACCAGTGGGTATCACGTGAGGAAGATAGAATTATCTTTCCTTCTGCACAATTTTCTTGTTGTTTCAGTGAAACAGCTCCAGAGCAATATTATGCTTTTATATAGTAAATAGAAGAACATACATATGACTGCCTGCAGGACAGCTACACATGAGTAAATAGCCTTTTGTAGAAAGACCAGAAATTGTTATATCCCAGCTTTCTTATGTGGTAATGTTAACTGATGGAAAAATGAATGAATGAATTTTTAGAGAAGTGAGTGAGAGCTACGGACTCAAGTCACTCATGCTATGAGAGAAGATGATGTGATGTCCCAATGCCACTTCAGTCTGGGTTCCAGGAATAGGCTGAGAGGGAAAGCAGTTCTGGCTTACTCTCTCTTCTTTCAGCACTCTCCTTCCACTCGGCAGACACCTGTAAATTCTTCTAGTGTGTTGTCATGATGGAATACCATAACACAGACATCAGATCGATAGGACAAGATAATCTGTTTTCAGTTTTAGTTGACATAAAACCAAACCCACTCTTATTTCCTTCACTCATTTTCCTTCTAAAATATTCAACACTCCTACTGCTAACAGAAAAGCAAAGAACAGGATAAGAAGTATCCTGCTGGTGAGTGGGGAGGAAGAAGTGGTGGGGAAGAATATTTGTCAAGAGGATTGCCGAGGACATACATATTCTTACATTTAATTTATATACAGCCTTATAGTCTCACAAAAGGTTGGGATTGTATGACATCAAGCTGAATGGGAGGTTGTACTTTTCCTCCATTTTTTCTTTCCTCCTATAGATATTTGGACCTTCTAAAAACTATTAGAGTTCATGTTAGAAAAAAAGACAAACTATCAACTCCTTTATTATCACTCAGAAACAAAGAAAACCAAAGCTCATGGGTGAATCTAGGAAGATTTAGGTTAGACTTTAAAAAAACCCATGTTGTTATGATTAGGAGAGTGAGACATTGCCAAGGTTCTGGACTCTCCATTGCCTGGAGCTATAAGAGCTGGTTTCCTTACCTTTTTTTTGGAGTGACACTCTGACAGATGCTTTTTATTTATTTATTTATTTAGGTTGGAGATAGAGCTAGGAGAATGAGCTATGGTTCTACATGGTACAGTTGTATTTGTTTGAGAAATATAAGATCTGGGTTCTCATCATGGATTCAGGCACGAGCATGTACTAAATCTACCATTGTTTAGGTTTTCATATTTAGAAAATGAAGTTCTAGGAAGTTCACTAATGCTGAAACTTCTATATATTATTGTACAGAGACAGACATCATAAGGAGCCCTATTCATAAAATAAATTTATGACATTCTTCCTGTAGACTGATAATTTTGAACTAGTAAATGATGATTTTTCCTTTCCCCATCAGAGCCCAAAGGTGGTGTTTTCTGTGTTTACTACGGGGATAATTTTAACTTCCAGCTTTTTCCATTTATCATGCACATGACGCAGTACTCTCTGAGTGCCACACATACCTCTGTAAGTACAGGACCTCTTTCTCTATTCCTAATATGGTGTAAACTGTTATTGAGAAAAGTGTTGGACAGAGGCCTCTTAAAACCTCTGGCTTTAGGCTAAGTGTAGGCCTGCACTTTTTTTCTGCCTCCTAACTGTCTGTTAGGGTGAAAGAGAACCCGAGTTTTGAACCAGAATTTTGGGGTAACTTGAAAATGGATTTGGATTTTGCTGGCTGTAGTCATCTCAGGCTGACGTTCTAGCTCTCCTTATCTTGAGGTAGTATCAAGCAAATTTTACCCTGTTGTTCCTTCCAGATACAGGTTATAATATTATTTGTTCTTAAGTGAAAGCTGTAAGATCATTTTATGATAAAGCAGAAGGTTCTTTATGGTAAAAAACAAGGAATTAGTTAGGGGCCAAAATATGTCCTGATGGTAAAGAGAAAGGATCATGTTCTATTCTCTTCTTTATTCTCTGGTTTGCTTTGGATCTGGATTTAAAGTGCCAGAATACTTCGAGAAAAGCTTGGTTCTCTCCATGTTATCAGACTGTTCAGATGCAAAAATCTCAAACAACTTGTTGTTTTCAAACTTTTCAGCTAGTACAGGTGCATTGAGGTAAACATCAAAACCGTATCATTTGTCTTTGAGAAAGATTACATCTACAGTATATTTAGATGTAGAAAAATGAAATCAGTCTTCCCAATAATTGTTCCATAAAGAACAAATGCACTCATGTTTCTTATTGACTTGTGTTTTTTAGTACCTTGGACTTTGACGTGATGTTTCATGGTTTCAGACATACTCTCTTAAATTACCAAATAGCATTATGACTGCCAGTAAGGACACCTGTTAAATATAACTTCATATTTTGTATCAAAACCAGCAGACACAATTGTCTTCAATCTAGAAATCATACATGATGACTTTTAACTAAAACTTCCACTGAAGGCCCTTAATGAAATTTGGATTTCACAGCACTTGCAGCATTGCTTTTATAATACACTGTGTTCTTGAACAGCTTCTCTAGGGAGAAAATCCTGTGGTACATGCGGGCATGCCAGAAGTTTCCTCTCTCATCGCAGTTTTGCAGCTGGCCAGCATTCCTGAAGCATCCTGGAATAGAATGGTTCAGGCAACCCTAGGGACCACAGCAGGTTTCCAAAATGTTTTTATTAGTAGTGAATTTGATAAACAACTTGATAGTAATATATTAATCTTGATGAGAAAATATGCTTTTCATTTAAAACAGCAGTTTGGTTTGGAATGAAATTTTGAGGGTGGGTGGTGGGGATAGAGGAAGATTCCCGGTTCTTATTCCTGTGAATTCTGCTGCTTGACCAACTGAAACTGTATTGACGTCCCCCTTGGTTCCATTTTTCTCTCAYGGCACGTTTCCCTGTATCTATCTAATTTTATTCTTTGATCCCCAGTTGTCCTCATATGACATTAAATCCCTTTAAGCAAATGCTGAGCTCTGTATTCCAGTTTTATCCTGACTTTACTTGGTAGAACTGCCTTCAAGAGGAGCGCATGGATATATAGGTTAATGGAGAGGAGATGATGTGAAAAAAAAAGGGGGTTGCTTTGAGTGAAAGATATTGTACCATATATACCACACATTTCTGACATTTTCCTGTGTGTATCTCTACTCCTTCTGGAATGACATGAATTTTTTTTTTTTTTTTTTTCTTTTTTTGCGTTTTAAACAGGGTGATGGCTAGCAGAACAGGTAAACTAGCTCAGAAGAGACTTGCAGGTAACTTTCATAAACCTTCCAAATTGAAGCCAAAATGCAGGCTTTAGACAAAGAAAAACGCTTTAATAGAAACCAGACCTTTTTGAGTATGTATCTGAATAACAGAAAGATGGAGAGATACTCTCATTTTAATCCATGTGAAGCCTTCCTGTGGCCTGCATGGCTCCCAGTGGCTAGCAGAAGGAAAGAATAAAACACTCACATGTGTTATTACTAACCCACCTATAATTAAAAAAAGTTCTCCCAACCAGCCTGTGCATGCATTTTTCTCAATTCCTTTTCTTCTTGCAGTGTGATTCAGTGGACCTTTCTAGAGATAACAGACTGGAGAGCCTGGGATGTGGACATTGGCACTTCTCTGAGCTTCAGAGATTTCTTGAGGTCCATCTGGCAGAGTAATATTACCTTAGCTCTTGTGGAAAGGTTCCTTTTAGCTTTTTGCTAGTGGTGGTGGTGGTGGTGGTGGTGGTAGTAGTAGTAGCAGTGGTGGTGGTGGTGGTGGTGGTGGTGGTGGTTAATTATTTATTGCTATTTTAGTGTTTTGTCTTTGCTAGAGCAAAGACCTTCTGCAGGTAACAATTGTAAAAGAAAAGCAAGGCCTTTTTGAGGGAAAGTTGGGAAGAAACTTATGGTCTTGCTTGAGCTTTGTTCAGATCAGGACTGAGAGTGAGAAGTCTGCATATAAATAACTGGAGGAAGGTGCCACTGCATTCTGAAGATGCTTTCTGAGCAAATAATCAGTGTTTTAACAAGATGGAATGAACAAACAGATGTAGTTAAGCACAAAACCATTGCAAACTGAGTAAGACACAGTTAACTGAGCATAAAATGGCATGCACCTTGCAGGCTGTACTATGGTAGGATATAGAGGGTCTACTTTCTTCCCAGAAACAACAGGGAAATTTCTTTGGTTCCTCCTTCTCTTTTCAGATGCTTACACTTTTTTTTTGAACTGTGACACTCACCGTAACTTTGGCATGTTTTTTGCCTACAGTCATATATCCTGGAGTGGTGTAACAATCCAACTTCTACTAGAGAATGAATCCCTTGTCCTGAAAAAAGGTGGATGTTTCTATTGTGAGTAATATAAGGTCAAAACCCAGGAAAGAGATAGACTTCTTGTCCCGGTTTCAGCTGGGATGGAGTTAATTTTTTTTCCTAGTAGTTGGTATAGTGCTATGTTTTGGATTTAGTATGAGAATAATGTTGATAACACACTGATGTTTTTAGTTGCTGCTAAGTAGTCTGCTAGTCAAGGACTTTTCAGCTTCCCATGCTCTGCCAGGTGCACAAGAAGCTGGGAGGGAGCATAGCCAGGACAGCTAACCCAACTGGCCAATAGGGTATTCCATACCATGTGACGTCATGCTCAGYATATAAAGCTGGGGGAAGAAGAAGGAAGGGGGGATGTTTGGAGTGATGGTGTTTGGTGGCCTGCTTTCCTGGAGATGGCTGAACACCCGCCTGCCGATGGGAAGTAGTGAATGAATTCCTTGTTTTGCTTTGCTTGCGTGCACACGGCTTTTGCTTTCCCTATTAAACTGTCTTTATCTCAACCCACAAGTTTTCTCACTTTTACCCTTCTGATTCTCTCCCCCATCCCACCGGGGGGGGGTGAGCGAGCGACTGCGTGGTGTTTGGCTGCCTGCTGGGGTTAAACCACGACACATGTAAATGCATTGTTCCTAAAATTCTCATGGCTTCTCTGCAATAGGTCCATAATTGTTGAAAGTTTGGGAGTATCAGCCCTACAGAGCATTGAGAAAAGTTCCTTTTATTTTTGAGGCAACAATGCAAGAGGTTCTTTTCAAAGACCTTAAGGCACTCTGACCAGCATCTCTTTATAAACACCTTAGAGCAATGGTGCTGTTTTCTGAGCCATTCAGGTATTAGTATGTTTCAGGCATTAGTAATTTAGTTTTACTAATAGCCCCAAATTCAGGTGTTGTAATGAGCAAGAGAGACGTTATAGTCTAAAGATCTTACAGATCCAGTGCATTCTCCTAATTTCCAAGTATCTTTTACTACTTCTCCTTTTCAAAGTTATTTTTTCAACATCATGATAGCTACCAGCCCTTCATATATTTTTTTTTGTGAGGATGATTAAACAAAGTGAATACCTTTTCAATAAAGGCAAAAGAATTAAACATTTAACATTTAACATCTAATTGTATCTGGTTCCTTGTTTGCCCATTTTCACTTGACTCAAGCAATGAAAACACTCTAAGCTGATTCTAATACAATCAATGCTACTAGTGCTACCACTTAAGTAAAAACTTTTGTCATTAGTATTCCCACCTCAAGGAATGGCTTGTCATAACATTGACTTTGCCATATGCTGCCACTCAAATTGTAGTTGTCAAGTTATCGATGACATGGATATTTCACAGAGTACATGCTTCTTAAAGCACATACTCTCCCAATCACACAGATTTCACAGTGATCAGCATAATGTAAAGGTAGAAAGAGTTGGGAGCTCTAACTCTTACACAAGATTCACTTATGCAGCTCCTTTTCCTCCTTCCTCCTCCAAAAGCTATATTAGTGATGCTTTTTATTTGCTAAGTGATATCTTAAAGCAGGACTTAGCAAACATGAGGAAGATAAATTCCTTCCAGCAACAACTGTTAGTTTATCCGTTAACACCCCCAGCAAAACACCGTTGGAGCTGACGTGCATGACTGATGGGCTCCCTTAACAAGTAGCTCATCTTCCAAAGAGGAGTTGTGTATCTCTAGCTCTGTTTTCAGTGCCATCTGTGTCTGAGTCCCTAGAGCTGGTAATGTAAGTGTTTTTGCATGACCTTGATCCTGGGTATCGGCTTGGTCTAATGTGCAACCCAGATGAGCCTCAGGACTAGCCAAAATATGAGTGACCGCTGCCTGGCTACTCCTCTTCCTGCTTTGGTTCTGAGATTAGAAAAGCCAGTCTAACTCCTGCCTGTGTTGTAATTCTCCTGTTTTGTGCTACTTTCCTGTCCTCTTTGCACCCCTAGAACAATACCAAGGACTCAACTGCAGGGGCTCAGAGATCCAGCTTTGAAACATGTAAGGGTTGGAGGGATCTAGCAGGAATGTTCCTGCCTCTTAGGCCTCTTATAGCTGAACAGAGTCCTGTGACAAGACTGGCATTTGACATTGTAAATTTTCCGGATAGGATATTGTCTTTTACTTATCAATATAGTCCCATAAAGAATGTTATATAAATAAATAATAATTGTGACTGCAGGTGGTCTAAAATGGTAACTTGACCTCAAACACTTTTTACGTATAGAACTTTATGTGGTTTTTTAAACTATAATTCCTATTGCTTTTGACATTTTTACTGTGACTAATCCATGATTTTCCCCATAATTTACCATATCAGAGTCCAACCCCAATAACGTTATATATTGTAAAACCACTATGCCTGCAAACACGCAGTGTGACACAGTTATTGTATGGCTGCTTTCTCCATCATCCCTTAGAGAAGGGGAGTCCACCCAGGAAGTGGTCTTTGTCAAAGCTTGTTAGTACATAATTTCTGCTTTCTACTCCATTTCTTGGTGGGCTGACGCCTGCTTTATAAAACTGCCTTATTTTATACCGCACAACAAAGCTGACTCAGTTAATGTCTCCCACTCCCCTAGGGAGTGGTGTGGCCATGTGGCAATGATCTACTGTCAGCTTAGAGTCACTGACAAGGCCAAGTGACAAAACTTACATTATGGCTGTCGGCACCATACCTGAAGCTGTGGATACAAAACAGAGGATGCAATTTTCTGATGCTGCAACTAACAGCTTTGAGCAAAATTACATACTTGGAAATACACACTCAAGCATCTTTTCCTGTGTGTTGTATGTTTAATCTAGAGGGGAAATGCAAAAATATGTGCAAATATAAACACATACATATGTTGTGCATATTCTATCTAAAACTAAATTAAATCTTTGTTTCATAATACTTCTACAGTGAAAGCAAAAGGACTTACTTTCACTATATTTTACATGAAGCTAAGCACTTCTATTTTAAATATTGCATGTATGTGAAATGAAGTGTTTTACTACTTGTATTACAGCACTGAAAATACTTAGCTGTTTTTTATTTATAAATTGTGCTCTATGAAATTATTTCCATTTGCAGCATCTTGTCCTCCATGAATTTTCACCCACATACACTTTTTCCTCAGCCATTCAAGTTTTATTTTTGTTTTATTTTTATTTTGATGATCCAGTGGAAATTGATCTAGCTTTTTTATGTCGTGCTCCCTCTGGAGCCGCTGGAGAAAAATATCTGCAACTGAACTACATTTAACATACATATTGATTAGAAAGTGTTTAATCTTTTTCATCAATTATTTTCGAGCCTCAGCTTTCAGTGCCTCATAAGGTCTGTATAATTTGTGAGTGGATCTTTGTAAAAGGGACTGCTCTTTTCCAAAACAAGGACAAAAATCAGGATGGGATTGACAGATCATCTTTTGTTTGTTGGCAGATCTAGTCATAAGTGTACAGTGTACTGTGGGAGATCTCCTGTAAGTCAGTCTGTTGGCAAAGAGATCTGCCCATGGCAGGGGGGTTGGACTAGATGACCTTTAAAGGTCCCTTTCAACCCAAACTATTCTACGATTCTATGATTCTCTTGTTCCTGCTGTAACTACATACACACACACAAACACACACACACACGTGCACACACACACGTGTGCACACACACTCTCACACATATGTGCAGCTACCTACATTCACGCAAACATGCATTTACACACAGCTGCTTCTTTTCTCTTGGTATGTGCCAAAATATCAGGATACTTCATATACTTACCTTCGTTAAGAGTTTTAATGAAATCGATTRTATGTTATGTACCCTTTGGAGGCTGCTGTAAGTATTTTCAGCTCTGCACCAGCTTGCATGTCTTTACTTTTCTTGTTCAGGCTCACTGCATTGTGCTCGAGTCAGAGGACTGATTTGTCTGACACGGCATTAGAAAGTAAGATAGCATTGATGACAATGTCCCCAGAGTTTTGAATGGTATGCCCAGGAAAGAGTGAGGTGGAGATGAGGAAAAAAGGAGTAAGGGAAAAAGAAAATTGGAGGGAAATATTATTGCAAAGAATCTTAGAGATACAATGCATCTCAAAATAAGGTGAAAGTTTGCTGTGTCTAGACAACCCAATGAGTATAAACAGATTCAAACAGTTTGCACATGAGTTGAATTGGTCAAGGGATCTGCTAAAGGGTTTCTGGTAGACAGCTGCTTATGTAATAAAGCCGGTCGAAATAAAATGCAGAAGCTCATTTTGGAAGGGATAGGTTAATTGAGCCCATCTAGCCTTTTCAGTCTGGAAAGCAGGTGTGAAATTTCATGGGGTTTTGGTTCACCTGTGGGAATCCCAGAACTTCCTTGTTTGATCGGATCACTTGATAGCACGAATGAATTTTCTTGCAGGGTTCTGGCTCCAGCTCAGAAAAGCTGAGACACCCAAACTATTGAAACACATGAAAGCAGAATAGCGGATCTTCCCCACTTGACTCTGGAGGGGGTGGCAGAGAGCACCCATGTGAATGATTCTGTGCACAGGTAAAGGGATGAAGAGGGAGAAACACTATCACAGCTTCCTCCAGGAGCTGAGTGCTTGAGCTGCTCCCCACATGGACTGTATATAATATCAAACGTACTGGTTTCTAAACTCTGACTGAACTCTGAACCTCAAGTTGAGAGATCTGTATGCTTGGGATGGTTTCAGTTTTATTTTATATTTAATCAGTTCAATCATTTCAAGCTTAGAGCATGCACTCTAGGACTTGAATGAGTCAGAAACCTACGGATTTGCCCCTCAGTTTTTAGCAATGGGCCACATGCGGGTCTTTCAATGGGGCCAGGCTTTAAATAGAGTCACACAAAAAGCCTGTGGAAAAAGGCCACAGGAACCTGCAGGAAACAAGAGCAATGCAGCAGACTATCAAGATGGGATATGGAGATTAGGTGGGGAGGAGGAAAAGACAGAAAAGGAAAGGACTAGTATAAGGAACTAGAACATGTAACAGGATCACAGAATCAGGTGATAGGTGGGAAGGGACCTCCTGAGCTCATTTAGTCTAACTACCTGCTCAGAGCAGGGTCGGTTAGAGCAGGTTGTCCAGGACTGTGTCCAGTTAGGTTTTGAACACCTCTGAGAACAGAGACTGCACAGCCTCTCTGGGCAACCTGTGCTAGTGTCTGACTGTCCTCACAGTAAAAAAGTTCTTTTCTGTGTACAGGTGGGATTTAATGTGTTTTAATTTGTGCCTATCGCCTCCTATCCTGTCCCTCTTCTTCATTCCCTCCCATCAGGTATTTATACATATGGATAAGGGCCCCCTGAGCCTTCCCTTCTCCAGGCTGAATAGTCCCAGCCCTCTCAGCCTTTCCTTGTATGACAGATTCTCCAGTTCGTTCATCATCTTTGTGGCCCTGTGCTGGACTCGCTCCAGTATGTCCGTGTCTCTTGTACTGGGAAGCCCAGCACTGAAAACAGTACTCCAGGTGCAGCCTCACTAGTGCTGAGTAGAGAGGAAGGATTAAGACAGAAAGGATATTAGGAGAAGTATGGGGGGAAAAAGTAACAGGCAGGTTAAGCTGAGAGCAAAAACATGCCAAAAAAAAGATGGAATAGAGCAGTTCCAGGCAAGAGGTACAAAACCTCATGGAGTAAAGGTATGAGATAGCAAGAAAAAGAAAGAATAAAAGTAAGAGAGAATTTTCAGCTGGAAATATTTTGTGGTTTTATCTGTAAAAATTGATTAAAAACATTAAAACAGAAGCACGCCTSTTGCTATGAACAAGAATGTAAGGAGGTTACAAAAACTGTCATAACCCCAGCTAACGGGTTAAGTCACATGGTCAAAAAATGCTGAAGTTACGATTCCAAGAGTAACATTAATTACACTTTCTCTCTTTTATTTATGATATAGTCTACAGTTCACAGAATATTAACCATACTAAGGAAGAAGCATGTGTACACGTGAATGTCTTTGGGGAAGACCTGCAGTTTAGGGAATCTTAGATCTTAGTTTTAATCTCCACCTGGCTTTTGAAGATACATCTAAGTCAGCTGCTGTGTATAGAATATAATTAATTACAGCATTAACTTATCTCTGAAATGAAGAAATAATATTTTAAGCAATTATCGGACTAGAATAAGTTTGAGAAACCATATTGCTTTTAAGTACAATCTCAGAAAATCAGAAAAAAAAGAGGATTTATGTGGGATTGAAAGTGCCCATTACTCTGCAGGATCGGGCCCATTAATAAACATAATGAGCATTTTAGGCAATAAGATCTGCATAATGTCTTGACTTTACTGCCACATTTCTAGTGTAAAGCCTGTTCCAAGAAGATACTGCCAAACTGGAAGTTTATATGATACTGGTTTTGGATCTATAAAACTGGTTTATAATTCCTGTGCTGAAGCTGCCCTAGTAAACTCATTACTGTTGGGAAATACACACACTGTATATTTAAACAAAAGRGTAAGTGATTTTAATCTCTAAACTTCCCCTCCCTCCCCCCTTCCTGTTTGCTCCCTCCTCCTCCTTCTTCCCCTCCACCACCCCCTCCAAAAAAAAAGAGTTTGGGGAGGAGGTGAGTGTTCAACACCATGTGACAATCGTGAAAGATGTATGTTCCCCAATAAAATTCTGTTCTCCAGATGAGCATAGTTGACAGGACTATCACAGCACCATCTTTTTTAGTTCATGTTTCTTTAAGGTCTCTGTAAATAAACAGACTGAAATTATGGTGCTGAGAGAGGTCAGAATAACAATATTTTCTAGTTTAATAGTCTCCCTTTTTCCTTTCAGCTGGCTGGAATTCACATTGTTGTTAACCACTTTTTAATAAATTCCAAGTTTTGAACACTGTGCATTTCTATACAGCTTGCAGCTGGAAATAAACAGACTCACAATGGCTGAAGGTAATTCAGCAATTTTAAGTTTTTTATGAGGATAATGAAGTGAGAGTTTCTGGAAAAAATATCTCTGTGAACTATTTGTTTTCCAGAACCTTTTCCTTGTTTGGAGGATAACGTCCTCTCCTTATAACAGTTATGACTTTTTATTAGATTGCTTGATTATTTTTTCTGTTAAAAGAACCCGCCATATTTAAAACTTTTCATCTGTTCCCCTACTCCCATTTCTTCACTGTTGATTATAAGGATGGATCACATGACAGCATAAATTATTTTGGCAGCTATTCAGTGAATGCAGACCCTGGTCTGTGTGCAACAGCTTGCTTTTACTTGTCTTCTGCACTGACTGTTTTTCAAAAGACAGGCACTTCTGTATCCTATTGTTCTCTGTATATTGTGCCAAGCACTGCCTATGCTTTCCTGATCAGGTAAAAGATCTTTTAGGCTAAAAATTTCCCTTTAACCTTTTTGAGGAAAAAAAGATTCCAGAATTCTTGTTCTGAGGCTGCAAAAAAATGTGTGAATTGCTCTACTTTGTGGCTACTGGGATATTGGAAGTGCAGCTGAGAACCATGAAAAATAACTCTTCTGTGTGGAGTTCTCTGACAATGTCTAACAAAGGAAAACAAGAAATTTAAGTAGATTTGCTTACACACTTCTCTCTTGCCTCTGCTCTTGTGCTTTTCTGTCTCATTGATTCTATAAATATACAAGAGATAGCGCTCTCATATGATAGCAAAACAGGTACAATGGCATGGAAGCATTACTGTTGCAGGCTCTGGGATGTTATGCCTTCACGGACACCAGGCTGTAAGGCTAGGATAGAAAGTACTCCCAGACTCTGGATTTTACAAATAGACAGGAATTTAAGGGAGCAGCCAGGGGAAAAAAGCTTGCACTCCAGTCTTTCAGATGCTGTGGTTTCCCAAATTAATGCTGATTCCCACTCTACTTGATAAACTTTTGTTTGATTTTTTTATGCCCAGCAATTATGAGCTATCTCAGGAACCTAGCAGAAATCTTTGTATTTTTCTGCCTTGGAAGGAAGATCTCTAACAGATTTTTCTGACCCTCCCTCCATCATCTAGTGGAAAGGATGGGTTACAGTGTAGAATGGCACTTTCCATAGTATTTGTTTTATTCTAGAATCTCAAATTATTTTATTAACACTAGCAAAAAGACACCTGAGATTTATGTAAATATTATGCCTATTTTACTGACAAAAAAAACTTTGGTAAAAACATAACTTGCTGAAGACCAGTAAATAGCTTTGGACTGGGACTAGAAACTAAATGCCCAAATCTAATCAAATGGAGCTCAGGGTTCATGAACTCTTGCCTGTGATGATAAAAGTTGCATTAAGAAGAACCAAAGCTACTTTAATAGCTGGGAAATCCCCTTTCTTTTTCTGAGTCATTCTTCTCATAGTCCCTCATGAACATCTTAGTTCTTTTTGAGACTTCTCATCAGGAAGAGAGGTTTCCAGCAGTGATTAAGTTTGGGAAATCATCTGGTGGTGAAGCATTTGGGAATATCCTTCAGAGGTTATTTTAGCTGCATTCTTCCAGCAACTCTTTCATTGCATTGTTGCACCTGTCCCTGGGAATTGTACGGTGGTACTCATGAATGCTGTCGTTGAACCAACATGCCAAGACCATCACCGCTGTCATGGTGACTCTTGAGGCTGCCTGCGTACTGTGAAATGGAGCAGGGTACAAGAGCTACCCGTGTAAGTGCTGACTGACTCCAGTCAAGGTCCTGCTAGCTGGGCAGCTGCATCAGCCCACACCGTACCTCAGCTAGCTAGCCTCCCTGAGAATTGTGCGAGCGTGCTCAGAGCTAACCAGGGGTCTCTGACATGATGCCAAATTGTGTTGTAAAGAAGTGCCTCTAGTCCTTCACCTTGGCCACTAGACAACCCTGATTCAGAAGGTATGTGCAGGTGTGTTTGATTCGGTATGGGTTTAGCAGCTTAGGACTCATTGCTGCCTTCTTTTATACTGAGCTTTTTACTTATGACACTTACTGTAATTGCAGGAGATGGTGAGACACTTGCAGTACTGCCAATGTCAAATACAAAAAAACCCAGGCTGTAGACTCCCCTGACTTCCCCAAAAAGCATATGATGAGTGCATCTTGAGGTTTTAAAATTTGCTTTGGTGTCTTTGAGGAGTTGAAGTATGCTTGCCATATATTTTCAGCTTCTTTCTGCAGTTATGAAGGTTAGAGACTCACTTTTATACATCTGAAAGCTGAGATTGCTGTGCGGTTGCTTGATCCTGGGAGCTGCAGACTTTGAAAGAAGATGAAAGGTTTGATATTACAAATTCAGGAGCTGGTGATCTTCACTTAGGTTTACTCTCAGTTTGGTATTTTTCCATAAAATGTTGCTGCTGCATCACTGGGATATGATAGGTTGCAAACAAATCTTGAGCAGCTGAGAATCAAAAATAAAATAGCTGTCAGTGTGAAATAAAGCAATTTTACACCATGTCTGTACATGCACATACCACACTTTCCCCAGAAATCCTGATTCTTTGGGCTCCATTTAGACAGGCAGCTATGTTTATAGTCAATTCTGTCCCGAAAATTACCAGCTATGTTATGCTAGATTTAACTGGCTCTGGAGAAATTAAAGGAATACCATAACAAAATTGCCAGACTGAGCAACTCCAGTGTTGAATAGGAAAATTAAGCCATTATGTCAGTGGAAGCACATTTTGAAACTCAGTGCTTACCTTTAAATGCAGTGCTTAAATTAAGTTTGCTTGGTCTTTTTTTAATCTGTTGGGCTTCCCATAGGGGATGGGGATTTGGATCTTCCTGTTTGAATGGTTGGAAGTATGTCTGTTTTCCTCCCCTTTCACCCTGCTCTGAACTCCGGATACAGTTTAAATGTGCTTTGCTGGAAAAAATTCCCCAATTCTGGACCCCTTTCTTGTGTGGATTCACTTAGTCTACAAGCTGAACAATGGTAGTAATGGTAGAGAAATTTATTCTGCTTTCAGCTATAAAGTTTATTTGGACTGAGGAGGAAAAACAATTGACACTCAGTTTTTCAAGAATAAGTGAAGAATGTTAATTTTGCAAGCTTTGCTTCCCTCTTAACCATACAATGCCTTTTAGCACAGAAATGGAGGTTGCAAGGTGTGTACCTTAAGTTCTGGAGATCAGATTTTGTTCAGACAAGCACTTGAAATTTGAGAAGCTCTCCTGAAATTTATCCAAACCTCTCAATTCCTCAAAATTGTTCTCACAGTATTGCTATCGCAGGCTCTGCCTGCTAGTTTTTTTGGCATTTTTTCTTCTACTTAAGGTGGAAGTTCAGTCTTTTACACAGTATTTTCTCATGTCTGCTTATGATTCCAGAGGAGAAAAAAAGGAAGCTGAGAAAGCTTACCAGAATTGTAAGAAGTTGGGTTCTCAATATTTTTCCACCCAAATATTTTTCCTAACCTCTCCTCCCTTCCCTCCTTAACATTCTGGCTATGCCTTCATCCTCTGGTGTTTTGCAGCTAGATGTAATACAGTAAGGTAAAAAACTAGTTGATTTGAGCTAGTTTGATGACTGTGACAGCTGTTCCTTCACCTTTTTCTTCTCTCCTGTACGATATTCCTCTAAGGAAAACGCTGCTCTGAGATGTTATTAAGCATGATGAGATCTATGAACCCAGGCTGCTGGGTCCAGGCAGCTGGTCCCACATAGCCATGATGAATATTTTCTGTGTATGGAATTATGTTTCATACCTTGAGGAAGAAAAAATATATAGTAAATAATTGGAGTAAGATAGCAAAATGGTGGGCAATGCTTTTTTTTAATATATTCTTTTCCTAGTTCCTACTGTATTGTAGGACAACAGATGTTACATTCATATCAGCATCTATCAAGTCCTTTGTCAGCAGAACGCAATACAATAGACTCACACGTGCAGGCTGTGTCAGGTCAGATGGAGATGACTCATTTTTCTTTAAACAAAAATTCTCTTACTTCTCAGTAAAGGTACGAGAGTTTTTTTCTGAAAAAGAAAAAAAAGAAAAGATTGAAAGTATCCTCTTTTTAACCTCCTCTTCCTCCACCATGCACAAATCCTCTGGGATTTCTAACATACTTAGCTTTAGAGTTTACATAACGTGAGTCAGTTAGTCTGCTGGAGTCAGTCTCCATTGACCATGAACGTATGGGAATAAGGGAACTGTCAAGCTTGCTATGAATCCCCAAACCCTCAGCTGATGTCTTGTCAGCTTGGCTGGGTTTAGAGCAACCTCAAGGCCACCCTAAGCGCTGTCAGCTGCTAATGCCTCCCAAGGAGTCATCAGCCTGATTGAGCTGCTCTCCCCTTCCTGCAATAGCATCTAGACAGAAGCTTTGCTGGGAGGTGATATTACAGCTGGCTGCCACAACAGGAGTGGAACGGGCCCTGGATTGGGACTATGCCCTTCACTTCCTTGTTTTGAAACTATTTTTTGGTGAGTGCTGCCTAAATGGATCAGTAATCCTCCACAGATATGACAGTGCTGATATGATAGAAGAAGGGCATCCTGAATATTGTTATTTTAGAACTTGGACAGAGTACTGATTCCAACTTCTTTTGGAATGAGTTGAAGATCATAGATATGATTTTGATGAGAAATATAGCTGGGTATCATTTCAGAACTGTCATCATAAGAGGTTTTTCTCTATTAATTAACTACACAAGTTTCACCATGTTTCTTGCACATAGCATAACTCAGAAGTAGGAGTGACAGAGAGCTGGAAGCATTTCTGTGGCAACAGAATTCAGGAAATGGAAAGAAAAAAAAAACAGAAAAAAAGATTCAGCTTTGAATCCTGAATTTTCCCTACAGCAGAGTGCAAGCCACATCTTTCCTCTACATTGAATATATGAAACATAAGTGAAACCTGTTTGTTTTTTAGCTCTGAAGCCATAATAGCTATTTATATAAAATTTTTGAAAAGTTCCAGGGTTGTTACTGACACTGCACTGTGTGATGATTTAATACTGTTAATATCTCTTCTAAGTTCAATTATAATGCGGTCATTTAATCTGATATTTAGAATAAGAATTGTGATATTAGCTATTTCCTTCAAGCTTGACCTGTAACAACATAAAAATCTCAGTTTTCACTTTTATCTGTTAGAAGAATAGTCTTTTCTCACAGTTAATGCAAAAAGCTTGAAATGAGAATTAAAAAAAAGTCAAATAAGCGTCCTACCCTGTCTGAATTTCAGTCTATTATTTTTTTAGAAATCACACAATTGAAAATTTTTAAAGGACACTGCACAAGGCAAGGCAATGCAAGGCAAGATACGGGTGAGGTGCTAAACTGCTGCTGGTGCTCTGCGGATTTACACCAGCTTATGACTGCATCAATGACTAGGCATGATCCCATCCAGGCCCTGCTGTGGATGGGATGGCTGTGTTTCTGCATATCCTGTGCCTGATAATTGAACTATTCCTAACATGTATTTTCCTAGCATATTTTAACATACCTACAAACTTATTTACTATTTGTTGTGATAGGTGAGGCTGTTATGGAGCTAAGGAGCTATCAGTCTTCCCAATGAATAGTTTTCTAATAGCCTCTTGATTTAACTCTAAAACAGAAAAGCTCCATTTAAAGCCAAAGGTTGTTTGAATCAATTTAATGAAAGAAACCAAAGTGTACATGCTTGTACCAGTAACTGCATTTTTGGTCAGCAGTATTGACCAGGAAGACCTGCAGCAATAGAACACCTTCTTTCCAGTTGTAATGATTGTTTCAGCAACCAGCCAGGGAATTTGTTGCTGGATGGATTTAATTACGCATTCATTACATATAACCTTAACTTAAGGTTAACCACAGACAGCATTTTTACCTAACTGCACGATCTATGAGGTCTATAGTCTGGAAGCAAATGGAGCATTTACAGTACTCCAGGAAGATGACATTGGAGGCCAGGGAAACCCACTGTGATTTTGGTTTCCAGGCAAGATGTGAGTTCCCATTTCTTTGTTGATTTGAATAATACTTCTGTGCACACAAGAACAATTGTACCTGCACTTTAGCTAGCGCTCTCCTGCAATGGCTGTGGACACAGAGAAGTAAAAGAAGCTCTTTGAATGGTGCTTGCTGTTTTTACATTTAGAAAGGCATGCCACCTGCAGCTTGTGTCAATGTAAGTGATGCTCCATCAACACACTTTACCAATCTGAATGGGTAATCACTGAAACCCTTGGAGGACACATGCAGATCCATCATGAAATTGCCATCACTACTGCCTTGTGCTTATATGCTTGTACTCATAGCTTGTTTCCAGGATGCACTCTGGGTTTATGGTTTCAGTGTATATTCCCTTCACTTCAGGACAGACTCCAGATGTAGTACTCGCTAAAGGAGATGTGCAAGTTTGGGGATAAAGATACCTATTTGATTGTCCTTTCTGGCATATCACTGAGACTGTTAAACTATTTTTAAAACTCTCTGCTAACCATGTTAAGCAAATGCTCTGTCCTGAACTCCTGTGGAGTACTGATGCTTACTCTACCTGGCGGTATGACAGCTTAAGAGAGTATTGCTTATAATTCAAGGATAATTCCAATTTTATTGCTGCAGTCTAGGTTCTGCCTTTTGCTTGTCCCATATGTTTGCCATGCCTTTTTTTGTCATGTTGTGATCCAACTTTCTGTTCACTGTATTAGTCTTGAACAGTTTTTAACTTTCAATATTAGTGGTGCTGCTTATGGAGAAAAGTGCTATCCATAATGTCAAAGAGGAGCAGAATCTGGGCTTTTGACTGAAAATTACTCCGTGCTTTTATTTCTCTATAGTGAACCTTACAAATCCTATGCAGCTGACTAAATTAAAGTATCCAGAATAAATGATACCAAGGTCAGTTTTCAGCAAGATGGTTTCCAGAAGCAATGTGTTTAGAAATGCTAATTCTACTTCTATGCATAATTACCCAAAATATTTTAGAAGTGAGATGTTTAAAAAAATGGATGCAACCTTTTCTTTGGAAATGTATGTCAGTGGCTGCGATGGTTACCCAAAACAGAAGGAAGAGGTTCTTTAGCGTGCTGGAAAACAAACTGATCTCTTCTAAAGGACACAGATGGTGTATGTACAGAGACACAGTGTGTCATACTGCCTCTCATGTAATTTTATTCTTGTGGTTTGGCCATGGGAAGTAAACCGTTCTGTAATTCCTACCTTGTTCTTCACTCCTCGTGCTATGAAAAACCTGCACATGTAAGTAATCTGTTTCTCAAAGACACTGTGTTTAGATACTGAAGTGTGTGTGTCAGGGTTGATGTCTCACTTTAACTTCCAAACTTGAGAATGAAGGCCTGGGACTTCAGCTGCTTAAAAATAACCATGAATTAATTTGATGTGCCTCGTTTAGAAACCTGTCCAAATCCACTGCTTACACTGATGCTGGGGCAGGAGGGACAGCTATGAATCCCATACGCACGTACTTGAAATTGTTGCTCGTAGCAGATGGCTGCTTGACTGACTTCCACATGGACAAAGCAGTATTGAAAGGCGCTCTTGCTCTGGTCTTTCATCCCTGCTAGTTTGCATGACCATCCAACCCAATGTAGAATGACAAGTCTTGAGTGTTAGTCAAGATTTGAAAGACATATAGATGTTTTTATGTGGAGGAAAGTCTACTGAAGGCATTCTGTGGTGTCTAAGAGCAGAACAAGCTTGTTTGTATATAGATACTTTGACTTTAATCAGAGCATAGGTAAGGATGGTCCGCTCAGTTAAGACATTGTTCTGCAGCTCACGAGATCTGGGTTCAATTCTTTATGCTACTGCAAACATCCTTTGTAAGCTTGGACAGGTAGCTTACTCTGTACAGCTATAATGTCCCCACTTACAAATCAGCAACAGCACACTTTCACAAGTCATTAACCTGTACTAGATCATGAGGTATATTAGACTGAGAGAGGTTCAGATCTATGGTACTGAGGACCATATTGATTTCCAATCTGGTTAGAGTCCACTCAGGTAGCTTAGAAAGCTGAAATTTTTTTAACTTTATGTTTTAAATACATGGGGAGTTTTGGGATTGGGCGGTATAAAAAAGGTTAAGAATGAGTAGACTATAATGATAGGTATGAACATCTTGTGAAAAAAAAAAAAATTCTCTGGATGGAGGTGAGAAAACTGTCTATGAAAGTATCACTACAAAGCTGACCTTAATGTACTTTTAATATACATTGAGACAGTGGCTGAAATTTTCCTCACCATCTCTCTGCTTGAAAGAGAATTTTTTAATGACTGCTTGAGTTCAACCAAATTAGTTTTACTTAAGTGGAACAGAGTAGAAAAGAAACAGCACCCATTTTCTTTGTTTATCCACCAAGTTTTGCAGTGTTCTTTTTCAAGAGCTCTAGTGCGCGTGTGTAATAAAAAAAAGACAAAAATTCAGAATGGGAATTGTTTTAACAGATTAGATCTTCTGAGTGTTCTGCTGGAAAAAGTGTTTGATTTGAATGAATGATGACCCAGTAAAAATTGTGCTTTGTGCCTGTGCAGCAAATTCATAATAAAAGCACTGCACACTTGTTGATAATAAAGGCCATTAAGTGCATATGGCCAACTTAGTGTCATATCCTAGCAAAAAATCCCCAAATAGTGCATTTTTTATGCTCCACAATCAATGTAGTTGTTATTCTAGAGATAAGGTTTTGTTGTATCCTGGTGCTCATCCTTAAAACATTAACGTCCTTATAACATGCTTCTGTTTGAAGAGATCCTATAAAGTTTCTTAAACAGCTGGTGAGTCAAGCAAGCTATACTTTGCATTTTGAGTTTACTTAGTAATTTAAAGCAGAAATATCATTGTTGGAATCAGGGAGAACACGAATTGTGAGGATGAGTAGATTCATAAAGTGGAAGAAATGGATTTTATCAATGAGACTGTAGAGGAAGAAATGAATAGTTTGTTGGAACAAATGAAATMATGCAGTATGTTTAGCACTATATTTCATGTTATGTACGTTTATTGTATGTGCTTGAATCCTTAAGAAATCTCTGGAAGGGACTTTAGCTGAGAACTTACATGATGAAGAAATCTAGAAAAGGGAAGAAGAAAAAGAGTAAGTGCTGTCTAAAGGAATTGTCAGTCAATACTTATGCCTTAATCTGCTGTGATAAATTATCCCTTAGCTGCCTTTTTCTTGTAATCCATAGGGAAATTAATATACATTTCATCCAGGATAGTGCCAGCTTTTTGTCATATGATCAAGAGCAGAAAGAAGGACATTGATAATAGGAATGACAGAAAGCTTTCAGGCAGAGAAAGCTACTTATTCAACAACGTCCGATGCAGCCTGCAAGAACATTTTGTCATGCACACTGAACAGGAGTGCGGAAACAAGAGACTGACCTTTCCCAAAACTCAGTATGGTATGAGTTAAGTATGATTTACTTAATCATTTGAGTGATTTTAGTGGAAATACCCTTGATCCATAGCAGAGTAAAATGAAAGAAGAACCAGTCACATGGCTTACTGCCTTTCTTGCTCTTGTTTCTCCCCATGTGTACACAGCTCCAGTAGACTTTTGGGCCCCATCCTGGATTCTGTGATAACTCCTTGTGCAAGCCTCAGCTGRTAGAGGGCTCTGAAATCCCTCTAGAACAGTAAAAGGAGAGCTATTGGTAAAGGAGAGCAGGAGCCATGACTCGGGAAGGAAGCCCTCTCTAAAAATCCCAGCAGCAGGACTGAGGTATTGTACTGGGAATTGGCTGTGGAGCGGGCAAAGTAGCATGTGCATGGCTGAAAGAAGGGCTTGGATTCAAGCTGGGAGGCAGTGTACAGAGGCTAACAATAGAGTACAAGATTGGGTGGCCCTTGAATGGGAGGCTTTATGATGTGGTTAAATGAAGCAGAGAAAAGGACTGGGGTAGAACAATCATCAACCTGATAAGTAATTGCCGCAGAGGAAGTTGTGATGTGGCATGGTTATGCCTAACACCATACCTGCTGAAATAAGGCTTCATCCTTCCGACTGATGCACCCTGCATACCCAGAAAACTGGGGGCTGGTGGATTCATGGTTTTGTCTGCCAAAAATAATAGTGCTGCTTATTTGCGGCACTTGAAATAAGATAGTGTTGTTATTATTCAACACAGACACATACTACTTCTTGAACCTTCCACAGACTTAGTAAATGGAAGCGGCTACCACCTGAAGTGAACAGGCAGTATAAAGTTTATAACTGCAGACTCCATGGGGAAGGATATACCTACTGGTTTTATAGGGGTGTGTGCAAAGTAATTGCATCATGTGCTGCAAAGCAAACCACTGAAATGAACCAGCTTTTGTCAAACAGTTTGCCTCTACACAGTAAGAAGCACCATTTGAGGACTCTTACCATGAGCTCAGGAGCTGCATTTGTGTGAGGCTCTTGCCCTTCACCCTTGTCTGAGCTATGTTGTCAAAGATCTGTTCAAGGTCATATGCTGCCACTTGTGAAACCAGTGTTCATATTTAACTAATGTCAACTTTTGTGGATCTGTGATTAAGAAGCTTTATGGAAAGTTACCTCTTGCCTTTTTTTTTTTTTTTTTTTTTTTTTCATTTAAGGGAATTTTGCCAAAACCTTCATGAGAGCATATTTAACAAATAATAACAGAAACCACAGAAAATATATGTGTGCAGGAGAACTATTTTTAGCTTTCCCTGGGGCTAAGATATCTTAAGTTTTATAGGTGAGGATAGTATACTGCTAGTGAGGATGTAAGATTTAAGAAGGACCACATCCTTCATAAAGTGAAGTGAGTACATCTGAACTACGCCTGAAGAGTTTGATCTGAAAGTGCACATTTATGTTGAGAGTGCATTTACTGTGTGTGCAATATAAAGTTGAGACTCACTGAGCACTTTCACTCTTAGAATGTGTGGATGTACCTGTAGGTGTCCCTTCAAACTGGAGCCTGGTGCAATATACTGCTGACTTAAGACAGCAGTTATGTGGGCTGTAAAAGGCTCATCTGTCCCATTTATCTCTCTCTATCTGGACTAGGCAGAATAATGGACACTAAAGCTTTTTTTTCTTGCATGGGTTTTTGGAGTTGTTTACTATAAAGTGAAATCTTCATACATAAATAATGTATCCATTCCTTTCTATTCAACGACATTAATAGTTCCTCTGCTTATGAGCATTAAGGGTATTGCATAGGCTGGCTGAAGCCAGAAAATCAAAGCTAAGGTTGTTACTTTGTCCTTAACTTGTCCTATTGTGCTTTTATTTGTCCTCCATAACAGTTTGATTTGAGAGATGGAGCTCTAGCCTTAACTTTGGATGTCCTAGACTTTCCCAGTGCAAGCCAGTTCTTGACACTTTTTTTACATGTTGGATTCCCCACCCCCTGCCCTTTGTATTTAAGGTTATTTTTAACTGAACTGTCTTGTTAACCTTGGGGGGACATCAGTGGAGCTGAAAAACATTCAAGTAATAATAGCTTGACAACTTGCTCCCCTGTGGACAGCCCTTCAAGAGTCTGTCTGGAAAAGCTCACATTCAAAGCTAAGTAACTGACTAGTTCATTTTCTTTCAGTTCACTTGGAATTTTCTTTTTAGGGACAGTTTTAGCACGGGGAGCTGCAAACAATTGAAAAACCAGAGTCAAAACAGGGGCCACTGCCACACTAATTAAAACAGAACTCATTTGTATAAACTGGCTCTCCTCCTGCAAAAAGGGAAGAACTAATGCAGGGCCTCCTTCCCCACAGCACCCTTTAATCTTCAGGGAATTACATTTTTAAATATGATGAAAAATAATGCCACTTTGTTTATTATACTCTGCTTGCCAAACTTGAGTCCCGTAGAACCTGCCAAATGTTAACTTTAAATTTAGTAAGCTGAGGCGCTTTCCAAATGTTGTCATACTCTCAGAGGGGAGCATGGGCTGTGAATTGTCCTGCATGGGAGATATTAGCAATCTGCTACTACAGTTTTTCAGAAGAAGAACAATTCTAAGGAATATATGATGAAAATGGAGTATGATGTCACCAAACTTTGGGAAGAAAACATGTTCTCATTTCACTTGTAAAGTGTTTTAAAGGAAGAATAAGATCACTGCAGTCTTTTCTTCTTTTCCCCTCTTCCATTCTCATCCACACAAGAGGAACAGATATACAGCACAGTAATAATTCAAGAAAGTATATCAAACAAAGCAGAAATGTATAAACTTGCCTATGGAACATCTCCTTCCATTTTAATAGCATACAATATTACAAAGTGCAGGTGAGATTATTCCATTTCTCTCTCCCTGTCTTTCTCTGATGTGATTTACTAGTGTCCGTGTTTACATCTAATTAATGAACACTCCTGCTGGTGTGGGTTATTTTAATAGATCACATTTTGTTATTTTATCTGATTTATTTTTAAAGATTTATTATTTTAACTCTGCTTCTGGTGACTGGGGAGAAGCATAACTCAGCACAAAGAAAGCAAAGAGAGCCAGGGGCAAGAGTACTAATGAAGAGAAACCTTAGCACAAGCTTTCTTCTTGAATACGAACAAAAACTCCATCTGTATAATAGTAAAAAAATCATGCTTGTAACAAATTCTGGCAACTTAGATTTGAGACCTGCATTCAAAAGTTGCATCAGCTTTGGGCTTTGGTCAGCTCCAGATTATCTTTTGAAGATTCTGTTATGGATGTGGCTCATATATTTGAAAAACTGGGAAACTTTATAGCTCTTATGTATTAGCCTGAGTTTGAGTATTTATTTAGCCTCCCTTCTTCGGTCTGATCCTCTGGTCAATAAAACTGAGCAATGTTTTCACCTCCGGCTTCCAATGAATAGTGCAAATCTGGTTTCCCTGGTCAAAATATGAAGACTTTCCCTCTGAGAACCCAGGTTTGAAACACATACTCAGTTCACAGTAGAGAGAACTATTCCACTATTCCACTCCATTCCACAGTCCCTAAGGAAACCGCTATGAACACAGAATCAAATGCTGTTGCTAGTAAGATTTTCCTGATACAGAAGAACTTAAGACTTATGCATTTTGGAACTTACGTGCTTGTGCTCAAATGATTGCAACTATTAGCTAACTGAGGGCTTATGTGTGTGTGTATCCCTTTTTATTTTTAATGACGACTAGTTGAACGTGCACTTGGGGAATTTGAGACAAGTGACAGATTTAATGTCTTAGCATGTTTTGTTTAATCAAAGACATTTTGCTGGAATGAAGGAGACAATGTGTGAGTAGGAATAAAGGGCTTTTTTTGTCTTCTCCTATTAATGGACAAGATGATACAAGGATTCCAGGATGCAGCTGTTGGAAGCATGGTAAGCTATGCTGCCTAAATTCCGCTGGTGTTTTAGAGTAACATTTACGTTGCAAAGGAGCTCTGACTAGAGATGTAAATATAGTAACCCCCTCATATTTCTTACCATGCTTCTAGTTACTGAAAAAGCAGATTACTCCTTGCTGCTGTTCAAATACAACAGGAAATAGAATCAAAGACCAATGCCTTTTGGCAGACTAGTCTGTTGTAGGATATTTGGAATAACAGATGACAATGGATGCTAGGCCAGCACCTGTGCCATTAACTTTCCATGTAGTGAAAACCAAGAAAGGATACTGCATTACAGTAAGCATACATTTTTTTTCCTGAAAGGCTGAGCAACTCAGTGTTTTGACGTGACCTATCAGCACTTTCAGGGCCCAGTCTGGCCACAAGCTTTGTGAACAAAGTCATCTCTGTGGCCCTATATACTGGCCTCATTAGTACACAACAGCACAGGAAGGTGAAGCACAGGAGCAGCTCTGAGAGACATACTGATTTCATATTTAGTTTTGAATAAAACATTCCTTTATCCTAGATCAATCTTTTGTGAAACTCATTCCAAAAGCACATGCAGGTGTATGTAGTCCACTCAGCAAGAAATTTTCGCCAGCTCAAATAATAATAATAAAAATGCCATAGAAATTAAAGTTTCTCCACTCCCCAGAGAAGCAGAAAGAAAGTTCTGCTTCTCAGTAAAACCTCTCTGTGCCTGTATCACCTTATATTTTCCACACACTGGTGGCTGGACTAGGAAGAAATGCTTGTTTTTGTAGATATCTCAATAGACATGACATTGGTCTACAGGGATTGTGCAATGGTTAAGTTAGAGCTACACATTACTTTTGCAGCCATACCAGCCTCTCTTTTAAATTACCGCATGCAATAAGGGGCATAAAGGACAATAATTCAGCTCTTTAAGATGTTTTGCACTCTTTCATTGCTGAAAAGATATACAGAAAATTGACCATTCAGTGATATCAATAGCACTGGGATGTTTAACTTTGGAAAAAATTACATCTTGCATATGTCAGCTTTTGTCAAATAATTGCTGAATGGGATGGTGGTCAAAAATCACCAAAGGTAACAGTCTTTAGGTACGTACCTTGACCTAATACTTTAGAGACATATTTCAACATTTAGTATTTGTATTCTAATCCTGGAGAAAATGGCTGCACAGTGTCTTTTCATGACTTCTTTTGGCAAGGAGATACACTTTGAAAATGACAGATTTGGTGTGCCTTAGCAAGTGTTTTTGGTGACAGAGGGATGAACAACAGAGAACAATAATGTCCTTATATTTAATGAAAAAAGGTAAGATTTTTGGGGAAAAGCTCATCCTCTTGACTTATCTTTATCTTTCAGCCCTAAACATTGGCTAACCTTGGGAATATGGCAGTTTGCTTATGCCAGTATGCCATTTATACTGTTAGACTGCTTGCATGAGCTATTGCAGAGTTTTGTTTAAGAAAAAGATTTCCTTTCCCCTTGACACAGTAAGAGTTCAGTATCCTTCTCCCAGCTTTCCTCTGCTGTCTCCTGAGATGGAAAATGATTGTTCAGAGTAAAAGCCAGTTACTACTATGCTCTCTAGTTTTCAAGTCCTTTGAGAGGCAGGTCCAAAGTCTAACCTTTCTGTTGACTTCATAGAGATATACATCAGGGCTAGCACATGCTATACCTTATGTTGTCTGTTATCCATGCAGAGGTTTCCCCTACGGCTGTTTTCAGTCTGGAGGTTGAATGGATTGCTAACTTTGCACCATCTTGCCAGCCTATCATTTTCTTTTACTATTTTTGATCTGCTCCCGTGGAAAATCCGCACTGACTTTCATGGATCAGGTTCAAAAGCAGAACTTCCAAGCTCTGCAATCCATTTCCTCTCCATTGGTGAGACTGGCAAGCAAAAGAAATGCTAAAATGTGGGGTAACATATTTAATGCAGCTTTCAAGAGGAAGTGTAGCTCATATCTATTTGCATTGTCTTGGGAAGCTTTTTAGCAATGTCTTGGGAATACTTTTTACTGTCTTTCTTGGCAAATGTCAAACAAGCTTCACGGGTTTCCCAGCCTTTAACTCATGTTGATCTTTGTAATCTCAATGGTATCGACAGGGTCAAGTGAGCTTAAGACCTGTTCTAATAAAGTCAGAGGGATTGTTGTGGGGAGAAGAAGCACTTGTCTCCACAGGCAAAACAACGACTCAGTGGTGTCCAACTGGACAGCCATGTGGTCATACTAGTAATAGCAATGATGATGATAATAATAGTAGTAATAACAACATGAACTGCTATATTATCTGTCAGCCCTGACCAAGATCAAGACCCTATTTTATTAGTCATCCAAACAAACAGTGAAATGCTTTTCCTGATGACTTTATAGTCTAACTAGGAAAGACAGAGTCAAGGTGGGAGACCAAGTCTGTTATCCCCCTCTGGTACAAATGGATAACTGGGATGCAAAGAGATCAAGAAAAGCATCCAAGACCACACAGGAGTTCTGTGGCATTGGACTGAGAACTTCATTTGAGTCTCCTTAAGTCTGAATCATTCCTTAGCTACTAAAAAGTAACTGAGAAATGTAATGCAGATACATCTTAACAGAGGATTGTTGTGGGACAGATGGTAAGGAACTCTTCTGTTTCTCTCAGATATTAGCTAGAGAGTTTTGTCCCTGTAACTGGGCTAACCCATCTCTGTAGACTTAAAAGTACAAAATAAAATAAAAAAGAAAGCTTAAGCACTGAGTTCTTCTTGATTTATTCTATTTATTTGACATGAGAAAGAAATTCCTACTTTTTCGTTAGCAAATTGGATAAACACTATTTGTACTTTGCATACTGGAGAAGGATTTTGCTTTTGGGAAACTACCTATGTCAGTATTTGTGGATTTACAGCTACTAGCCATGCATTAATACATATTTAATATCCTGACTTTTCCCCTTTTGTATATAATTTTTTTTCTGAAGAAAAAAATTGCTTGGGAATTTGCATATATAAAGCAGTGTTGTATTTTCTTGTTTAATTCTGCTTGTATTTTTCATTTTGCCAACCTCTCTAAATGCTTCTCTTGCTGTCTGTACCTATGTTTTTGCTGAATAAGCGCTTAGGGACAAAAATGCAGCACTGTCTGCCTATGATTGATAGAAAACAAAGCTTCCAGGCAATGCAGACATTTCATTGACCTCCAATGACTGCAGGTGCAGAATTATAGTTCTCGTTTGAGTACACTGTCAGTGTTTATTTAGGTGCAGTGACTTATTTAGGTGCAGAGATTCAATGACAGGTGGTTTTAGTACACCTAGATCTAAATCATATTTCTTCCTAGCATAAAGTACAAAGAGAAAGAGCAGAAAAGTTTAATGTACTACTATTTTTTGTGTGTCACTTAAGTTCTGCTGACCTGGGATATTGTAAATATTTCTCCAAGTCCAGGGAATTACCTCCAAAGTTCACTGTAAGTCAGTTTCCTTCTGGGCTGATTCAGCCCAGGAAAGATCAGATAGCCTGGTGGGAGTCTGGAGCAGCTTGTTCCCAAGATTATTATACATGGGCTGCTTTTGGTCCAGCTGGGACTCTGATGTATGGCTGAACTTGGCCTTGAGTGAACCCTCTCTTGATTAAATCCCATAGTAGTTAGGAAATATTACATCCAGGTTCTCAACTAAATCTACAGTCAAAACATTGAGGAGAGACAAAGAGTGAAGGGGACTATCACTCAGCAGGGGAGAGCAACAAGCAGGGGAACAAAACATTCGTAAAACTGATGTTCCACTTCTGAGGAAATTTCGAAAGGCAGATAGGCTTTGTGAGAGTTATTGCAGTTGTATTTAATGCCAGTGCGCTGTAAGCTTCTATCCTTCCCATGGATGAATAAATTTATCGGTTTGATGTACTGGTTAGAGCTACTTTTCCAGTTAAATAAAGATTGTGAAGATGTATCTTCTAGGGAGAAGTTAATGTTCTGCATAACATCTATTCTCAGCCCAAGCACATGACCTGTTGCAATTAATCAAGGACTTCTAGGGAAGTCTAATGGTGTGCGTTGGGCTGGAGGTCAGCCTGGATGAACACAATGATCCCTCCTGACCTTACAGCCTATGGACTCGTTGCTGAATAAGGATGTGGCTGTTAAACAGGTTTATTCCCTGGCTCCACATTAACCTATATAGAAGTCTAATTGAATGTAATTGAAAACAAGTGAATGCTGGCTGAAAGAAAAATATAACATTTTCCGCTTTTCTGGATGGAGTGCTGTCAGTGTAATAGAAACCATCGTTTCCTTTATCTCATAACAGGCAAGCAGGATTTGAATCTGTGCTCTTTCATGCCATGAATAATAAAGGAGTAGAAAGCTAGAACCAGGTCTCTTCTTTGTGACAGCTGTATAAGCCTGCTATACACAGTCAAATAAAGATATAAATTGATATTTGTACAACAGAGACAGATGCTGAAAGTATGAGACCCCTTTTTTCAGATAGGCAGTGGCATCTGCAGTGGTCAGCAAACATGCTGACATTTCCACAATACCATACATGTTAAAGAGAACCTAGGGTTAGTTTTTTCCCCAGTTCTTTTAGCAGGACTGAATCTCTAGCACTAGAAATCTGTACTTCCCGTCTGCAGAAACATGAAGTGGCTGTGCTCCCCAGAGTACAAACGCCTGTCCTTTAAAGAGCATGCAGTTTTGAACACCTGAAGAGTGTAGTGGCACATTCGTAATATCCTGTATACAGCTCATCTCCAGAGATGAACACACCCTTTCTATTCCTTTGAGTATTAAAACATCAGCATCAGTACGTTTCCTTTGCTTCAAAGAAAACAAACCTCTGATTTACCTACAGGAAGCTGATTCCCAAAGACAGCTGAAACGTTGGGCAAAACTAGAGCAGGCAGAAGAAAGAAAGTTTAAGAAGTTTAAGAAAAAACTTACTTAAGAAGTAATTCTAAATCATTTACTATGGATTTGTTTTAGATTGTTAGAGTTCTGCTTTTGCAGTAACTTAATTCATACCTTTACTTCAATTTTCCAAATTTCTGGAAATCACACAACTTGTTAGCATTTTAGTTGTACCATATGGAAGAAAAGTGTCTTCCTCAACTTACTGTATTTTTAATTACAGGACAGTATCWATTTTCTGCGGCACTAATAACAGATTTCCTACTTTTAAATTTTGAAATATCTGTCCTATCTAAATATCCCATAGGAAATYAGAATTCCGATCTGTAATGCACTGTGCAGACACTTAAGCATGAATCATTGTCCTGAAGTCTAAATAAACAAAAGGCTAAATTTATGGTCTAAATTAAAGAAAAAATAAATAACGTCTGACAAAGAATTGTTCCTACGTTGCAGATGGGAAATGGAGTCCATGCAAGATTAAGTGATTTGACGTGACCAGGGTCATGCAGGCAACCTGTGGCAGCTATTGGCATTGAATTGCTGCCTYCTGACTGCCAAGCTTAACGGCAGAACCATCTTTCTTTCCGTGATACCTTCTCTCTTCTTAACTCTTTCATGTTTTGATCTGGTAAGTGGATGTCACAGGGTGGCAGAATGCCTGCTTTATCAAGCACTTTTCATTAAGAACATGTGTCAGACCTAGAGTACTTCCTGTACTTTCCCCTTCAATGAAACCTCATCTACATACCTCCCACACAGGTGTTCTAGAAGACACAGTTTAGCACTAAACGGCACCCTCATTTCTTCTCCCCACCATTTTGCTAGAGGCATATGTTTTTCTTTCCGTCGTAGCAGCACTAACGTTCAGTCTTTGTCCATTGCTAGGCAGATGTTAGGACTGTAAGGAAGAGTTCCTCTGCACAACAGTGGGTTTTTTGGTTTGTCTTTATAAAGGATGGAGAACAGGTCACCTCCACGCCAGTACTTAATTGATACAAAAAGTAATCTTGCGGTTTTTTCACAAAGAGCAGAAGGAAGTGGTAAACCCTGCTGGAAAGCAAAAAAGCTAGGCCSTGTTTGATGTGTTTCAGGTAGTTACTTTCTTATGAAATGCAATCAGCTCTTTGGCTTAAAACAAGGCATACCTGATGGAGTCCTACATCCTAGTCTACCAAACTCTGGGCTGTTCAATGCATTGTCAAATGAATCATGTCTGCAAGTTAATAGGAATAGTCTTTGCTGTAAGCACAATTACTCAACTCTATCCCTCCTGAGCTGCAATGTGAAAAGATTTTACAGGGAGCTGTGTCAAAGGTTTAGCGAGCAGAGCCCTGTCACTGATGGAAATATTATACTTTAGCTCTATAAGGAAGTTACAGCGATCAGAAAGAGGAATGCAATGCTAAACAATGTTATCATCAGTGCACTGAAGGAATGCTTTCACTTCCTATAATGTTACAGAGGGGGGTGACCTCAGCCTCTACGCAGCAGTGTGCAGCACAGAGTTGCATTAGCTAAACTTTTTTGACCTTTTGTCTGCAGCAAGATGGTGTCCTTCACTGCAGCTGAGAAAGATGGAAATTCTCTTCCCATCTGCCTAGTCTCTCAGGCAGAGTTTATGCTGTTATGCTATGCATACTCTGTTAGGCTATTTATACTCTTATGCTATTTAGTTTATACTAAAAGTGTCCAAATAAATCCAACAAGAAAGAGGGAAGAAGATAACTTTTTTTTTAATGTACACCCCTGTTCTAGCACTGTGCATGTAACTGTCCTGTACACTACATGATCACAGTACAGCCCATGTGAATGCATAGAGGATGCAATAGGCATCCCCCCTGTACTTGCTAGGATTCAGGTTCCCAGGGAGCGCTGGTATCAGTCTGGACAGTTTGATGTAATCATACGAATGTAGCTGAAGCTATCTGGGCTCAAGGATTTATTAGTTGTGAACATTCATTTTTGTTTTTACTGGGTTAGTGCCAGTAAATAAGTCACCAAAACCACTAGCTGAGTGTCATTTGATAGGAAAAGGCTGGAATCACAAGTAAGCCTTCTGTCTTTTAACAAAAAAAAAAGTGCTGAGGTAAGCAGTGTCAAACCCAGCTGCATCAACATGACGGTGGGAAGACAAATGAGAGCTTTCACTGCTGGATACAGGGGATAGAGAGCCCACAGCTCTGAAAAACCTCTTCATATCCTGGAAACAGCTGTCATAACTGAAACTGCAAGGGACTGCTTTTTAAACCACGAGCTTTGATAAGGAGAATTCTCTCACCAGTCCTTTCTCTAGCCGATAAACACACTTCTACCAACACAGCCCATCTGAAAGGTGACTGGAGATTTAAATATCTTCAAAGGTTTCCAAACCCCTCTTTTTATAACCTCTCCCAAATGCTTATGCCGACTTCCCAGCTGGCATTTCTGAAGTATCTATCACTATAGTATCTGGCTGCTGAGCCATATGAGCTCAACATTACTGTGTAATGTAAAACTTCTTAGATTTTTCCTATGGGAGGCTGAACTTTACAAAGTTAGATCTAACATTTACCCTGTTATTGGCAACAGTGAATCATTAAAAGAGACACAATAGAAGGGACATGGGGTCATTTTAGAATAAATATTCGGGCGATGACAGTTTTGAAATCTTCTGTCGGCCTCTCCCGGTGTGTATTCTGGGAACAGGAGGTCATGCGAAGTCAAGGGTGATGAAATGCATGTGCTAATGGTCTGACCTACTGCAAGGGGGGGAAGGCATGAGTGACATGCAAGGGTCTAAGCTCTGCATGTGCAAGTGTGTGTGTGCATGCACGTGCATGCAACATTTGTGTAGGGGAAAGAAGGAGAATGGAGACTCATGAGGCGGGGGAGGGAGGTGTTTGCTGCTGGTGGTGGAATGAACCCCAGACAGGGACTGCTTTCTCTCCACAGGGCCCGCCAGCTCCTTGTGGCTGTTGCCTGGGCAATGGCTGGGGAATTATGAGGAATGCTTGGAAACTATATCCTTCTTTTGGGCTCATGGATGGAGCAKAAGGGGGTGGATGGCTTTTCTCTGTCTGTTTCTTTTTTTATATTCAGTAGATTAGACAGGCAGGTTGCTGTGGCGACGACACGGAGGAGGTCTCCTGCACACCTGCACCACAAACAAGGAGTCCTGCGAACACAGACTTAAGGAATCCCGAAGGCATCTTTTTTTTTTTTTCTTTTTTTCTTTTTTTTTCCTATGGCGAGTGTGCAAGAGGAGGGAAAAAGGCGAAAAAAGAGGAGGAGATGGCAAAAGAGGGAGGAGGGAGAGATGAAGAGGAAAGCCAATCAATATTCAATCAGCTTAGCCGAGCAGCAGTGCTTGCTTGTTGCAAAACAGGATGTGCATAAACAAGATGCACAGGCTGTCCATAGGAACACCCTGAGCAAGCTGCCCTTAGGAGAGAGAAAAGAACAAGTGTTATTTTGGTTTTACCTACTGAGTGTCCTGCATTTCATGATGTCTCTGGGGGAAACCAAAATAAAGTAACTATGGAAATGGCAGAACTCAGGCACAGGACACGGAGATGTGGATGAGGTGTGTAAAGCTGGAAACTGAAGTTACTCCTTTGTATCTGGCTAGGGAAGATGTATTTGTGTTTGTGCGTGCACAGATATAAGATTTCATTTCTGGGGGAACGCTGCCTTTAGAAAAAGAGCTGCAGAGTGGTGTGAAAATTGACATTATATGCCTGCTCCTTTGCTAAAAGAAAATATCCAGAAGGAGGTAGATGTGGGAGGGGGGAGTAAAGAAAAAAAAAGAAAACCTTTATAACCAAGAGGTCCTCAAGACAAACGTGTTGCTCTGGGATGCCATGGCATTTCTCCAGCTTCTCCTAATGAAGTAGTCAGCTCCATGATGCCTTACTGTCCTTGCCTCACCTCTCCTGGACATCCCCCTGTCTCCTTCAAGGCTGTCTCTCTTCTTTTCCCCTTGTCCGCTTTCTCCCACCTATCCCTTTACAATCCCTTTCAGTAAGTTTTCACATCATCTTTTCCCAACAGCTAAAATGATTGTGCCTGCAGCACTATCCAATGTACACACAAAAAAAAGATTAAATAAAATAAAAAATACATGTATAGGAACAGGTGGTGAATGCACAGATGAGTCCTTGTTTCTGCATATGCCAAAGTGTGGCTGTTCGGAGACTTGTTTCTCTGCTCTGCCTGTGTCTTTTGTCACTGGAAGGATGAAGGCTCCCACCAACCAGGACATTTGATAATAGAAAAAAAAAAGTTTAAAGTTTCAAACTGATAAAGTTAACAAGCACCTGGAACCTGCACCACAAATGGTGAGAGAGGAGGGAAAAGTTGAGATGCGAAGCGGGCAGAGACTTTAACCACTCTCTGCTTCTTGGATGCAGCAGGTGTCAGGAGTATTTCACAGCCAGCCAGGGAAAAGTGCACTTTGCTCTTCTCATCACTGCCCCTCTGTCCAGTTGTTTTTTCCATGCACGGAGTTTCCTGTAACTGGAGAAGGGTGCAAGAGGGAGTTTTCTGCAGGTGACAGTGATAATGACCTTACAATTAGAGTTCAGATGACCCAAATATAATGAAGTTCAGTTGTTCTCATGACCAATTTCATCTTTGTAAAGAGTTGTACAGTCTATTTGTGAGATGAGGTTAAAAAAGCCAAGTTTCTCCTGCTCAGATATCGGTAATTTTGATGGAAGGTTATCCATGTTTATGGAAAGTAATGGCTTGTTCAGGTCCCATATATTAGATTTCCCTTTCCTTGCCTTTGTTTTATTTTAAGGCTGAGTCTAGCTTTCCTTCTGGATATACTGCATTACTGTGTCTGTGGCCATGTTTATGGATAAAGCACTTTGTGGATAATTTAAAACTACCATAAACGTAAAATACAGCCTATTGCTCATCAGTTTATTCAGATTCTGAGCTTCGAGTTCATGTCAGTAAAATCTTTGGAAGATCAACTTTAAAAGAGATTGCATATGCTCTGTTCCAGCTAACGTCAGTGCGTAATGCTTCACTTCTTCAGTCAGAAACCTAGACTGACCTGGGGGGCCTCACACAGGGACATGTTTTTACTAACGGATGRCTGCATTTTTTTTTTAATATGTCCTCTATTGTGCTCTGTTGAAGTAATATCCCATGCTGAACTCTATTACACACAGACAATCCAAACAAAACGATGCGGGAGTGAGTATATGATCCTGGGCGTGCTGGCAAATGTGGACTGACTGTTCAAAAGAGCAGACTTTGGCCTGTYGAGAGCTGGCTGAAGTCAGTGGGAGTCTTTCCATGGGTGTCAGTGGATTTCTGATCAGGCTTTATACATTCAGGGAATAAAGTTGAGTGTTTTACTCCTCGCCCTCTAGAACCAAAACTTCACCTGCGAGGACTGTATGCAAGAGACAAACCAATATGCAAACCGTGATTACATGTAATGAAGGAAACAAGTTCAAGTGGGATATCAAAGCGACGAAAATAAAGGAGAATTCTTGGAGGAATTGTCCATCTCCCTTCCTGTGTGCTGGCTTTTGTCTACCATGTTTACTTCCCCCATTTACAGGTTTCTGAGACTCACATTGCCCTGCCAAATCTACCCCAAGCAAAGCACTCAGAGAACAGTGGCACTCCCCTCGCTGAGGGGAGATTGGGACTATCTGTAGCTGGTGGGTCTCCTGAGCATGCAGAACTCTGTAGCATGATCCAGCCAGTGCTGGGAACATGAACTGAAAGATGTCAGGGTGTTCTGAGGTGATACCCATTGATCAGATACAAGAAAGGAAAGAAAACAAAGATCTGTAGACACTGGAAGTATTTTCTGGTGTAAACGAAGTAGATATTATTTCTAGGATCTTATCAAAAGAGCTAAAAATACCAGATTCTGAGCCACATTCTGATCTGATGCTTTGTAAGCCTTTTTTCATGTTAAGGGAGTCACTCCAAAGTTACRGTAGAGTAACTGGGTGGAAATTAGTCTATGGTTATTTATCAGTAATACCTTTTGTTGACTCTCCTTTTGAAATATTGTATTTATGGGTGTAGTCCAGCGTTTCAGTGTTATCTTAGCTGTTAAGCTGCAGTAAAGATTGAGGCAAGCCATTTTAATGGTGGTAGAATCAGACTTTGCTTATATTTCTACCTCCTTGTGAACCTATGTTTTTCCATATGTTATAGAAGTCAGGCTTTCCTATAAGTTAGTTTATGATTGTGTGTATATGTATATAAAAATATATTAAAAAAAATTCTTTTTTTTTTTTTCTTTTTTAAGAAGAGCGCAAGGGTGTTCCTCCTTCTGTGGACAGTACTGCATCAGAAAATATCAACTGCAAAAAAGACAATAGAATTCAACTTCTCTGAAGTGCTCAGATGAAAAAGAATTTAGACTAAATAAGAGAGTCTTTTAACTGCATGTAATAAACACAGAAATGACAACCCACTTGCAGAGAGAGAAAGAGATTTTGATTAAAGGAGCATTTGGTCAGTAAGCATTAGCTTGTTTTAGTTACATGAAAAAATGATGGATTGTTTGTTTATAACTGAACTGAGCTGAACTTTCAACTGTGCTTGAAAGTTAGATTTAAAAGAAAAAGATGTGGAATGGTCCGTGCCTGACACAGAAATGCAACAATTCAGAAATCTGCATAAAGCATCTATTAAAAGAAGATTATCCTTGGACCCTAGTAAAAAAGGTGATGCATTTTTCTTTTAAAATACTGCATGAAAATGTATGATGTTAGCGTTTTGCAGTCTCTGTTACTTCCTGGAGGAGGAAAAAGCAAAGGGAATGCAAAATGCCTTGAGAGTCCAACCATATGCAAAGTGAGGTTTTAGAGAGGCCATAAGACACTACTATATGCTCTTTAGTCTGAAAGCTTTTAAAATGCCAGATACAGACTCCATTATTTTTTTTCAGGGTTGCAGTCATTGATCTGGAAAACTAATAACATCCAGCCTGAGCAGGTATGTGAGCAGGGGATCTAGGAAGGAGCTACTGAAAGCTGTTTGCCCTCCTTTTCGTATCTCTAGGTTTATGCCCAAGAAGAATGAGAGGGTGGAAATGGCCCGGTCTCTGCCTAGGTGGCCCCACCTCTCTGGAGGAGAGGAGTGCAGCTGGTCAATGTGCTGCGCCACAGCGGTGGCAGTTTGAAGGAGACCTGCTGTTCTGGTCTGCTCTTCTAGTTGGAGGCATGACTGCAAAAGTAGCTCTGAGTGGGAGGGAAAAAGGGACATACAGTAAAAATAAGGGCAGGGCTGCGTCTGGAGCCCCAGGCAGCCTGAGCTGCAGTGAATTCCCTGCAGATACTGTAGGAAAGGAGTAAGGGTTCTCATTACACTCTCCCCATGCATGGCCATCACATCCAGCGTACAGGCTTCTTCAGCATCTCAGAGACGAAAACCAATGCTTTACAGCTGGCTGGCACCCTTCCCCCTCCTCATCTGCATGCGGAAAAGGGGAGATCTGTTTGTGTGACTCCCCTCAGACCCAGTTGTTCTGGAGTTGTAAATTACTTCAAAGCTCTTCAAGATGAAGGACTATGTAAATGTGGGACAGTTATCCATGTAGGCTGAATGCACATGCAAATTAAATACTATGAATGTGCTTGGAATGAAACCAACACGTTCTTGCTTGCAAATTTGGAATGTGATTAATCAACATGCTCTGAACGACTTTGCAAATATTAGTGATGTATCTATTGCCAAACTATATGAGCAATTTAGTACCCATGTAAGGTACCCAGCTAGGTCCCTGGAAAGGCCTCTCACTATTGTAGATTCTCATGAACCTTCTTAAAAACAGTAGTTTAAAAATAAACATTGCAGAAAGGATCATGTTCCACTTTTGAGCCAGTTCTGAAGTGTAACCACCTCTGGGCTGAAATGTGCCAGCTGTTTAGCAGTGCCCAGTTAACCCTGCCTTCCATTTTGGGACAAGTGCATAACACAACATATAAGATCCATAATAGGATTTTAGATGAAATATTGCTATTTATGTTGGAATTTGATGAAGAAATTAGAAAGGAACCCTGGTTCTATTGATTTTCACTGAAATGTAGGTATTACTTCAGGGTTAAGTAACTTCACTGAGGATCTAAAAACTGATAAATATTCTGTCTTGGTTAAGTCTTTCCTTCCTTGTGAAAATTTTGTTTTCCAAACAGTGTTTTATTTTACAAAATGTGGTAGTGTTACAGATCTGGTTTTTGGTTTTACTAATCTCTTAACTTGATGCTGCTTTTCTGAGAGATCATTTGAGCCTTCATTGTCCCTTCCCAATATGCTTTGTTTTAACCTGCATGAAGGCATTTTGAGCAAACAGTGACAAATTAAGATTAATTCTATATGTGCCGATTCCTTTAAATTCCACTCTTCTTGCACACTGCCTTTCAGATACAAAGTGTTGTTATCTAGTAATGCTAACTGTTATTACAGATTCCCTCTCTTCCAAAGTATTTTGGGAGCTCAGTGTTACTCTGGAAGCTGCCCTGGCTCAAGCTCCTCTGTCTTTTTCTTCAGCCAAATGTGACACTTGAGGATTAAAGACTCAACATGTCTTCCAAAGTTTTCATTGCATTCAAACCCATGGCGATGAATTTGATTTATACTTTTTGTATGTTAACTGAAGTGAATAAATGGGAAGCCCTGCATAACTGACTCACCCAATGCAGTAATACCCTGAGTAACAAAAGAGATAAGATTGTTTTTTGGACAGACTTTTAAAAGTCTTTGAAAACTTTTGCCAATATTTTGTACATATACATGCATATGAATAACTTGTACGTATACATGCATATGAGTATGCATGTGTCTGATTTTTGTTTTCCTGTTAAATAATTCTACACATCCTGTCCGTACAATATTAGACCAAAATCAAGGGATAATAACATTCCATTGCCACGTCATTTTTCTGTGGATTGTGCCTGTGTGGTCTCTCTCATTTATTAATAAATTTGTATTTCCTGAAGTTTTTCCATTCTTTAGCCTATTATAGGCACTGGAGCCTGACTGACTGCTTCCTCCTTTTTGACTTTTCAAGTCTAGAGGATTTTACCAGGAAAATGCTGCTTAGTTTCATTAAGGTTAACTGACATTAACAAAAATTAAGTATTCTGTCTACTGAAGATGTTTTTACCTTCAGCTGTACTCTGCTTTATTGCAGTAAAAGCATCTAGGTTACTCACTACATAGGAAAGACCATATTTTCAGGCATACAGATATTGTACCTATTTTAGACTGGGATTTGGATGTGATTGATTGTACATGCAGCCTAAGGGGCAAATTTCAATGTATGATGCTTTATTTTTAACTAAAAAAAAAAAAAAAAAAGAAAAGGTGTAGCCAAACTGCTGTAGTCTGTTATTGTGACAGAATAAATGGTTTAGGCCTGCAAACAAGTCCTGCGCATGCCCTGCACTGTTATTGAAAGGGATATTACTATTAGAATTGTTATTGGAGAGCTTGATTTCTCGACCTCACCAGAGGTACTGCGGATAGATGTGAGTTCAGCAGTGGGCTTTATGGGCCAATGGGCCATTGTTGCACTGTGAGATCAGAAGTAGTTAGGAGCGTAAAACCTGCTAAGGATATGGGCAGAAGAGATCAAAATAGTGTGAATTCGGGGAATGTGGTCCACATGGGGTTTGCAGAAGTTCTTTTCCAGTCATCTGTTCACAGGGGTTCAGAGGACTGTAATTTCCACTCAACATTTGAAGCTGTTCTGAGCTAGGATAAAGACAACATTTCATAATAAAATCAGTAAATTTTTCAGGTTTTCTGTGATGCCTCTGAGTTTGCAAAGTTTCATGCTTTGAGAAACTCTATTTGGGGTTTATCTAGGACACCCAACATGTGACCAAGCGCTTCTGGTACAAAGCCAAACTTGAGTCAAGCCCATATTTTGTTATGAAATCTATTCCTCGTTTTCAGAGACAGCAAGAGAATTATCTGGTTCATCTATCTTACAAAATCAACTTTCCAAAACCAGGAGTATGTCATACTTATTACTGTACTCTTCTGGGGCAGCTACAGCTCTGAAACACATGTAAGTGAAAATGGTGCTAGAGCACTTCTGCTCCATCTCATTCCGTTAAAGGATCATATGATGTTTGCCAACATTTGCAGTTAGGTCTATTTTCCACCTCCTTTTTCTCAGTCACCTTGTAATCTTAGGGTTAATGGGTTCAAATTCAAAGCTGCAAACAAAAATGTTTTTAATGATCTCATCCTACCTCTCTCCTCTTGCGACCCAAGCACTTAGCCAAAAATCAGGTTATTGGAGGTTGTTCCATAGTACAGAGCCAGATATCTTTCTTATTTACAAAGAAGATAGAAATTCCTTTTTTCCCTGAATATGGAGAAATCAAGCAGAAGATGGCTGTTTACTCAAAGGTTTTTCATCTCATACTAAAAGCTGTTTCAACTTGTTCTTATTTCCATTCTCTGTGGGTCAGGCTTCATGCATGTCTCCTTTTCCAAGCTTTTCTATTTTCTTTGTTCTTTCACTCTGAGGCAATTGATCCTTCAGAGAATGAACTCCCACCAAATCACTTTGTACTATTGCTCTGGGCAGCAGAGAGTGCCTGCATTGATGCAAGGGCCATGTTTGTTTCAGCTGTAAACATACTTACCAGAGCTCAATGGCTTCTTTGCCTGCAAGCTGGCTGTTACGTTCACGGACCTTCATCCTGATAGTGTAACCTGAGCCCTGTCATTAACTTCTAGCTGAATGACTGATGTTTACATAAAATAGAGAGAAAATCTTGTAAACTACTGCAGTGGGCATATGGACATTAGCATCCAGGGTTAAAACATAGAAAGATATGTGTGTTGAGTTTTTCCAGCACATCGGTTTTCTAGGCATCAATCTTAGAGTCACAATTCCTCAAACACAATGTGGATAAGTAGGTATTAGGATGCAGTTGTTTTACTCTTCCATTGACTAATAATGTGTCTGTTCTTCACCCACATTGTATTGATTGCATCTAAGCTTTTTCATAGCTTAGTAAAGAAACATTAATCCAGCTAAGTGTCTGGAACAGGTTACTGCTCACACTGGCTCTTCCTATCTGAGCTGTTTATTCCCCAACCCTCAACACTGCTTTTATCCCTCATGGCTTTATTGTAACTCTTCTGCAACATCCCTTTTCTTTACTCCAAAAGTCAGGGTACGTTGCTCTTGCTAATTCCTTTGCAGAAGGACTTGGTTCAACCTTGGTGAAAGTCAATACAAATCTTTCAATAAACGGGAATAAGCTCAGGCCTTATTGAAAGAGAACATGAGGTCAACAGGTCCATAATGCTTCTGGTTCCTTCCCCATGCCAAAATGCTGCTGCAGCAAAACTTTATTTTTTAACCTATCCATATTAAAAGCACTGGGGCAATTCTTTCCCACCCAGAACTATCTGTAGAAAGAGTTTGGAATACAGGGAAAACCTTTGGTAGTTCAGACTGTGAAAAACACATTCCTTATCTCCCCAGATGGCCTAGAAAGAACCTTCAGACAACACACATTAAAGATAAGCTTTAAATTTCCAAGGAAAACATACTGTGGAATTCTTGCACATCTGTGGCACTTTCTCACTCTGCTGAAATGATGCAGTGAATTGAAAAATGTCCTATTGGGCCCAATTATTTATCCTACCACACATAGAATTCTGGAGTCTAATGAATCTGCTGTTGTTAATGGCTCTAAATTTACACTGGGACACTGGAGATCAGACTGAACTGTGATCTGTAAGGCAGCATGGGAACAGCCCGCTTGTGTTGAATAATTAAGCTGCTTGCCACCCTCTTTTCTTCTTCTTCTGTATTTCTTTTTCCAGGGTAGCATTCTGGACTTGGAAAAAAAGAAGAGGAAAAATACAAAGACAACAAAGTAACTCCAAGATCTCAGCCGCTTAGCTATCCCACCATCTGTTTAAAAGGACAAAACATTAAAACAGAACAAAACTTGTGGTCCAACAACTATGTCTGCAAAGAAGAAACAGTGCTATAGTTGAAATTCTATGCAACACCCTTTGGATCAAAATATTAAGACGACAACAACAAATAGAAGTGACCACATTTAATGGATACTCAAACAGCTAGGCCATGACTCAGATTCCTTACTGTTGTTTGGAAGTGAAACCTGAGAGCAGAGAAGAGAGAGGGAAAGAAACCTTGTGTTAAGCTGGCATGCACCAGTGAATACATGGCTGGCATTTGCAAAGCTGCATTGCAGGGGAGCTTTTAACAGTTTGCCACTGCCAGCTGATGTCTCTTTAAGCATCACTGCCAAGAAGCCAAAACTGGAAGCAGGTGCAGGGGTAGAGGAACTGAATTTGGAAAGGGAGAAAAAAAGAGAAAGAACAGAACTTCTGTTAAAATTCTGTTGTTTTCATTAAAACCTAAACAAAGCTTTACTTTAAACTTGAATAATAATTTTTAGTGTGATAGACTACTGCCTATCCAGTTTGACAATCCTCTTACATTTATGCACTGAACTAAAAGATTTTTGTTGAATTTTTTTTTCCCCTGTAAAGCCTTGGATTGACTGGGAGAATGCTGTATACTGATTACAGCAGCTTTCCTTTGGAGATTGAGAGCATCTGCTTCTTAATGCCCCTTGTTCCACCCCACCAAGCAAACTGCTTTTTACACACTCCCACCCCCATTAGTCCAGGGCCTGGGAACAGAGCTGTTTCCCCAGCTCACGTCTCTGTCTTCACTGTGCCGTGTCACCAGTTCAGGACCTTAGTACACTGCTGTCTGATAAGATGCATAGCAGGAAATATTAGGTGCTAAGAATTTACATTCTTAAATATCCTAATGCAACATGCCACTGATGACTTTGTGAAATGTCTTCTGTCCCTTTTCTTAAGATCAGTCATAAAAAGCAGAGAAAGATAGGTACGGGCTGCACTGTAGAGTAATGGTAAGTTATGAAAGAAACTTTGTGAGAGGTCTTGGTTACCTTTGGGCTACCTCAAAGAGGAAATTAATTCCCTAATCATAAGGAAAAGGCCAAAAGAAAAAAAGAAAACTTCTTTTTGTGATGGCAAAAACTCAAAACCTTGAAATGCACATGGCAGAAGGTGGGAAGCTTTTCTTCAATTCTTTGCTAAGAACTTTGATTTTTAATCATTTACTAGTTACTGTTCCCACAGATTAGAGAAAAGATGTGCCAGCTTCTAGTCAGAGCCCTGAATTTGGGCTTCCTTATTTTTCTGTACCCTTTAAGAAATTCCTGCTATCCTCAGTTAAAAGATTTTCCTTTCTGTTTTGCTTTTCCTACAAAGAAAAGGCAATAGCTAAAGCCACACTGGCCAGAGTAAAAAAAAAAAAAAAAAATCAACATTCATGAGCGCTTCTGTGTGCTTCATGTTTTAAAATCATTCCCTTCCCATGTTCTAAATGCTATGATTTCAAATCACAAACTGTGCTTTAAAGCAGATTGGGTTTTTTTTGTTTCTTCTCTTGTATCTCTCAGAAGAGATTGTTGAAACTAATTGGGTCAGTGTCTAACTGTTTTACAGTAGCACAGTCTTGACAATGCCTTGTTTCTCCAGTTATACAGACTGTTTATTCGGAAGGAAAATCATTTCACTTTTTCAGTTTATACTGCATTTTAAAGCACTTTTGCATTTATATTGACAGTGAATTTTCTTCTTTTTAACTTTTCCTTAATATCCAACTACTTTTTACTCTCCTTCTTTCAAAAATGTCCAGGAAATTAAGCACTGAGATATAGACATGTCTGTATTTCGATCCGTCATTCATCTTTTCTTTATAATGGTGCCTTGTTTGGAAGGTGCTAAGGGACTGCTTTAAAGTGATATTCTTCCTCTGGGTCAACAGGAAACATTCAGTCTGCCTCAGGATAAGAAGTGTACAGAATGCAGCATTGTGCAAAAAAGAATTTACAAATCAACAATGAACTCAGCCTGAGCGTTGCTCAGTAAGTGTGAGCAGTCCTTCAGTGAATGGAATTAATGTAAACATTGTAGAATTTTCAAAATATCTACCTTAGGCTTTCAAGCTGTCTCCTCCAACTCTTACAACTTGTGGAGACATAGTCTTTATTCTGATGAAAGCTGAGATTCTCAGAAGAACGAGTCCAGTAGCTAGAGTTTGTTAGAAAGGCACCAAAATATTTCAATAAGAACAGAATGGAAGTAAGTCTGTGATCTTTTCAAAAAGGGAGAATAAACATAACTAGATCTATTCTGTTCTCTCCTGAGACACCATTACGTATGAGGGCGCCCACACGTGTTAGGGCATTGAGGCTTTCTTAACACACAGGACATTTTCAAGCCCTATGGCCTTGTTTTAGCTATGCATGGGTAGTTTTGACAGGTTAACAGTTCTCATTAGGAACCAAACTGAAGTTGGTTCCCAATAAAGTCCCATGTCTTTTCATGTGGAACATAGGCCAGGCAGAAACATAAGTGCAGAAGTCTTTGAGCAAGCTTCCAGGAAGTGTTCTGGATGAAGTTGTCCAGCATCTGTGAGAATTGGATGGAGCACCAAAAGCAATGATATGCATTCATGGTCTGTTCTGTTGTATGGTGGGAAGCAAGTGCTACAGGCTGGTAGTCTCTGTGTAGATGATGGATATGGGACCCAGAGGAATCAAACCAGAGTCATGTCTTTCTGCTCTTCATTTTAGTCCTTGAACTGACATCCTCCTAGATTTTTTTAGGAGCATTTAAATTGATTGGAAGAGAAGCTCTATTTCAAAGGATTAACACAGCAAAATGGAACACTGTACCTTTAAGCACTTGATCCCTGCTAAACACTGCTATAACTTCTCTGATTTTATTTCTGCAGCACTCAGGAAAGCATTTGAAACTCCAAGGACTTTGCAGTTTCTGTGCATGATTAAAGTTTAAGACAATGAGTGTTCTAAGATAAATACATATATATTTGTGTGTATAGATAGATAGTACACACACAAAGACATGCCCGCACTCTAACAAAAGCATAATAGCTCATTTATAAAGTCACAAAACTGCTAATGGGGTACATTTTCTATAAACTGAACAAGCTTATAGTTATATATATGAAAAAAAATACACCCAAGGCCTATTAAATGAAACCATAGATGAAGTGAACTTATGTCATCAGTCTTTGAATTTTGTGCATTTTGAACACTATCCAAAAATTATAATCCACTGTTTGAAATATTATATCAGTGGAGAAGGAGAAATGATCTCCCCATTACAAACTTATAGCCTCAAACATTCACATCCTGCTGTAAATACATCACGTACTGTATCATGTTGCTTATGGAAAATGACTTTTTTTTTGCTTTTAATTTTCTAAACCTTTTGCTGAAGATTAGTCTTTGGCAAAGTCAAGGGTCTAATTGTTCCTTTCAATTTTACTCTACAGGAAATAATGTTCTCTCTGATCTAAAATAAATTACTTTATATTTCCATATTCACCATGATCTGTATATACAATTAATGAAATTCAATGCACCTTGAGGATCATGTGACTATATGTATGCCTGTGGTTGCTTAGTCTCTGAACTACACTATTTTTATTTAGTGTGCTGCTGCACTTCGTGATCTTTACATTTATAATGTGCTGCTTGGATGGGGTCTAAGTGTTGTGTGTCTAAAAACGTAATAATAACAAAGAAAATATATAGCTGAAGGTCAGGCTAGCTTGAATATACCAATAACAAGACTAAATAACTCAGCATAAGGAAAAAACACTCTCGCTAGAAATGAGCATGTTTGCTGCTGGATATGTTGTGCTGGTAGAGTGCCAGCAATACCCCAGAAATACTCAGCACCTTCCAGGATGGGATCCTCAAGTATTTGGGATCCAATTTCTACAATAAAACACAATATTAGGTCATTATTAGTTTCTGATGTGTTTTGAATATATGAAATCAAAGCCTTACTTTAAGCTTTTCCTGTTTTATATTCTGGTAAGTTGCAACAGGACTGTTCCTCTGTAGCATAGAAATGACTCTACTTCCATTAACAAAGCACTTGTTTCATTTCTGTTTTCAGCACTTTTTTAAACAAGTATCTTTTTTATTGTGATTTCTTTGGTGAGGAAACAAGTATTGCCATCTAAGCGGCTTGCAAAGTATTTATTTGCTACTAAGCATGGCATGAGAGAAAAGATTCATGACTGTCTTCATTAGTATACTTCTACAGTATCGTGCATTTCCTTACACTTGTGACCTGTCAAAAATGTCATTCTGATTCTGTACATTTGGGCAGCATCACCTCTCTGATTTATTAGTTGTATATTCTCTTACTGTTATTTGTGTTACTTTTACAATATTAAAATTTAGTATTTGTTTCTCAGAGCCCGTGATATTTCATCAGCACCTGGTAATTGTCACATTTCATATAGTTACGAGAAGCGGAATGGAGGAGGTGTCCCATATAAGCAAATAGGAAGTCTGGCAGCAAAACGAAAGAACACAAACAGGACATAAAAATTGCAAAGCCAGAATCTCTGCGAGCCAAGATATATAGAATGGGAGTTGTGGTTTCAACTGGGGCGAAGCCAAAATGAAGTAAATAATACTACTCCAGATTTTTATATTAATGAAAGTGGCAACTGAAATTAAAAGTTTTCATAACTCTTCACTGTGCAGAAATAAAACCTGAAAGGTAATGTGCATTAATACTGTGTACATTTGCCTTGGTATTTGGAGGTGATTCTGTTCTCAGGCATGGATGGATTTTGGCAATTTTTTCCTATAGGTGTTGCAGCCAAGAGGAATGAAATGTAGATGCCTAAAGAAAAAAGTTTGTCCTTGTTCAAACACACACACCTTCTCTGCTATAAACTCTTGAAGAAGAGCTCAAGCAGGCCACAGTGTTCAAGCTGGCTACCAGACCTCTATCCAAAAGTAAACTGTATCATTTGGAACACATTTTTTTGCCCCAGTACTCTCCTCATGCTCTGTTTCCCCTTCACCTCCTCCTCCTTTCTTCGCTACCCATATGCACCCTAATTTGCTCACTTCTTGGTAACACAATAGTGTGTTTCAGCTTGTTGTACAGCTTCTTTTTCCAGAACTTTGGGCTGAATATAAGTGAACTGCTTAAGACACTGAAAAAACTCTTTTCAGCTGTGATATGAATACATTTTTTCTGGCTGCTTTCTGAGTAGAGCAAAAAAAAACACTTCTACATACAGAAGACCCGGAATATCAGGAGCAATTATAAAAATAATTGGAAGGTTATTGGTAGGTAATATACTATAGTAGAGAAGAGGACACATTGCAGAGTGAAGATGGCCTCTGCAGAGAGCTCCTGAAAACAAAGGTACTATCAAACTCCCTCTTGCTGCTAAAAGAGGCTTAAAACTATTTGTAGGTTTTGTGTGCAACCGCTTTACAGACGGAAATCCTTTTTTCCTGGCTGTACCAGAAAAAATAGCTGATATATCTTATTGCCTTACATATTAATGCTAAGGCTATATATTTATTATTTTCATAGCTTTTCATAACAAAAAGATGCCTAGGCCCTAATTTCTAACACACTAATTTTTTTGAGATGGAAATGAGTGCTCACCAGGACTGTTTTGAAATAGAGGCTAGCTGGGTTCGCACCCTCACTGGAAACAAAGTTCAGCCAAAGGCAAACATGAAGAAATTTCCCACCTTTATTAATTGTCAACAATAATTGCTTCTTAATAAAACTGATCAACCATCAGCAATGATGAATTATTTCACAGGGAGTTTGGTAAAGACTACTGTAGAAACAGGCAAATGACAAGTTTGTTTCCTAGCATCGCTGGCGATATCTTTCTGAGCATTACTGGGGTTCTTTAATGCTTCTCTGGTCACTCTGACTTGTCAGAGCACCATCTAACGTGGACTGTGCAATTTACACTGAAGTCAATTGGAAGTGAGGGCACTCAGCAGTTGCAAATCTGCTTCATAGTTCTCATGACCTGTGGGTCAAACAACTGTCATTAGTAGGATTAAAATTGGCATAGAATAAAATATGGATACACTTATGGTAAGATTTTTAAAGCTGCAGGAGGTTTTAAACACTGGCTTCCACAATAATTAGTAAGTTGACTGCCTGGATCCCTTTTGTTGCTCACAAGAAAGCTCCTGCTTAATTCTTCTGCTCAGTAGTTGTAATTTGAACAGTTCCTTCTCAGGTTTTTCAAATTATTTTGACATTTCAGAGGGGCATTGGCCCACAGAGAGAACATACGTGATTGCAAACTTTGTTATTTCAACAGGTCAGTGTGTTTTTGTTTATCTGAGGAGAACAAAACCTCACTATTTTTTCTATTTTGGGGGGAAGAGTTGTCTAGCTCAAAGGAAAGAAAAACATTTATTTTGCAAATTTGGATGGAAAGTGGAATATATCATTGTACTGTGTACTTTTTTGCTCAGTGTTAATTATAATTTATAAATTACAGCTGAGTCAGAAACCACAGTTTCAGATATGGTTCCAGTCTTCCGCCAGAGTCTGGGAGGTGTTCAATTTTCGTTCTGTTTATTCTTTAAATGAATAATGATAATATTCCTACAAAGCACATTTCATCAGTAAATCAAATGTTTTTATAAAGGAGTCATTATCCTAAGTTTATGGATGGGAAAATAAGAAATAGGGATACAATGCCAGGTCTGAGGTCAGTAAGACACTCAGTGTCAGTGCTGGGACAACAACTCTGATCACCTGAGTATCAGAAGGAACCACCTATCATTACTGATAAGTAAAACTCCACAAGTTCAGCTGTTTGGTTTGGATAAAACCCTCAGACTTTGAAGACTAATCTGAATAAACCTAATCTTCTGGTGTTAAAACACCAAAAAAACTGCCTGTCCTCTGAGGGAAAGTGGAACATTGTGTTGTAAGGCAAAGCAGATGCATTGTAAAATTAATGCATTTAATCAGGTTTTGCTTGATACATATTCTGCATATTGAAATTTTGCCTAAAATAAAAATTTTCCTGAGGCAAGGGTTTTCTCCAGTTCCACAGGTGTGTTTCTAACCAGAATATTTTGAATTTTCTCCAAAAGTCCTCCAATTTTTCCTGACCATTCTAACTTTACCATTGCAATGAAGGCAAACAAGCATTTCCTTCCTTTAGAAAACACTTCTCTTGAGGCCTCCAACAATATTATTCCATGTGTTGCCCAGTTTTTGAAGAAATGTTGTTTTGTAAATGAGCTTGCACAACATTTCAACTGCCTTTGGGTTGTATAGTAGATTAATAGTAATTCAAAACGGTAATGGTTTCAAATCAACTGCCATGTTAAACATTCTGGGGATTGCAATGACACTCTCTTTAACTAAAGAGGAGTTGTTTTTGTGTGGATCCAGTAACTCCTAAATGAAAACAGAAACAGACACAGATAATTTACTTTACATGCCATACCTGCAAGAGCACAGACTTGTCCTAGTACGAACTTGATAGGACAAGGGTAATGCCTTTAATGTTTATTCAATAACTCCATGCCAAACAGGCATTTTTCATTCCAGTGTGTCTAAAATAGCTGTTCAGGTAGGGCACTTGGTGGGTGATGAAAATGAGAGACAGGCCTCTACTTAGCATGCTAATATGTGCTACAAAGAATGATTAAAAAAAAAAGAAAAAACAAGGCTTTTTAAAATAAGGACTTATACAGCATTGATTTTTTAAATAGGTTCAGTATCATAAATCACTGGAACTCCTTTATTTTCCGAAATATAAACCATATGCATGGGTGAAATTATGGCCATGAAGAGCTATTTTAGCATGAACCACAGGTTCATTTTAGAAACAAAACTGATGGTTATTTGCAAGCATTTAAAGACAGAATGAGAACAAAAACAGGCTGAAAAATACTCCTACTCACTCCACATGCTTATTCTCTGTGTCAGAGATTTGTGTTTGTTGGCAAAAGTAAGGATTTTCAAAATCGTGACAGCTAGACTCAGTTCATCTTGTAAATACTCACTTATGTCTGGTTGTTTCAAAGAATTCATACTTTCAGAAGAAAGTATCAAATTCAAACTAGTCGAAGAATATGAAATTTCAGAGAGGTTTTACCTTCTTATATAAAGTATGAGTTTGGTCCAGTGTATTAAATTGTAAGCCATCCATGCACTAGATATTTTGTGCAAATAAAGATAGCTCTAATCTATCTTCTTCATATCAATGTAATTATTTCAAACTCAGAGCAATTAAGAAGTGATTCCGCTCAGAAAAATAATGGCAAGGTGGGGACTTATGTCTTAAACGTGTGGTGAGTTTTCAAGAAAAAAAAGATAAAAACTGAAACAACAACAATGGCAATTGTCTCCCTAAACTTAAACAGTGATCTGAGAAATAAGCTGATCAGTTTCTCACCTATCACTGTTACTAATGGTCTGCAAAACAAATTCTGTTATGGTTTCTACCTTTGAAAGTGCTTCCACAGGAAATTTGCAGTGATGTGCACCTACTTTCTTAACATATAGGAGTTTTTCAAGCCCTATGGCCTTGTTTTAGCTATGCATGGGTAGTTTTGACAAGTCAGCAGATCTCCTTAGGAACCAAAGAGAAGTTGTCCCATGTCTTTTCATGTGCAGGCCAGGCTGAAACATAAGTGCAGCAAGAAGTACTCTGCTCCTGTCCTTGAGCAAGCTTCTAGGAAGTACCCTAGACAAAGTCCAGAGTCTGTGAGAACCGGATCGAGCACCAAAAGCAATGATATGCATTCATGGTCCCTTCTGAGGTATGGTGGGAAGTAAGGCAATAGGGGAGGCTGCAGTGTTACAGGCACTACAGGCTGGTAGCCTCTGTGTAGAGCATGGATATGATACTCAGAGGAATCAAATCAGAGATATCTTTTTCTGCTCTTCAGAACGCGAAAGGAGAGAATCCAACTCAAAGACTCTTTTTCTTGTTTCATGATTCTGCATGGCCGGTGGAAGACAACAACCATAGAAACATTGCTTGTTGTCAATAATGTACTCAAATGTGAACCTGAATCTACCAAAGGAACACAATTATTAAAGAAAAAAGCACAGATTTCACAGTTATTTTTCCTAGTACTAGTATACTGCAATTGGGTTTTTGAGGTGTTTTTTTTTTCCAATAAAACTGCCTAAAATGACCAATGTGTATTTTAATAGTAGTATAAATAATAAAATAAATTTGGAATGAAACATCCACTGATGTCAAAACATATCAATAGGCTGTTTAAAATAAGTTGCCAATGAAAATAATGCAGTATTTTCATTGGCATACTAACAGCTCCTTATATGTCATTATAAGCCTAATTTTCTTTGCTAAAATTTTGCATAATTAGACTACACATTGCAGTCTAAGATGAAACCAAGACTGTGCTTTGTAGTTTAACTGCAGATGGATTTGAGTCAAAAGTTTGGATAAAGTTCCAACCTTTTTCAAAGCTTAGGGGTGTTTGGATCTCGTATTGCGGTGGTTTTGTACTTCAGTGCAGTCAATGGAGACATTCTTGTAGGGTTACACAGGAGTTGGATCAGGCTCTCAGAGTGTAATGTAAATGGACAGTACCATAAATTTCTTTATTACGAGAGCATGAACTGTAGGATTTTGTAACAAAAAAGTTCTTAGCATTAATACTTTGCTTAAAGTGTAATCATATTTCCAGCTGAAGAGTTCTGTTTATAACTGTTACTATCAAGGCAACTAGAAAATAGCAATCATCAAAGAAATTGAAAGATTTGGACTTCCTCTGCTTGATACACCAGCTGAGTATAAAATAAAAATGTGAAAAAAAAGAAGTTAATTTGCATGGTCATTAGATGAATTTATTCTTTATAATAAATACATCAATCATTTAACTTCAGCTATAAAGGGGTTGACTGTGCTCTTTGTTAAGATCCTGTAACAATTCTCACTTCTTAATGAAGCTTTTTTCTAGCCAGAGGGAAAAAATAATAGTATCATGTCCAAAATCTGTCCAGAATAAAATGTTTTTGGTTTTTCTGTAGCTAAGAAAACTGTCCAAATCAATTTAAATCACATTTTATTCAACAGAAACCAAACAGCACACAAGTCTCTGAAGATAAATTCTATTTGACCACAATTTAAATAGCAGTGAGACTAGAGCCCAATTATTAAGCTCTCTCACCCAGGATTTCATAACAGAAAATTAGAATCATTTGTGTGCATGTGTATAGTATAGGAATATTAACCAGCTGCACATAACTAGGTAGCTAGTAATTACATAAGCTGGGTCAGATTTTCATTTAGAGTTTCCATAGACACACATGACAGCTGAAGATCTGTGCTGTTATTTTCCTACCTATTTTGTATGTCACAGACAGTTGGCCATCATTTTTGTCTGCAGTCTAGTGTTTATACAGCAAACAATGCCAGCTATGTGTATATCACGTGCAAGTTTCCTTCTAGGTGATTGTAGTACAACATCTTGCAGTTCTGGGCATGCCACTAAGGAAGCATCAGATAGAATTGGCACTAGTAGTTTTGAAAAGAAAATTACTTCCAGAGAGGATATGGTCATAACAGAAACTGAGGATGTGTTGAAGGAAATATATAACTTCATAGGAATAGGTGAACAAATCCCTCTCATATCATCTAAAGACTTATCTCATTGAACTGGTGAGATTCAGGGAGGATGACCATTAAGTTCTCATTTGATTGAATATTAATGCTACCTGAAAAAACACTGAAACATGCTGAGACGCACCTATCGGGTTATAAATACCTACAGGTTCATATTAATACTCAACTCAAATATTCTGCATTTTCATTCTTCTGCATACTCTAGGAATTTTCTATTTCTTCCTTTTACAGGCCTTTTAAATTTTGGAAACTTCAGAGAGAACAGTTCTGTAAACATTCTCTATCTAGGATTCATAAAACTGGTTCAGTCTGCAGGAGTGGTGTGCCAAGGCAATGAAGTGCTAAATTCAGATAGTACACACATGCTGGGCAAAGGCTAGGCTGTGCTGTGGTCATCATGCAATACTAAAACCAGATAAAAACTATCCATTGACCTTTGCATGGAGGGGGAGAAAAGGTGTATAAGCTCTGTGACCTCAATGACAGCCCACAAAGCTACTGGGTAGAGAGAAATAGACATAAGTTTACACCACCACAAGTTTAAAAATATCTCTCATTCTTTGAAGAAGTCAGAAACTGAAGCACTCGGAGACTGTCAATCTCTCACGTATTCAAAGACTGGGTACAGCAGGGGTACTACAATGCCAGAACACTGTCACGTCTTTTGTGGAGCTCAGTTTTTATGCACCACTTACAGTGAAATGGCACTTCACTCTCTAAGGTCTTTCAGCTCTATCTTAATGAGAAGACTGTTAAGGAGACTGACATTTGAAGTTGTGATTTTGTGAAAAGACAGTTATCCTTTGGGAAGAGGACAAAACCCACTAGCTTATTTAATGAATGATATTGAGGGGACAATCATCTAATTTTAGTTGCTCTTTCCATTGAACAAGTTTTAAATCCAAAGCTCTGAAGACAAAGAAACCCTTCTGAGTCAGGAAGCAGCAAGACTGGGGTGGCACCATAAGGGAAGATGAACTGCGAGCTGAGGGTGATAACACATCAGCACAAGGATCCCAACCAGCAGTCAGTGATAGGGTTGTGTTTCTGCAGCCAAGACAGTCTGAGGATGACAGGATAGAGGGTGGTACGCAGGGGTCTCTGACTGTCCAGGTCCCATGGTTTACCTTAAGGTGAACATCTCCACAGTTCCCATCCATAGCGATGAACATGGCTGAGGTGGGTTGGGGCCAAGTGGGCTTCCGGGTGTTCTAGACAAACTCAGAGGCCACAAAACTATGGGCATAGTGGATTGGACAGTGCACCCACCCTGAGAGGATGATGACAAGGAGTATTGTGTGGCAGGGTGCTGGTGCAGATGCCTCCTGACTGCATTCCCTTTGCAGTGGTCTGTGCATGGAGGTTGTTCAAGCCAGTGGCCTTTCTCACCACAGCAAAAGCATGATCCTTCCCCCCACCTGCATCCTAACTCTTGGGATGTGGGGTGAGGGTGAGTGGTGCCCACCTCCATAGGCTTCTCCTTTGTGGGTGGTAAGTAAAGTAGAGCTCAGTGTGGCTGTGCTCCCCCAAGGGCTCTGGTGCTTTCTCTTGCTTGCCATCAGGCACCTCTCCAAAGTAACAGCCAGATCCAAGAACTGTCCCAGGCTCTACGTGGCTCCACTCTGGCCATCTCATCATTAAGGCCCTCAGTCAGCACTAATGTACAGTGGGCTACAAGGACTTACTCCCTTCTAGCCAGTTCCCACAGCCAGCTCTATGAACTGGATGCTGCTGTTGGTGGCAGACAGGCTGCTCAGCTGGAGCTCCAGCAACGGAGCCTCAGCCATGGCTGTGGGATTGCTGTTTCCAAAACGCTGCTCCAGATCAGTGAATTGGGAGCCCAGGGCCTGGGCCGGGGGGCATTGCCCTCTACCTGGGAGGACACCCAGCTAGGCCATTCCTGGAGGGCCAGGAAATTACTGCTGAGGACGGGCTAATGTCGTACAGGCCATACATTATACAACATTGAAGATTAGACTCACCTGACTAATAAAACCCTGTACCCTTCACCTGATCCTCATTAAAGTGTTTGGAGAACTGGGGGGCAGGGGTTGCCCTTGGTGTGGTGGGTTAGGGAAGCCCACAGGACTGTGACCTGCCACTGCATCCTGGCCCCATTTTGGGCAAAGCCCCTGGCAGATGAGCTCCATGGGACACAGCTGTGGGTCCAGCCCCTGGCATGGTTGTGGGGCCAGGACCCATGGTGCCTGGCTGAGGGGGCAGCCCTTGACACAGCCATGGGGCCCATCCCTCACCTGCAGCTCAGGTCCTGTCCGGGTTTGGCCCAGGATCACAGGCAGGAGGTGGGGAGGGCCCTGACCAGACCCCAGTGGTGGTCATATTGACTTGTATGAATGAAATCCAGCAGACACTGGGGAAAGGACACACAGAGATAAATTTCTGTTTGTTTGCATGGATGGATTATTCCAGCAAGGTTTCCATGTTTCTGCATTGTCCTCAGGCAATGAGATTTTTTTTGTTTGGATATTATTACAGCATGTGTAGTGCTTGTGAAATCACTTTTTTCTTACATTAAAATAACAAAAATTCCCAAAAGCTATTGAAGTGTTGTTAGATTGATCCAAGACTGTGTTGCCAGATTTCAGTCAATTAAAAAAAAGTGAAATATAGAGAACAGGGCCACCATTCATATTTACATAATGAATATCCAACTGTTAATAGATAGTCAGAAGTTCAGGTGCAATGAAAAGTGAGATATTAGCAATGAAATGCTTGCTGCCTATGAGGAATTACATCCGCAGCAAACTCCACCATTGCTGTTGGAAGTAAACTTTTGTTTATTTGCACAGATGGATTATCCTAGCCTGCAGCTCTCTTAATGTCTCTAGTCACACTAACATGTTAGGACACAGTCTACCTGAAAGGAGGGTTCCCATTTGGGAAAGTGGCATCAATGCGGAGACAACTCGCTGAAAGCCCATCTTGATCCCTAATCCTTTGTTAGCATCATTGTGAGGCCTCAAACACAGAGCAGTTTCTGGCCTCTGCAACAGGCAAATTCTGTGGCTTCTTTAATAGAACTACATCAGATCACTGATACTCCATTTGCAAATTCATGCAAAAATATCATTTATGTCTGAACGATTTCTGATCTTTTAATTAGGTTTTTTAAAGGTGTTTCTATCACACTAGCGGTATACGTCTCTACATTACTGTCTTAGGCACACTGAAGAAGCTGAAGGGAAAAAAGGCAATAATTTTTACTATAGCTCTGTTACCCTCACCCTCAACCTTGGCACCTCTGTATCCTGTCTGCATTATGTTAAAAGCAAGTCATTGACTTGAATATAAAAACCTTAGATTTATGTGTTCTGCAATTTCTTAAATTTCATACACTGGACCACTTAAAAACTTGAAAGAATCAGATTTTATATAACAACTGTCAACATAAGGGGACAGTTCTCTGATTTATATCTAGAAATAAAGGCTAAAGTTTCAGGGTTGCCAAACCGCTCACTTGAAAAACACAGTAACTACAGGAGGGAAAGAAATGGAAGAAGTCCTCAGTGTTTACAGTCATTCCCTAATGGAACAATTATGTGCTGTTTACTGTTAACCCCTTCCATAGGTTACCCCGCTTGTAGAAAAGGAGGACTATTTCTCCTAAAGACATATTGACTATGAATTACTCACTCAGTGTCAAAATCTAGCCTCACTGAGGAAAAATGATGTAAAAAAAAAAAAAAAAAAATCTTAGGAGATGCCGGTTGTTAAATGCCTTGTCTCCTCTGTGATAGCTTCTGTAATTGTGTAGCAGTCCTTATGTCTTGATGGGACTGTGAAGCTGTTGCTTTTGAAGTTAGCTAATAACTCACAAAAAATATGAACTTCATCCAAATTGAAATTATTGCTAAAAGCTAAATTACATGGTGAAGTTATATAGCCTGGAGCCAGCTCCATCTGAGAGGGCTGGGATGGGTGAAGACTTACCTTCTACTCACCTTCCCACCAGAGGCCAGATAGACACACAGAGTGCTTGACAGGGAGCTCCTAGTTATTAAGAAAACAGTCCACTAGGGAAACATTGTTCTAGGTGCCTGGATGAGAGATAGCCAATAGATGAGTCCAGGGAAAAGCTATGATAGAAAAACAGGTCTCCATGATAGAGCAGCAGCAAAGGTATACAGCTAAAGTAGCAGTAGTTGCAATGGAGCTGGCAAATGAAAAGTCATTTCCAGCCAAAATGCAAAGGAAGAATTGTTCCAAAACCACATCTAGAATAGAAAAAAATCGTAGATGCTAGACTGGAAGAGGACTTTTTCATTACACCAGAGAGAAATTTTGGTCTTGTGGAAAAGAATAAGGAAAAGTTCTATTAATTTCAGGATGGCCTAAGATTTTGCATTAATCTAGCCTATGGTGCCCTTCATGAAGCTACTCCACAGCTCTTACTGCCCAAATAGGTAAACTAGTAGCTTACAACTACTTCAGAAATAAAAATACCTGTCTTGCTGCATTGGCATCACCCTCACTCAGCCTCATTAGTATGTATCCCTCTCCCTCCCATCCCACGTGGCTGCAGCTCTGTAGAGAGAGCAGAGCTGTGTACTCCTCAGTGGAATCTGTTCTGTCACTTTCCGCCTGCTTTGTGTTTCCTGTGTTTCACCCACACTTACTGATTGTATGTCTGTAAGGACTTTCTCTGTCTCTAGCTATCCATACTTTTTCTTATTGTCAGACTCCATAAGACTTTGAAGATGTGGTTAGGGTTGCAAATGCCCTAGTCTTTGATGACAAACGCAGTGTTCTTCTTTTGAAACAAATTCTGCCCTGAAGTAAACACTGGTTTCCCACATGTTTGCTCAACACAGAAAAACAGCTTTTGGCACCTTTTCCCCTGACCCTGCCTTCCCTTTCTATGCCCTCAACAAAACGGTGCCCTAATTTAAATGATATGTATATCTACCTATGAAAACGGAGTTCTACTTCGGGGAAGTGGGAATTGGATGCAAGCAGAGCTTCATGGCACATCACAAATATTTTCTTTTTTTGAAAAATAATGAAATTCAGGGCAGGAGAGGAGAAAAAAAATGAAGCTATGCAAAAATGTGTCCTCCAGGAGACACAGAGATGGCAAGTTCTCTGAGGTACATCATGGAAGGTAAAGGATGAGATACAGAAATGCCAGGAACTCATGGAGAAAGGCTCAAAGGACCTTTTGCTTCTGCTGTTTTTCTATTTTCAGTGTTCATAGGTAACATGTAGATGGCTGTTCCCCAAGATACATACTGTATGTCTACTGTTAGGCAAGTAGGACAGCACCCCAAGCACCCAGACAGACAAGGACAAAAAACAATAATAAAACCAGTAGTAGTTGTGAATTTTTGCTATTTTGCCTATTTGGTTGCCTGGCATATCTAATATATCTAATTTTTCATGTCAACTTCCTTGCATTTTAAAAAGAATAAGTTAGAAATTGGAATGAATCTTTACAACGTTAAGGTAAGCATGGCCTACGTATCAGTTTAAGACCAGTGAGCAGAGTCCTTTGATGCACAGAGACTGATCTGCAGTTGTTTCACATTTTCTGCATGCAGACTCTGCAGTCAAAAACATTGTGAACGCTGAAGGTATAGAAATAGCCCTTTTGATAAAGCCTGTAAAATCCAGCCAGCGACATCCTCCAGGTACCAGACTAACCCTAGCCTAGCTCCTGCCAGATCAGTAACAGTTAGGAGGACCATAGCAGTTTCAATTCCTATTCTTGCACTACCAGAGCAAGTGAACTCCAGATGCTAACTCCTTCATGATAAGGCAAATCTAGTATTGACTCTTAGCTTCACATCCAAAATCCCCTTTTATCTGTCCATCTGGTCTCAAACTTAACTATGAATCTATATCTAACAAACCCACACCTGAATCACATCTGTTTCTGACCTTTCTCTGTTAACTGTAGCCTCACATCCTCCATTTGATCCAGTTCCTGCTGTGGCTTATCAGCCTATTCTAAGCTTGGTGCTCCAGCCTGGATTCAGCTCTCATTCCAGATCACTGGCTGAAAATTTATGCTCAGCTGAAACCTTACTCTGGGCCCAAATCATCAGCTTTGGCTGGAGACCCTTTCTGCTGTTAGTCCTTAATCTGTGAGCTGTAGACTAAGCTGTAGGCTTTTTTTCTTCTTTTTTTTTTTTTTTTTAAACTACAGACCTGCTCTCATGTACCCATCTGGTTCTATCCCTCATCCATAGCACAATTTAAAGAAGATCTAGTGTATGGTGCTTACAAAAGTCTGGCAGATATAATCTTCTCTTGGAGATATAATTTTAAAATTTTATTAGCTAAGGGAAGTACTCTGTAGGAAACCAGTTCAGGAATATGGAGCAGACTGGAATATCTACTTTGTATTCCACCAGTTTCTSACTGAACTTACATGGACTATTATATTGGACTAACTATTTTACTGTTAATGAAGGACACATCATGCTTATTGTGAAATAATAGTTTATATGCTTCATGTTTGGTCTCATTTAATACATCAGTCCAACACTCGTAAGTATAGAGATTCTTCTGACAACTCCACAGTATGATATGCTCACAAGCTGATATGCTGTCTGCTCTTTTATGTTCAGGTCCAAATCTGCAATTTCCCCAAAGAGAACTGACCTTTTTATAACAGTGCATTGAGATGCACTTATGGATATTTAGGATTCCTGTTTGTGCCTTTTTGTTGTTGTCGTGGTTTAACCCCAGCCAGCAGCTAAGTACCACACAGCCGCTCGCTCCCTCCCCCCTGGTGGGATGGGGGAGAGAATCGGAAGGGTAAAAGTGAGAAAACTTGTGGGTTGAGATAAAGACAGTTTAATAGGGAAAGCAAAAGCCGTGTGCACGCAAGCAAAGCAAAACAAGGAATTCATTCACTACTTCCCATCGGCAGGCAGGTGTTCAGCCATCTCCAGGAAAGCAGGGCTCCATCACGCGTAACGGTGACTTGGGAAGACAAACGCCATCACTCCGAACGTCCCCCCCTTCCTTCTTCTTCCCCCAGCTTTATATACTGAGCATGACATCACATGGTATGGAATACCCCATTGGCCAGTTGGGYTAGCTGTCCTGGCTATGCTCCCTCCCAGCTTCTTGTGCACCTGGCAGAGCATGGGAAGCTGAAAAGTCCTTGACTAGTAGACTACTTAGCAGCAACTAAAAACATCAGTGTGTTATCAACATTATTCTCACACTAAATCCAGAACATAGCACTATACCAACTACTAGGAAAAAAAATTAACTCTATCCCAGCTGAAACCAGGACAGTTGTTGTTGCAGTGATTAAGTTGGTGGTGGAGCAGATGAGTAGAAATCAAATCACCTTGCACCAGCAGGGGTGTAAGGTAATGCACAGTATTTCTTGAAACAGGAATTTTAGGTGAACTTGTCTGAACACTTACTTGCCACACACTTTTGCACTCTCAGAGTTTCACACTTATCTAATTATTCAAACACATCAGTAAATTTAGCTTCACATTTTGTTTTTTAAAGTATTAGCAGTTACTACTTGCAAGCCACCACTGGGGAATAATTTCAGCAATTAAGGCTACCAGTGCTAATTATTCTATTACTAGGCTCCTAAGTTTTCTACTCCCTATTTGGTCAACATTTATAAAGCTCAAGGATTTTTGCAGGTTTCTATGAGAAATAGCATATAAATAACGTGGTATAAAATGCCTTTTCATTGCAACCCATTGTGAAGTAGAGAAAAGGTGATTAAAGATGATTTCACAACTGTTTCCATGGGAAGTTTTACAAGTATGACTTAACAGTATGACTCTTACCTACAGTAGACTGTAACCTGTTACTCCTTGCAATTCCAGGAGCTGCTATAGTTGTGGAACCATATGCAAAAACTAAAAGCCTAGGACATTTTCCAAAGCACAAGCTGTACTCCTCACTCTGTGTGCATGTGTGTATGTGCACACATATACATGCATATGGATATAGATATAGATATGTAGATACAGTTATATAGATACAGCTATGGAGGTGTGTATCTCTCTACGTATAGCTTCAAAAGTTTGCTTGATTCTTTCTTGGCAACTCATTTTCAGGTTGCATGTGTTGTCTTGGATGGGAACCATGAAGTCCTGGGGGAAGGCAAGCCCACGGAAGACAGCAGCAGCCTTTGACTCTGGACACCAAGGACTTGGAGGATTATATTTTGTAGGAAGGACAGCTCTTCTCAGCTGAAGAGTCTGCAGAGATTTTATTCCACTATGAACCCTTAGAAGTATGGTGCTGACTATTGTAATACAAAGAGTGATTTAGCCAGGGCTTGGAACCATTGTCTGCAAAGTTTTTCAAAACTATTACAGAGCTTACAAGAGTGGGTGGTGTCTATAATGCTTAATAAAATATCCCATCTAAATAAAGCTGTTAGAACATAGCCTTAAGAAAGTATCAGTACTTCCAATTTGTGGTTACAGTTTATACTAATGCAATAGAATATGCTTTTCATATTAATTTTGATGAAAAATTGCTTGGCAAAATTTTAGAATAAAGTTTGTGCATATTGGAGTTCTGTCAGTTATTTCAACAGGAACAAATATTGGCATGTTAGTAGTTGGTAATTTTTCCATGTTAATATATGTATATTGTTAGACTTATAAAATGACACATGATTTTAATAACTCAGTCAGCAATACTTTGAAATATGATCATTAGAAAGGAATAAACCAACTCCCTTGCCTCTTTCCCAGCAACTAAATTTATCTGCTGATTCCCTCACCGTTTTCCAGACTTCACATCCCAGTAGAACTGGTTTGCAAATTGTCCACTACTTGTGATCCAGACATGCAGCTGGGCTGTTTAGGAGGGGGACATGATTTGAATTCCCACATCTCCCTTTGTCAGGTAAATGACCAGCCCATCCAACTCTTGTTTCTCATTAGGTGTATTTGAGTTACCCTTCCCTGTTATTTCAAGAACAAACACCATCCTGTGTTTGCAGTTTCATTGAGACAGGTGCATCCTTGTGGAAAGGTTTTTTATTTTGTTGAATTGGCTACTCCTATAAAAAATGTTTTTTTTTTTTCAAAAATTAGAAAAAAATATTCCATGCCTCAGCAACATTTGCATTTGGAGAAATGGCAATTTCTATTTTCAAATTCTAGTGTAACCAGACTCAAGTGTTAGTGCTAGTAGCACTTAATTATAGCCAGAATATCTCTGCCTAAATTCTACTTACTATAGCATTTGTGGTTTTGATTTACTATGCCCTAAACCATGTTATCCGGAGTTTTACATTAGAAACCTGCGTAAGGAAGGGTCATAATATAATTTTGATCTCAACATATAGCAAATAGCTTCTATTTTTAAAAGAAGCAATAACTGATGATTCAATAGAAAACCTCCCAGTAGCTGTGTAGATAAGGCAGTGAAGGGGCCAAGGGAAAAGGGAAGATCAAGCCAAGCCAGTTTAAGTCCTGAATGCCAAATTGCCAGTGAACTTTCTGCTGCATCTTAGGGTAGAAGGGACTTGGAAAAATGATGATCATCAGGAATGGTTTATCAGATGAAAGAGGAATAGTTGGTCATATGCTAAATGGATTAAGACCTGTTCCTGAAGCAAAATTACATGAAGGAAAGATGCCCAGAGTTCCTGGAGCACTGATTGAGGCTCAAAGTAGACAGCAGACTGCATCATCCTGGTTTTTAATGCCTGCATGACTTGCGTGCCCCCTAAATGGAATGCAGCAGTGTCCTACTTGGTTCTCAGCATGGCCACTGTTTTGTCCTCACAGATCTTCTGTGATGTGTTGCTTAATCCTGATCAGGACTTCTTGCTGCCACATCAGATGGTACATGTGCCAAAGAACTCATGTTCTGCTTTGTCAGGTCATATTCATTTCTAAAATAGTCTTGTTGGTTGATTAAGCAAAATTGCTTACTCTACAAAACTGTTGAAATATTTATTTACTAGCTATACAGCTGCCAGAGTCATCTGCTATCCCTGCTTATCAGCAACTTAAAACCTGGTTGTATGTTTGGGATGTCTCTTCATCCCAGGAATGCCAGAGAATATCTCTTTACATGATAGATTATACAGCTTCAGAGGAATTTCCCTCCAATTGTGTTATATACACTTTTATGGGCAGATCTTTCTACCTAATTTTGCTTTCAGAAAGATTTTAAAACCATGATAAAATAAAATTGTTTCCTTCTCAAACTGAACAAAGAATTTTACTAAAATGATAAAGCAATATAATTTCTAAACCCAGTCTCTGCTTCATTGCCCCTCTGTCACTTCCTGCTCAATTTCCTGCTGCTTTTTAGCAACTAACACACACTTCCTTGCATTTTTCCATCTTCACCTTTTTGTCTCTCACGACAGTGTTTTTAAGCAGATTTGCTATTTAGTACACTCGTTGCCGTGTGCTAAAACTGTAAAATCATGTTTAAAATGTCAAGAACTTTCTTAAACGGATTAATTTCCTTCACAAAGGCACTGGCACCATTGTAATTTCTCCTGGGCCTGGATGGGGTGCTGGATATTAACTTCACCTGTGAGAAAAAGGTTTCAAAATAAGAGTGGGAGCTTGTCCTTTCTGGGGCTACCTAGCAGCACGAGTGTTGATATTTTATGGTGGAGTGAAGTGAAACCACTTTATCTTGTCTGATGGGACACAATACAGGAAGCAAATGTGTTAGGTAGGAATGCTTGTTCACAAGCAGACCGGTTGCCAGCCAGCTAGGTTGTATTTGGGGAAAGAAAAGAACAGGAATTGCCTACTTGCTGTGGAAAAATAATACCACCCCATCTGTTCCCACTTCCCAACATGTTCTCCACTTAGGAGGGAGAGACCTGTGAGAGTTGCTCTGCCTTGGGGGAAGAAAACTGTGATACAGTCTCTCACGTTTTGGTGGGACAGTGAACGCGAACCTGTATGTAAGTAACTCTTCCCTCTCTGCTGCACTAGAAGACTAAAAATCCTTCCCTCAGAAGAGAGAAAGCACGTACCTTTGGCTAGGACATTGTTAGGATTGATCCAAACCCCAGGGAGAGGTGGGGAAATTTTGGAGCAGAGGTTAGAAGAAGAATGATAGTTCCCGGCATTTAGGCAGGGCAAAGGACATCCCAAATTCTYATTTCTTCAGGTCCTACCTACCCTCCTTACCTAATTGGAAGAATGACAAGCTTCAGTCTTCTGGGATGTCCTCCTTACAGGATCTTAAGAAGTTCTTTGTGAGTCTGCTGATTTTAGGGTTTTCTTTTTTCCAAGAGTCAAGGGACAGGCATCTGTTATTGGACATATTTTGGGGTTCTACTAAGCAGCTACTTCTGTGATGGTTATTGGCTCAATAGCTCTAGAGAAGCTAGAGCTGGAAATTCAAGCATAGGAATGCAAAAGAAGTATCTTTCTGCCAGCTGGAGGAGGAGAGGTGGGTACAGGTCATCAAGAAGGGCCGGTTTATCAAAGCAAATCCAGGGTTCAGTTAAAAGGAAAGGTTGAGACAGAGGGAAAGGGACTGGAAAATGTTGTCTGCTGGTTGGAAGGGGATAGAGCACAATGAACAGGAAAACAGGAAGAGAGGAGAGGCTTTGAAAGAAACAACTGAAGACAGCAGAAAAAGTGCTAGGAGAGATGTACTGTGTGTGAGGGATTGGCCAGGGTTAGAAAAAGTCACGAGCCAAGGGAGCAACAAAGGTAATGTCAGATTTGTGTGAAGGAAGGAGAGGAAGAGCGTTAAAATAGAGGACTTTGAAAGAGGGAAATTTGTGATGGTGGTAGGAAGTGGGAGTGGAGAGAAATGTTAGAAATGAGACATGAAAAGAGGAAGGAAGAAAAACCCATACTTTACACTGGCTTTCATTTCTCAGTAATTACAGTGGGATGGTACTAATTTGGAGCCCTTTCCATTTAGAATGGAGTATGTCAATGAAGGATAAATTAAACATCTGATATCTGAAAATCTTGCAAGTGCTGAATTAGAAAGTTAAATACATCTTGTGCAACCTCCATGGGGTTTCACTTGCAATACCACACCAATTACACAGATCTTTCTATTCATAAAACACACTTGTGTAAGTATTACCATTCACAAATGACCCATTCTTGGAAGATGACAAAGAATTCATTGTACGGGGCTTTATAAAACAATTATAACAGGTGAAAAACTTCTGCATTCCTTTTTCATTATGTCTTAGGCACTTTGGGGAACAAGAAAGGTACTGAGCTGCTTACATACCTACCCAGTGCCATGCAATTTTGAGCCTGACAAGCTAGTTAGACCTCAGCTAAACTGAATGAGAATAAAGTCCTCATTGTTAAGCCAGAAGGAAAAACTTGCAGCTGCTGTATGTGTAGATAAATACATGGAAAATGGAGATGATTATATGCACCATGAAAACTGCTAGTTTATGCATCCTACCATTTCTGGTCACATCAAACTGCACAGGGCGTGAAGAAGTGCAGATTTCAATTTAGGTAATGTATATGCAGTTGGAGTAGAGCAGGGGACCATGACCATGACAATCTATCTCCTGCAGATTAATGTCTGGTGCAGGCAGGTATGTCATAAACTATGGCTTAATATGGAGAACCTCTCAGTGTTTCCCTCATTTTCACTAATGCATTGTGTGTGCTTGTAAGAGATTCACAGTAGATGTAGGGCTATTTCTTTTAAATGTTGCCTCTGACCCAGATAATGTCAAAATGTCTGAATGCAGGCTATGCTCTTTTTAAAAAGAGCATCTCTAATGTAATGCAAATGCACATTGTGGGGAAATTCCAGCTGAGGAAATGAGGCCTTATATTTCTAAAACCATATACATGTCAATAGCCCATTATTCTCCAGTTTTAAATGTAATTGCAGCCCAGCTTGGAACGAATTCCTGAAATAATAAAATACACTGAGTAGCAGTTACTGAGTCTTCCAGTTATTTTATGCTCCCCCCTGCCCTGCAAAAAGAAAAAAAAAGAAAGAAAAAAAAGGAAAAGTGAAGTGAAAAAAGTGGAGGAGAGAATGGAGTGAGGAAGGGAGGCAGAAGATAAAAGTGAAAGTCATATCCTTTTCTTTAATATGTTATTGGAACACTGTGCAAAAATATGCTGGGCTCCTAAAAGGCATTACAACATCAATGCATCTGAAGCTTTTGTATAAATGTATCTCAGTCCAATTTTGTATGACAAATTATTTCCAGGCAATTAAGAATATTTATAATTGTTTTCTTTGGTTGGAACTTTCTTCTATTTCCAAATTTCTTTTAAGCTAATGTTTCCTATAAAGCCTGAACAGCCGTCATTTTGAAAGAATTCTGTCTTAGTCATGTGAACTGCTGCTTGCAACCATCTTTTTCTGATAAAATTAACACGTGCATAGTACAGCCTTTATCTCCAGTATTGGTACATTTTAAGGTATCATTATTTCATTGTGGAGTTCCCCCCCTTCCCGCAGTCTTTCTTGGAAGAACTCCAAGAAACAGTTTCTATGATTAAAAACAATATAGATGAATATTGCGGTGGTGCTGAGCTGCAGTGTTTCTTTCCTTTCCTTGCTCTCTTTACTTGGAAGCTTGGAAGCTTCCCTCCCAGCTTCCCCCTCTTAGCATGAAACCCTACACTTCTTGGTAAATGAAACATAAATGGTTCGATTGCCTAGTCATATTTCTAGGGTGGAGAACATACACACGGAGTTCCTGAAAAAACCAGTACGCTACCAACTGCTTAAGAAGCTAAAGGATTATTTTGCAGTGAATCCATGATAAACAGTTCTTCTGAATACTAAATTTGAACACTAAATGTGTGTGTACTGTAAATGTCTTGTGAAGACTCAGAAATGCAAATTTAGTTTGTCAGTGGAGGTGGTTTTGTGGAAACGGGCAATTGCAGTAAGAACCAACTTTCCTTCTCGGTTTCACACAAAGCAAGAGGTAGCTGCTGATAGCATTCAGCATGCTTTATTTCCCTTTCAGTCTTTTTTTCCCTTCACTTAAGGGAATCTGGGGTCTTTCTATCTGACTTATGGAGGTGCTGTTAATTATTTAAACCTTTCATCTTTCTTTAATTTATGTCATAGTGTAAGCATAAATCCCACTTTTTATCTGTTTCTCATCAAGCTGCATTTCTGTCATTGTTTGTAAGCCTGAGGATAGACAAAACTGTAAAATTAACTGTGCATCAGTCTTTGAAAGAAAAAAATACAGATAAAAACAGTCTCCTCAGGACTTAGTGCCTCTGGTACTTGATTAGTCCCTGCAGTAGGGAAAATTAAATTTTGTGGTTGAGACCCAGCATGCTTGGATGGTTTAATAATGCTGTGGCCATCATCCAATGGCTGACAACCAAGAACTGAGGTACTTTCTGTTCTTTACTCCCTCATGCAACACCTGAAAATCCCGGGGCGAATCAAACAGCAAATTAAAGCTCAAAAAAACCCCTCACCTGCAAAGCATGTATAAGGAACTCATTTTAATACTTTCAAGCTGAAGTCATTGGGACAGGAGCCCAAAAAAAAGCGACAAAAGTATTTTGGTAAGTTCTTAAGGCACCTTTTTCAATTTGTTCTAGCTCCAACTGTGCTTGCTGTTTTAATGTATTTCTGTTTCCAGTGCATGTAGCAGTCAGTCAAAGCCAAGCAGCCACTAAAAGCAATCAAGTCACACGAAGCATTTCAAAAAGCCGAATCAGTGATTATGACTAAAGATACAAATGAAGGCTGTGGCTTCTCAAAAGTAGTTGTGTGAGGAACTTCCTCCCAACAGCTAAGCCCAGTCTAGCGCCCAGTGTGCACTCTGTGCTGCATCTTGATTCTTAACTGGCCAGGGTGGTGGTTTGCATGACGCATACATCACCTATGCGTAGGGCTGTCCCCGAGGATGACTCTCTGGTGGTCACATCTGCCAAGGGAAAAATGGCTTTGTTACCTGGCAAATGAAAAGTCAGATGGAATGACATTGGCTCTGTTACTCTGAAGATAGAAAGCAAGAAGGGTTCAGTGAAGTGTGAGGTTGGATTTGGATTATGCTATGTAGAGAAAATTTTCCAAACAAAAATAATATGAAATTGCATTTTTGTGGCCTCTATAAGGTTTTTGCTACATTGTTTTTAATAAAAAACACAGGAAATTTGGATGGAAGGAAAACAGCCATTTTATACTTCAGTGCTGAGAACATGATGGATATTTTTCTTCCTAAGGCAAATACCTTTAGATTCACAGTGTTGGCAAGTTCTGGTTGGAATTTTGCCACTTTTCCCCTTTAATGCCACATTCACTGGGGAGAAAGGTGACGTTTTCTTTTGGATCAGATATATTCTCAGAATAATCTTGAAGAAACAGCTGTCAGCTTTGTTCTGTTCTGGTTTAGACTGAGGCTTCAGTCACAAAGAGAGCAATTTCTTTTTTTATCATTCAGTATCAGAAAGCTGCAGTACAAGTGTTGACTTAAGAACTATACTCTGTTGCAGTTTCTTATTAGTGTTTTGCTTGAAGCAGGATTGGGTGGAGGAGAGAAATGAGACCATGTACTTTAGTGGTAGTTCTTCCAGTCAGATCTCCAATTATAGCCTTTGAAATTGTTTCCCTGCCTTTAAATTCTGTTTATTGGAAGTGCTTGGGAAAAAAACCCTTCACAATCACACTGTTCTGCTTGTTGGTCTGTCTGTGCCATCACATCTAACAGTTTTGCAGCCAGTGGTCAACTTCAGAAAATTTGAGAAAGAAAGAGGAGCATCAAGGATATTATGTCTTCATTGACTTTTCTCAAAACAGGCAACTGAATGGGGAAGACAGAATTAAAATCTTAAATCTGAAGGATAAGCAATTGCAACTCAGTCCCCTTTCTGTACTGAGAGGCTGCCCCATCAACAAGTTTGACTGGCCAAGTGAAGTCAGAGAATACCTTGAATCTGCTATGGCATGTGTTAAGTCTGGCTAACCAACCTGGAAACAGATGCAGAACAGAGCTGAGAAAAGCATGTATGTGGAACATAAAAAAAAGCTAAGGGTACTGAGAGATTTGTATTTGTGAATTTAAAACACCGACTTATAGAAGTGAGCTGGGTTTTTGTAAAGATGTTCTTTGAAGGCATTTCTACACCATACAATTGGACAGCCCTGCATTAGGAAGTAACTGAAACCTGAACTCAGATTTTACCTTCCAAAGCCTTTCTGCTTCATATCTTTAGGGAGCTGAATACACGGGCTGGTGCTCAGCAGGTCCCCAGGTTTAAAATGTTTAAAATCCCAGTCTGGAGATGAACTTTGTAGTTTAATACTATTTATTATTTACCTAGATAGGTATTTATGTCACTCCTTCCTTATGGCCAGCCCTTTGCTCCAGCAAATATCCTCACAGTTCCTGTTTTAGATAGGGATATAATGCCATCCTCATTTTACAGGTGGTGCCTCAAGAATGGGACAGTGTAAGTGATGTTCTCAAGGTTGTACAAGACACACATGACACAGATTAAAATGTCTGTCCTGAATGCAAGTCAACAACTTGATCTGATGTGCCAGTTTTTCTGGGCCAGCCAGGCTATCTCTTGTGGTGACTTCTGCATCTCAGGAGTCTGGTAGAGTGATTAGAAACAAAGGACTCCCACAGGAAAGCAGAAGACATCAGCTCCCAGGGAAGTCAGTGTGTAAAACAGTGTTTCCTCCCCATATACATCGGGACCAAAGTACACAATTTGAAAACCACACAATCTTTCTTTTGCCCTTTTTCTCATGTTAAAGTGGTGGGTTTTTTTAGTTTAATCCCTTTGTTGATTTCACTACTAGTTTCTGTGAACAAGCAGCAAGATTTCAATATTCTGTTCTGACATGTTTTGCCTAGTTTAGAGAATGTTCTTATATTTTTACCTAGCCTTCTTTTCCTTGTTTAGTTTTTACCCTAATGGCAGTCCTGATTTCTCTGCCACTCAGAATGGTTGATGTTATACATAGTCTCAAGGGCATTTGCTAGTGCAATCATTCCTCGAACTCTCAGACATATTGGTAATGCTGTTTTCACAAAAGTGATTTGCATTCAGTCTAGAATGAAGTCCAGTACGTGCCCGCAACATAAAATGTGCTTGTTATGAATGAAGTATATGCAGAACCTCTTAAGAATTCACCCGACATAATTAGATACACACTGGTTCATCTAAATGTTATCCAAAGGCTAWATATCTGAAGCTTTAATTGAAAAAGCTCATTAACTTTAAATAYAGCTAAAGTTGTTGAAAAAAATCTCAGTGGAAATAGTAGACTTTCCATGAAGACCAAAAATAAAAGCATTTGAGTCTGAAGCTATTAATCATAAAGTTAACTTGCATATTTGTGCTACTTTTGAAGTAAGTCTGAGTGCTTAATTAAAAAAAAAAAAAAAAAAAAAGAAAGGAAACTTGTGCATGCATGCTAACTAAATTTTGCTATTTTGTTGCATGTTCAGTGGGTCTCAAGTACTTAAAGGAGCCCAAAATAAAAAAAACCTGCTTGATGTAGGGGCACAGTAGACAGGTCTACAGCCAGCTTGAAACAAACTGATGATTACGTGTGATACTTGTCCACAATGTATTAAACGAATAACCATTCTTATTGAATGTCACATTAGCAAATAAGCCTCCGTCAGAAGAACATTCAAAACGTGTATATATGAAATTTGTTATCATCTCAGCTAATAGAATTTAGGACCCAGAGGTAAACAACCCTTAATAAAATAAGTAGTCTAGTGTGCAGTAATACAACCAGAGAAAGCTTGTACGACATGGATTGTATTGACAGTAAGCTTCCACCTGGAACAGAAGAGAGGGGAGAATACAAGTCAAAGGTGAGATATTAGTAGAGTTGACAAACTTGCATAATCTTTACATGTGCTACATAATGACCAGGATTAGTTGACACAATCACTTGACTTTCAGAAATACTACTGTGTAAAAAACCAGCCTGATTGCTGCAAAAGGATTTGGTGCAATGTTGACATTGATACAATTGACGTGGAACAGTGTGTGTTACTTGTGAAATACAAGTGGAAATACAGCTTTCACAGCTTCTTTGATATTCTTTTCATCCTTATCTTGTGAACTAAAGCAGAAATGAAAATCAACCAGTGCTGTTACAGAAGTGATTGTGAAAGTGGCACCAAGGCAGATTCAACACTACAGCTCTTTTTTTGTTATTCAGATGCACGTGAATTATTCTGGAAGCATACAACAGAAAAATTAAAGAACTAATGTTAGGCAATATTGGTAAAATGTAAATGTGCATTACAGTGTCTGACAAATCTGGATGGGAATTTCACAAGGATTTTAAAAGACATTCTTAATATCTGAGCAGTATTCTTCTACCAGTTTTTATGTGCCAAACCTCTGATCTATGACAGTGCTCAGAATTCATTTAAAAATTACTCTAGCTCGACCTGAACGATCAGGAGTCATTTGACATCATTCAAATGATTTCTGTGGGAAAACAGTTAATATAGGACCAGGCTTCAAACCACAATTGTCCTTCCTAAAAGGAACAGCCCTTGCCATTAAAATAAAAATAATAAAATACCAGCCAAACCTCCCTTCTCCCTTCCTTTCCCAAAGAATCATCTATTAGAAATACATTTCTGAGATAGATAGGTATAGTAGGCCACTATAATACACTGTACAAACATTAATTAGTAAAAATGAAAATAAAGATAATTGTTTTCAGGAGCCTCAGTTTTAAAACCATAAAATTGTAGTGAAATCATAAGAATTAATAGTACTAGAACAGAGTCTTTCATTTGCTTATTTTTAAGTAGTATTAAAACCCCAGAAGAAAATTGAATAACCATATTTTGATTTTTGCTAAAATTCATTTTCAGACCTCCTACATGAAAAGAGAAAGCATGACTTAAAGAAATATAAAAATCTTAATATAAACTAATAAAAATATAGACATGTACAAAATATTATTTAAACATATATAAACTACTATATAAATGCGCTATTTGTTCTTCAGATTATTAAGCCATTCTCATGATTTTTAGTGATAGAGGAGCTTGACTTATTTGTCCTGAAGCTGGCAGTCCTGCTATTTTCTTTCACGTTGCTAATTTTCACACATTCAAGCTCTCAAGAAAATATTTTACCTTTATAAGGATAGTCATACATAATTCATGTATTCTAAATAATGTTTGCGTTTCTTCCCGATAGTCACATGTTGTGAAAGTTAACAAGTTTTAAGACCGTTAAAAAATCTACTAAATAGATTCAGTGGCTGTTTATTTAGTAGATATTTAGTAGACATTTAGTAATTAGTAGGTATTTTAAGAACATGTGACTGATGCTGTGTTTAAACCTGTCACACAGAAACTGATGTCAACATTTATAATTGTGAATGCTTACAGTTAGCCTCTAAGAATTGTTCTGAGTGTGTGGAGAATCCATGTATTTCATCACCAATTTTAGACACTTATAGCATCTTAAATCAGGCTACTTACTTCACTGCCCAAACAACTAAATTAGTGCCTAATTAGAAGCCTCCAAATTAAAAAAAAGAAAAAAAAAAAAAAAGTGAGCAGCTATTTTCTGTAATGCTGAGGGAAGAATGAGCAAATTTGTGAATGGGATTGCTAAACCTAATCTGTGGTTCAGAGAGGTCACTTTTACCCTCTTTCCTAGCAGATTTTTAGTTAGTACTCATTAAATCAGTCCTGTTCATGAAAATTGAAGAAGAGTCAAATGCAGGTATTTTCAGTTGTTTCTGATGAAGTCCCTAGTTATATCTATATCTTCATACACCCGATTACTTGGTTGGAATGTGACAAGAAAAGTGAACATAAAGTCTATTTGGCAGTTAATAATCTGGCTTATATCTTTTTCTTGTTGGGATGGAAATCAAGTATTTTTCAGTCTGGCATTCTTGTATATAGGCAAATATAGAACTCCTTCCTGTTTAAAAACATGCGGGAAAAATATTTCAGGTATCAAAAATTTGCTGGACTGCTTTATTGACTCTTTTCTCACTCTAAAGTGGATTTTCCTCTCTCTTCTCTTGGGAGAGGTTGCTGGGGTTTCTTTTGCCACTGTTTCTGCTTGTAAGATGAAAGTGCCCCAACTGATGAACAGAAACTACACCCATTACCATTTGACCAAACTAAATACTGGATTCAAGAGCAAATGCATGCAGAAGTGCTGGTCTTAAACATGTGTCATGGGAGATGGTTGACCAAAACACTTCACGAGTACATTTAGGAAAGTTACAATTAAGGAGCTCACTTCTACCAAAATGCTCAATTTGTGATCAATTTAAGAGGAAAAAGCCCCAAATTTAATGACTACTTTGATTCAAGACTGTTTTTATCCACATGTAGTCAAAATGAGACAGTACTTGCCTTAAGAATGGAAAGTTACTTATATGCAGAGTTCCCTGAAGATATTACTTTCAGGTAAATATCCAGCCCTCTTCCCCCTTGAAGGATGGTTTATTTCTTTTTCAGTTAAGGCTCAGGTTGCAAAGGAACTGGGTGTGATATTTACATGCCTCAAGGTAAATGTAATAATAGACACCTAAAAAGTTTTGCTGAAAGGTAAAGCCTTACCTAATCAAACGAGAAATCACACCCCCTGCACCATATGCTGAAGGCTTTTAAGACCCAGAAAATGTCCAGAAAAATCGCTGATTTTTGAAGAGTCTCCCTTTGGACAAAAAAAAAAAAAAAAAAAAAGATATTTTCTGGACACTTAGTAATTAGCATTAAAAAGCTCATGCTCTTTTTTGGACAAATGTTAAAATAAAAAATGCTTGCAACATTGCATGAAAAGGATTGTTCTGTACAGTCCTTAAGTTACCAGTGTTTTGATTTGGTTTGGTTTGGTTTTTTTCAAATGTTTTATGAGGTTTAACGCACATGCTTCAAACACCAAATGCCTTCCTGAACCCTGAAACTGCCTTTGGAGGCAGGACTGGGATAATACAAATCCAAGGGGAATAAATTTTTCCTAATTTTAAAGTGAGCTTTGAGAAAATGCAAACCAACAAACAATGTAATGAGTGCTGATTGTCTAAAATATGATTGATACTCAGAACTTTATGCAAGCTTTATACAAGCAAGATTGTCACTTGCTACAGTTAGCATTGATGATAGGTTTAAGCTATAGTCCTGGTTGGTCTGGTATGTCATGCTGTGTTCCAAGCAGCAGAGCTTGCTACAGGGAGTAATGACATGATGAAAAGGAAGGCGACTAGGGACAGAAATAAATATGAAAGCAGGTTGCTGGAACTAATGAGTAATCAAGCAGTACTGGATTTTTCATGTGAGCTCATTCTACAATGAGTGTTGAACAGCAAGGAAATCTGTTTCAGATTAGATGTCCTTGCCAGCCAGCTTGAACTGCCTCCCTTGTCAAAGAAATAGGATATGAATTTTGCACAGCATCTTGTGCAGTATTGTTACTACAGAGCCATTGACTTTCCATACCACGTTTTTGTTTTAAGTATTGCTGTCTGAAGGCATTGATGGGTAACAAGAAAAAATGGGTGTCTAGAACTGGATTAAAGTAATACATGTATTTGAACTACACAGAGGTGCTCTTTGTTCACCATGAGCACAGTTGTTTTTAGACCAAGAGACTTAAAAGGGTAACAAGAACACCCTGAACAGTCCTCACCAAATCCTTTTAAAAACCAGAGTTTGCTCTGAAAAGCAATATGGTGAAAACTGTCCCTCTCCCATTTCTGAATTAGATCTATTCTCTGTCTGAAACCAGCTGCATCCACACTTTTCTCGCTGGCCATAAGGTAGTATTTTACTATTTAATATGTATGTGATTTGTAGCCAATGATAAAAGACACAACCAAAAAAAGTCTCTCTATATGAAAGAGAAATTGAAGTATAAGCTGGTTTTTTTCTGACTAATTTCATTCCTTTTTCTGTATTAAATAAAGATCCACAACTGTAAACACTTAATTAACAATTGTGTTGATAATGCATGAATCATGAAAGAAACAAGCTTATTGTCCCCTAGCTGGATCAGTTTCTGTGAAATAAAGAGGAAAAAAGGTCTATTTATGTTCAAAAAACAAAGCATATGTAACTCAGTGCAAACATGAAGCAGTTCTGTTGCATACACACCATTTTTACAGTCATTCTTCTGACCATAAACACAATTTAAAATGTAATTTATGGGGCAAAGTGGTAAACTCCACCATGTAATAAATGAAACAATTACAACCTTCTTGTTAAAGTCACTGAGCCAAATTCTGCTCCGATACACATGTACAATGGGAACTGCTTCACTGTCTGTGAAGACAGGAGATGGCCTATATATGCCCCTCTACTCTGCTCTGGTGAGATCCCACCCAGAGTACTGCGTCCAGCTCTGGAGTCCTCAGCATAAGAAAGACATGGACCCGTTGGAGCGGGTCCAGAGGAGGGCCACAAAAATGATCAGAGGGATGGAACACCTCTCCTATGAAGAAAGGCTGAGAGAATTGGGGCTGTTCAGCCTGGAGAAGACAAGGCTTCGGAGAGACCTTACTGCAGCCTTTCAGTACTTAAAGGGGGCTTATAGAAAAGATGGGGACAACCTTTTTAGCAGGGCCTGTTGCGATTGGGGGGATGGCTTTAAACTGAAAGAGGGTAGATTTAGACTAGATATAAGGAAGACATTTTGTATGCTGAGGGTGGTGAAAGACTGGAACAGGTTGCCCAGAGAGGTGGTAGATGCCCCATCCCTGGAAACATTCAAGGTCAGGTTGGACGAGGCTCTGAGCAACCTGATCTGGTTGAAGATGTTCCTGCCGATGGCAGGGGGGTTGGACTAGATGACCTTTAAAGGTCCCTTCCAAACCAAACTATTCTATTCTATGATTCCATGACTTACATTATGAACACAGGGAATTGAAAGTGATATCCCTCAGACAGTCTGGTCTCTTAGGATACTTTGTCCTGGAATTGAAGATGTCTCTTTACAAGTATTCATGGTTGAGAAATAAGTGAGGTTTTTTAGCTATTGATTTTACAGTCCTGACCTTGCTTGAGGTCCTGTGGTCAGTAGAAAAATCACCCCCTGCAATGGGCAAGGGCGTTGGCCCAAGTAATCTGTTGTGTGTATTCCACTGCAGGAAACAAGATCTCCCACTCCTAGCAGCTATACCTAAAGGAGCTCATACACCTTGTTCCTGCTTGATCTCTGATGCTATAGGCCCACCTTTTCTTTAGGCTCCTCAATCCAAAGTACAAGTAGTCCAGCAGCACACGGTATCCACTTTTCTGTAGTACCTCATGTTACTTCTACCCTGTTTTCTGATTACACGATTTTTGAGATGCTCCTCCATTCTAAGTCCTCCTCTAGTTAAACTGGAATACATATAGTCATTGTGCACCTCAGGATTTACATGACATTTTAAACCAGAAATATCATAGAAAATCCCTTAACATGGGCAAGCCAGAAGTTTTCATTCTCTCCACCATCATAAAGCTATGAATCAACAACCTGAATGTGCCTAAATTTCAAAAAACAAACAAACAAACAAACAAACAAACACTTTCTTAAGTGGTCTTTGGTCTAGCCAAATTGTTGAAGTAAGACTCTGAAGACATGACAAAAATCCCATCTTGTGCCACAGATGCTGGCTGATCTGAAGTATGTCACTTAGCTTACACATATTTAAATCAGGATAACACTTCCCTACCTCAAGTGCATGTGGTGAGGATAAAACCGATTAATGATTACTACCCTCTTGAATATTGGGAATCAGACAGCCCAGTGAAATGAAAGGAATTGAGATAAAATGCAAACTGCACAAGTACATAAAACAGCCTGAAAATATTTCTAAATTTCTACTTGCATAACCTGCTAAATTTCCTTAATTCTGTGTCTGTACCTAGCACTGTTTTCATAGCTCTGCCACTGATTCAGTACAGAGCCCTTGGTAAGTCAGATCAGGACTTTGTTCTGCTTCCTAGTTAATTTCTCCATCCCCATTTTGTACACCTGCTTCTGGACACTTGCCACTGTACACAGTCTGTAAAGTATACTCAAAATGCTCGATTTTATTCAATGCATATGTAAGGGCGTGATAGACGTAATAGTATAAAGTAGGAACAGTGAAAAGACTACAAGCACAGCTAGATGCAACAATTGTAATCCTCAGAGTAGGATCTTGCAGTTGCTGACATCACTGAGAGAAATATCAAACCACTTAAACGAAGTCTGGGAATTACTAATGACTAGATAGGTTCAGAGACAGAATTCACAATTACCTTTATCCACCTCACAATACTAGTGTATTTTCCTATTGACTCCTAGATGAGAGACTGATCATTCAGGATATTGCTGAAAGCAATCATCACTTCAAAACATGCATATAACTTTCAGACTCTGACGATGCACTGGTATGAGTGTGTTTCAGTAACACTGAGAACACTGTCTATTTCTTATCCTTTTGGGAAAAAAAGACATGAATATTTGAGAGTGCATATTTAGTTTGCAGAAGCACATACTCTTTAATCAAAATATGTTTGTAATCACCAGATGCAATGAATGTATATTTATAGGTAACTGATTTAGAAGAGAAAGGGAAACCTCAAAGATCTCGTATATCATGTCTCTAACTCCTCTGGAAATAGCTGCAAGATCATTCTGATGATCTGATTCAGATTTCATAGCAGTATAAATCAGAAGTTACTCTGAGTACACTAACAACTGAATAGTTTTCAAAAAAAAAAAAAAATTATTTTTTGTTTCTTTTGCTTTAGCTTTTGATTAAATGGAATTTTGAGAAAAAAACACTTTCTACTTATTTTTAAATTTTACTTAAATTTTAGGTAATTGCTTCTGCTGAAAAATGTTGATTTCTAATTGGAAATATGTGGGGATTTATTAGTCTTTTTCAGGGCATAAGAAAATGAGCAGAAGGGGAGGAAAAGAGAAGGGGAACATGTTCAGACCAGCTCTAACAATGGAGTTATGCCAGTCAAACAGAGAATGAGGATTCATGTCTTCTTCTAACTGGAAAACATTATCATACATAATGCTGTTGTGCTAACAGTAGGTATATTATTTTAGAAAATGATCCCTAAAAAACATTCTTCATCATTCTCAGTTCTAGAGGTTTAGATATTCATGTGTTAGTAAACAGGTTCGCATCTTACGAACGCTGAGAAAACGGACGCAATAGCTCCTTAGTGAAGAGTAATACCTGTATCTTTTCCATACCAATGATTGTACTGGGATGGTGCTGCTTCTGTTACTTCACCTCTGATTACTCCAGGATTGGAAGCAGTCAGTCATATGAGTCTGGCAGCTGCAGGATCCAGATGTGCAGCCCTTGGAATGAATCTCTCTGGCACTGGCAGCTGGCTACCACTTTCTCTTTTCTGTTTTTCTCAGCAGATGTGATGTGATTGTGCTGTGCATCACACCAACATTATTCATTTTCACACCATTTTGTGTTAACAATGGGGAACTGACTCACTGTGGCATGTTTTTGATGTGGGAGAGGAACAAATTATACACAGAGGTCCTGTTTCTCTTGCCTACATTGCTTTACCTTCTTTGACCTGAGTGGATTTAGCCTTGATTTAGATGGACTGAGGAGAATAAGGTTCATAATGTATGGTAATCCTACACCAGCAACAGACCAAATTCAGCCCTCTTCTCTGTTTTTTAAATAGCACAGAATGCTCCAGTCAACTTTCAGAAAAACGACCCTGGACAGTAACTGGGACTGAGAAGGAGATTCTTATAACTTCTGAAACAGTTTGCTAGCAGACTTTAAACCAGAGTTAAACTAATTAAAGTAACACTGGAAAGGAAACAGTTGACTCAGTCATCCCGGACAATATGGATGGGGATGAAATAGAACAGCCTGTGTAAAAACAAAGGCATAGATAATACAGAGTGATTTTAAATTAGGCTACAAATACATTTTTGGTACACCAACATTAGAAAAAAAAAATTTTTAAACTGATTTCTGTCCAGAACAATGACTGAGTAAGAAGTAACATGAAGAGCAGAGCCCAGAATAGTGTATCCTGTTCATTACTCTGTGACACTAGGCAGTGACTAGTCCAGTTAATCTAACCATGGGTAATCGAGAGTTGACTGCACACGTGTTTATTATGTAGTTCTTTGTTCAGGCTTATTCCCTTCTTGGATTTTGATCAGTTCAACCACATGCAAAACAAGAATGATTTGGACTTAATTCTCCTGATTTTTCTAATTAAAATTAAGCTTTAACTGAAATTTATTAGGGAAAGATAAAATCTCACCAGTCATTTTCTGTTAATGGCAGGGGACGCTGTGAATTTCTGGGCTCTTCAGACATATGCGATTGAATTAGCAGGATTGCTGTCTGCAGTTGATATTGGAGTATGCACTAGTCATCTCTGTCCCAACTGCTTCATCTAAAAAGGGGACTGAAAGGAGAAAAATAAATGCATGGGTTTTGTTTGTAAATACATGATCCTAGATATAATTAGAATACTTGCCATCCATTATTCTGGTGGTCAGTTTTGATTCTCATAGAAGTAATTTCTCATGCATCTTTTTGGTTAGTCTAAAGGAGGAATATTCTCCTTTCCCCTCTGCAAGTGTGTCTCACATTGGTGACTGACAGTGACTCAACTCTGAAGTCCCAAACATATGAGGATGTATGATCAGGGCATGGCTGCCTGCATATAACCAACCCAAATTCATTCTTTGTTTTTGGCTCACAGAAGTAAGTCTTGAAGTACAGACTCCACGTTTTTCTTCACATCGTCTAACACAGTGTGTTAATAAAAGGAAGGAGCAGACATCACTAGCTTTGATACATAGACATGAAATACCGCTCCGGTGTCTCACAGGGTTCATTGGGAAATAGTTTTTATTCTGCATGGTAAATTTGGCAGCTGCTGTCTCTGTTTCCTGATTTCCTTTTACTTTATTCATCCTATGTCTTTTTGCTGGAGCCAATTCTGCAAAGGTTTGGGTCCGTATCTTGATAAAGATTCTAAGGACATGCAGCTGCTACCGTGCTTTGCAGGAGGGTCCATTTGCAACCACTGAAGACCAAAAGCTCAAGAAAGGCTGTTTAAATAATTTTTTAGCATGTAGCTTTCTTTAATTGCTTAAGTTACACCCCGGCAGAACGATCTGAGCAGTAAAATCAAGTAGACTATCAAAAACTCTTCTTTCTTTTTTTTCCAGTTCTAGTTGTAAATTTAATTTCCAAGTGTTCCCATTTTGCTGTCCTGGACTAACAGATAAGAAGTAGGTCTCTGCTTTTTTAAAGTCTGGACAATGTGATGGAGGCCTGTTGGCTTTTCACTTGTTATGAAAATGAGGTGTGTGGAAGCACCTAACCAGGCTTTTCCACTGGAATTGCTTCCAAGCTGGCACAGGTAGAAGTTACGTGGTTCTGGCAACACTGTACATTTTGAAGGTACAGGGTGCCGAATGCAAAAAAGAAAAAAACAAACAGGAAAAAAAAGGGATAAAAAGAATTCATTTTTCCCCAACAAAAAACCTTTTTTATCTTTAGCCATTTTAAAAGAGTGGAGGAGGAAGGAAGGGAAGACTCATTTACTTTGCTCTTGATTAACCCTTTATTGCCCCAACTTAAATTGCCAGTGATCTTTATTTTGTTTTCTCTTTTATTTAGTTTTGTCTTTCTTCTTTTAAGCACCACAAAATCTTTTAATGTCTCTTTGGGGCAGGCTTTAAAAGATGCAAAATAAAAAGTCATCAGGAACATTAAGAGGTCTAAATTTGTCAGATTAGTATTAAAGATACAGGATATTATCCAAGCCAACCTAAGACAGTGAATTCTGCTTTGTACCATCAAAAAGCCTGAGACTTCTGCTGGTGCTTACGTTATGTTCCTTACTGCCCTATTTTGCAAGGACAGTATGTCTATTGGGTGGTAGCAGAGAGGGAGAGTTAGCATTTTCAGTTCTGTACATGAGCATTGCTAAGGAAAGACAGTTCTCTTTACATACAAAACAGCTTTCCCACTCCATTCACCAGCTCCAAACTCAGCTCTCATGCCCTAGCAGACTTGGAGTTGGTTAGGGTATCAGGGAACAGAATTACAGTTTGATGCCTTCACCAACTTATCCTCAAAGGTCCACAAATAGCAAGTTATGCTTTTCTTTCTGTGCAGAGTTCTATGAGATTAATTTTCCATGTCTTTTTATTACTTTTTGCCTGCAAAGCTTCTACATCTGGAACAAAAGAGAGCCCCCTAATTTAATTCTTTCACCCTGAACAGAACCATAATCTAAGTGTGTGTGGGGAGAGGCATGTTAGTAATAAGAGAAGGAGATAGGGTCACCTGGGGCTGTGAGAGACAGTCCAGATGATGAGATTCAAACAGAGTATTGTAGTGATGATTTTTGAGAAAATTGGGTGATGGGACTTCTGCAATGCAAGTCTGATCTGGGCTTGGCTGAAAAATACCAAAAAGCTTAGGTCAGACTACAAGGTTCAGTGCTTCTAAACATATATAATAAGGGAATGCTGCTGCCTTGTCTTTTCTCCCTGCTTAATAGAGTTTTTGAGCTGTATTTCATGAGGACACACAAACCTTCTTAAAGGCTACCTGTATTTCTGACATCTTTTATAGTTAATTCAAGAAAATGTATATTTTAAAATGCATATGGTAGTAATTGTCTAGCAAAATGGTTTCTATCTAGAAACAACTGGCAGAGAAAGGAGGAAAAAACTGAGAATGGTGCAGGCTCCAAGAACATTCCCAAAGGACAATATTTTCAACAATGGGAAGATTAACATGGGAGAATGAAAGGCACACACTACAGTCACAGCCTTTTTAAGCTCTCTTATCAGTTGTTGTAGGATCTAAATTCTTTTGGAGACTCATTTTATTTATAAGCATGAGAAAGATTGACAGCTTTAAATGAGGGGTAAGTGTATGTCAGATTCTTGGCAGTCAGTCAGAGCTGCAGCTCTTGGGTGGTGTCAGGGAGGGAGAGAGGAACACAGTCCTGAAAAGACCTCAGTACCGCAAAAATTCCAATCGCAGCCCCTTTCCCTAAGCATTTTTGTTATGTCTCTCTACTGTCTTTTTTTAAATACGTAATTTTCAAAGGCTGCACACATGCAGTGTTATATAGACTGGCTAGGTCAATGTGCTTTGCTCAGAAGAGTTTGTATGCTCTATTGTCTCTGCCACAGATTGTGGTAATGCTCTCTCTTGTGTTACAAGCCTTCTTCTTTATTTTTAATAGGACAACAGCTTCCTTTCCTGCTCTTTTTGTTTCATCATGTTACAGCTAACCCAATTCCACAAATAAAAGTAGTCAAACAAAAATGACACAGTGTGCTTACCCAAATACTTGGGGACTACACTGTCTCTCGTTATTGACAAAATTTTCATTACAAGAGGACAGTTCTGTTTTACTGTAAGAGACAGACTGGGAGAGGGCAGTAAGTGTTGGCTAGTCTCTCTGCTCGTTTTCCAAATGCAGTTCGGCTTAGGACATAACATGCACAGACAGCAAGCACCAAAAACAGACACACAGAAAGAATCCAATCTCAGCACAGATAAGTTTAAAACAATAATATAATAAAAAGAGTAAATAACATTTTGCAGACATCTAACACGGAGTAGTCTACCCTGGCATGAACCCTGGTCTAATGATGAAATTATATTTGGCACTGCACTCAATGACAATGGCTGCACTGTAGCCTGTGTGGTTTATACATTTACCTAGTGTTTTACTTGGGACAAAGAATTTAAAACAGAGGCAATGCAGAAAAAATAAATGAGCGGGTTTAAGTTTACTGTAATATAAATACACATACACATTGCTGCAGATGTTATTCATTGGCAAGTGCTGCCACATAATTATGCTATGAGCTTCATAATATTTTAATGAGCTTTTACCCTAAATAGCAATGAAAATGGAACAATAAGAAGCTCTCAAAGAGTAAAAATGTTTGGGAAGAGGGGGAGGTTGTTAGGTATTTTCTTTTGGGGAGAATTGTCTTTGTGGAAAAACACATAACATACGTTGGAAAATGTCAGGATTGAAATGATGTCCGAGTTTAGTAAAGCCGAATCAACTCTGATTGATACATGGGTAGTCTGCAAAATAAAAGGGTTGGGTTATTTACTTATTTATTCATTCATTAATTCATTCTTTTTTGTATAGTACATTTGTGCTAAAGGGAAGTAAGAGAAGGTACTAGTGTAACTCAAGTTGGGTTTGTTTTTTAATGCTGGGGAACTCTTAAGCAGCACTGTGACAATAGTGCTGTTAATATACTGTGCCAATTAAAGTCTTAAAATAAATAATAAAACACTTAATATTTATTGTAAATGTCATGGTGTTTTAAACATTGTTATACATAGATTAAAAATCTTTGGGGATGCATGGCAAGGCAGTCAGTGAAGGGTTTGAGGTATTTTCTCCTAAAAAAAAACCAGCCACAAAATACAAATCCAACTTGTCTAGGGAGAATTCCAGTGAAAAGTGGAGAAATCTGATAACCATATTAATGCTCATCATTTTAATTCTAATGATCTGTAAAAAAGATCTCTATTCTCACCTGGATTTGGCATGCCACCAGCTATCTGAGAAAATTAAAAAAAAAATGTCCACCTCCTCCCACCCGAAGCAGCGTAATCCACTTGGATTTCATTTCAGTATACCCCCCATTATGAGCTGTTTTCACAGATCCCTCTGTACCTCCTGCTGAGGCAGTTTTAAGCACAGGAAATCTGCTTTTTGTTTGGGCCTCCTCCCAGTGGATTTGTGGGATTCTTGCTGTCGATTGCACTGGAAGCCCTTTCTCCTGCCAAGGGATGGGATGAGCAGGCAGGCAGCAGCAGACTGGGCACAGGTCTGCCTGCAGTCAGTCTTTGGCAACGATCCTCCCATTCCTGGCTGTCCTCTGGCTACAGGGGAAGGGACCAGAGCCATCCTCCCTGGCTGTCTGTGGGAGGAAGCTGGGGGGCCCACGGCATTGATCTGCTGCAGCCAGTGGAAGCGCCCATGATGGTTGAACATCAGAATGAAATCCAAGTGGATTATTGTGATGCAAGACTGCAATCAAGATGATTTTGGTTGAACTGGTTGAATCCTCAGTGTACCTTGGATAACCCATGTCTCTCCTCCCAGCTTTCTCGGCTCTGATTCTGCGCTAAGTCAGAGGATAGCAGCACTGACTGTGCAGAGATCATCTGGCAAAGTCCTCCCTGCCTCTTATTTCCTGAAATTGTGCCTGAACTGACTGGTGAGCAGGGCTGTACCAGTTTTGCTTTTATACGCTTTCAAACCTCGCACAGGGATACATGGAATGGGAAACTGGTGTAATTTGATGCTTGAAGTCTGTATTTCTACAGTGAAAAGTGTAATATCTGGAGTTTCTTCCCTTCTGTAAGGCATTTGCAAATACACTTAGATGCACAAGAGACAAGGGAGAGATTTCCTGGGCTGGAAGCTATCTGATGTAGCTCATGTGCCATCAGGGGATCCAGATGTTCCAACATCTGTGGGTAAAACTCATTCCATACCTGGAGTATGGAATACTGGCCTGTCCTCTGCATCCCACAGGGAAGCACCTGAAAGGAAGAAATGGCTGGCCTGCCATCATGGAAGGACACAAGAAGAGGGGGAAAAAAGGCYCTAGGACGTTTACCATTTCCATACACAGAATTTGTACATTGCACGCACACACAGAATTTGCCAAACTGTTTTTATTTGTTCACAAATCCCGACTGATATGTACAGGAGCATATCCTGAACAATGAGGTCAGGGTTTGGTTAACATGGAAGCCAAGGTTTGCCTGTACATTTCATCCAACTTATTAATGGAGGAAGAGCAGCTGGGTAAAGTGACTTGTAAAAGAAGGTGTAGAAAACAAGGAGCAGAGATGTGGGAAAGAATAAAGATTGCTAGATGAAGATCATTTTCAAACTCTGTTTCTGTTCATCCCTATTTTCTTTATTCACTCACATCTTGAGGAAACGCTGATTTGTTCCTGCTGAGCTTGAAATTCTAAGATGCATTATGAGATGAAAAACAAACTTATATGAAATTCATCCAGCATAAATTTTTATAAATCAGTAGAATGATTTCCACAAGCTGGCAGAGGTTAATCTTGGGATCCACCTCTTGGAACATTTTAATCCTGCTCATTAAACTGCTACTTAATTTAAAAGTACACGTGCACCAAATACTTTGGGAGAAGCTGAATTGAACTTGCAGTCTCTTTACAACGTTCTTTCCCTTTGATGCTGTGTTTTGAGCAAAGAATTCAAAAAGCAAATCTGCCTAGGAAGAATGACCTGGGCTGTACAGATAGCTCTTGTTTTACTGGGGTCATTACTTTTAGTGATAAGTTTAAGAAAGATTGAGTCTGGTTCTACAGTACTTCTACTCTGAAGGCCTTTACCACAAACACAGCAATATCAAAGACTTACATGGACAAATGTGTGGCAGAAGAGCAGTGGTCAGCAGAAGAATATATAAAAGCTGCAGAGGGATCAGGGAGGGGAATGGCATGTTTCTCATGAAGAGGAGATCTTCACTGATCTTTGTTAGCCCAGCTCTGGGAGTTGTGGATGTGTGAGAGCTATGGATGTAGTTGCTTACTAAGCAATGGAAATAATGGAAAATGTTCTGCCATGTTCTGTGATGCTGTCATGCATCTTTAGTATTGACTAACTGCTGGTCAGGACAGGCTGGTTTATTAATGCTAAGCAATGTTCTGTAGTCCATGATGTTTTCACAGTGAATTAAGCATTTTTGCTCTCATTGCCTTACAGGTAGCAAGAAATGATGACAGAAGCTGTGAGGTGGTTCAGGAAGGATGACCATATGTGGGTGTGTTTATATTGTTCTGCAGAGTACTAGATCAAAAGTCTTTAATTTTCTTGGTCTGAAAGCAAGATTCACCTTTTTTTCTTTTACTATTTTTCTCCAATTTGAAATGTTCAGAACATAAATCATACATCAAACTAAACCTTTTTTTCTAAAATAAATTGTCTTCTTTTTAAAAAATCTGCATACGTATAAATCACATTGCTTCAAAACTTTCCTTTTTTTTGGCAACATTGAACATTTCAGACTCTGGTTTTCCTTTTTGTCTTCTGTTACTTGTTTTCACTGAATGCAATATAGTGAATCCCATTCAGAACCTTCAGGGAATGAAGCTGCTGTATGTACGTTTTTCATTTGGTTTTGGTTTACTTTTTTCCATTTTGATACATTTTAAAACTGCCAACTTTGGAAAGCTGCAAGGTGTTTATAGTAATAATGGAGAGTATATCAAGATGATGACAATGAAATCTGCATGCTGTCCTCCAGACCTTCTTCAAGCTAGAAAAGTTTGGAAACAAATGGAAAATGGGGAGTGAGTTGTCAGAACTGAAACGGAGAAATAAATTGAAATCAATATGACTGCTTAAATATCAACCCTTGGACTGTGCTCAGTGACAAAGAGAGCAGAAAATCAGTGCTTATTTTAAAGCTTAACACTTTTCAAAACATATTTTATGAAGCACTTTAGGAAGATGGAAGACTTCTAAAGCTCCTGTAATGGAAACTTGTACAAAAATTGGTTTCAAACTTTTTAGTCTACCATAATAAAAAGTGACTTTAGATTTGTTTATGTCAGGACTGAAGTTGATGTCCCGATGGTTTGTATTTATCTTTAGGCTTTTACTCACTTTTAAGGATTATGCAGGTTTTAAAACTTTTGGTAGAATACCTGTCTCTCCCACTCTCCCTCCCCGCTCTCCCCACCCCACGAAATTATGTGTGTAGTATGATTCATAGTACAGGCACATATCTCAGGAAGCTGCATTGCATGATGGAATGAATTATTCTAACACAGCTGCCAAGAGCACCTAATTATTGAACTTGCCTTCAGCTTGCCACACTGTCATAAGCCCAAATCTATGGACAGGGTTAAAAACAAAAAAGGAAGTTGTTTTGGCTTTTTTTACAAGGTACAGGAGAATAGCTTGACTGTTAATCAGATTATGCCTTATCAGTGGATTTACTGCCACAGATATTAATATATGTTTCTCAGGCCCCTACAAAGGATAGAAAGCTCTGTTGAGGATCTAGGAAATATGCCTTCCTCTTCATTTAAATGTTCTCCTTTGAAGACTGCTGGATCAGTCCCTACCAAACATTAAGCTTGCTGCCATTGTGGATGACTAAGTACAAATTTATGGCATCATACAAGTTATCATGTAAATGGTGGACTCATCCCTCTCTTTAATATTATTTTCCCTCTAAAATGTAAACTTTCCACATTATTATTTTGCTGAAATAATGAAATTTGAAGAGATATAACTAGTTTAAAGGTATAAGTCAGTGTGCTTTGCCCTGTTGATCCCAGTGTTCAATGATACTACATCAGCTTCTCTATAGCACATCACATTACTGTATTATGCTAGTCATGAGGGAATCGTTGACTTCCAAAACAAAACACGCCTTCCCAGATCTTGCCAAAAAGGCTTGAATTTAGACATGACAGTCCACTGAGAAAAATACAGTGCTTTTCAACATGTCCTCTCTAGACCATACTGTGCCTGTTGTAATGTCTCTTACACAGTGATAATTTCTTTGTGGCTCTACAGTAAGAGAAAAACGTTAAGAGCAGCATGCAAGGCTTTTCAGGGTAGAGGCCATGTCTTTTTATGTTTACAGTGTGTCCATTACAATATCTGTTACACCTTCTGAATAAGAGTGTAGTACACATATTAAGTGATAACTCTAGATACAAAGAGTAAGATGTCATGGAAGCTTGAACTCATGGTTGAGGAAGGAAGAAAGATTCCCCTTCCCTCCCCCTGCCCTACAGATCAATTTGTCTCTATTAGCTAAAGATGGATATACTATAACCACATTTCTTTTCATCCTACTCTTGGGTGAACAAGAATTTACAGTGGCCTTTTCAAAGAAATAAAATGCCACCTGAGCATTTACTAAAAGTAATTAAGAGAAAATTAGACACTCATGTTGAATCCACTCAACAATCTGTTTTTGTTTTGCAAATAAGTGAGGAGCTACCTCATTTCCCAAGGGTCACCATTCTCCATCAGGTAGCACTTGTTGATTCAGTAGTAATTATCTTCTTGAGATAGCATGGATTAAAAAAATGCAACTAGAAAATTCAACACCAGAAACAGAAATTCTGTACTGTTGATTGCTCAGTGTCAGAGATATAAAAAATATTGCTTATGAAGGGAGAATTGTGCAGAAATCTTTCTTATACTTGCTAGAGGGTATAAAATTGATCGTATAAAATCAATTCCATCTGTTAAATTTTTAGGGTGTTTTTTTTCAGCTTTACTATGGTTTATAAAGGTGCAGAGTGTCCTTTAGCACATGTGTCTGTATTGCAGTAGATATCTAAGTGATGAAGGCATTCCCTTACATGAATAATATTTCTAGTCCTCTGTGTTGAGATTTTATAAAAGTTGCCTCTTTGTGACAGCCTGTCATATCCAGGAAAACTGTGATTGTATTGTGCTTGCAAACAGGCATAGCCAAAATATTGACTTTTGGGCCAAATACATCACTTCCAGCAGAGTGAAGGGTCTAACTGTTGGTGGTATTAGACCGGGGATTATTTATCCCACTAATATTTATGTGTCCATCTGAAACAGAATATGTTACATTTTACTGTCTTGCTGTGCAGAAGGGGCATGAGCACCTACTGTAGTCAGGAAGGCCAAGAGCAGTGAAGAAAGTATCTTCATCAGTGCTTTTTATTATCCATATAGAATATCTCCAAGGCATGAATTTGGCAGGAAGTAAATGTATATCAGCTATATCAGCCTCCATTTATAACTACAAACAATCCACTATAAACTGAACTTTATTGAGCAAAAGAGTAATGTTTGCTGTTCTACATACAAATTCAGCTGTTAAAAAAATCAGTCAGAAAGTGTTCCAAACAATGTAAACAACATTAAATGCAGCAATTAAAAGATAAGCACTGAAGTAATTTTCACTTGATGGGGTGTGGGTGTGCAGAAGTAAACCTACTGTCTGGTGGTTATTGCAAGGCTTGCTTCCATGCCAGTTAGCGTTTATTGCTGCTAATTATTAAATGCATTTTAAAATGGCAGTCATAAAATGGCAAACACACCTGAATGGCAATCTTGTAATTGTGGTGTAGTAAGTCACTAAGATTTTCTCTATCACAAAGAAAGTGGCTGAATGAGAGCAAGTAGCATTATCCTATCTTCTCAAGATCTCTACAGACATACTCCATCCTGAAAATGAAGTCATTACTGGGATACGGCAGTTTGAATTAGGAGCTGCTACAATAGGAAAACATAACTGGAAGTTAAGAGAACTTCCTGTAAAAAAAATTGTAAATGCTCCATACAGAAGGAATCACAACAGTCTAGAGGATAAACCGTATGCTATATTTGTATTGCATATTCAATATAGGATGTGTGAATCCACAGTCATTTAACCCATGATGGTGCAACCATGTCACTGAGCTGACATGCCAAGCTCTGGAGAAATATGAAGTATTTTGTCATGACAAACAGTATAGCAGTACAGTTTGAGTAGATACTCCAGGAGGCATAGCACCACAAATGCACTCGTATCTGTGGGCTACTATAAAATAACACATTTGCCCTTTTCTGGGAATCATGTTTTCATAAGACCTCATGACAGCACATCAGCACAGCCTCTTATGGGGAATTTTTCTCCCGCATAAATTCTGGGAAGTCTGAAACTGGAAGCTGAACTGAGCAAAGGCAGATTAGGTCATCCATATTTGGCAAGAGGAGCTGCAGAACAAACATGGCTCAGCTATGACAGCCTTTGGCTGAACATTTTCACTGCAGTTAGTGTGAAGTGCTAATACATCTTGTAAGTTATATCATGGTCCTTCTGGCTGTGACAGACTTGCAACACAGGACCAATGTTAGCAYTTGTATAAACAAACGTAAAGCGTTTTAGGAAGGAGAAAATCTGTAGCTGAACCTCATTCAATCCTACCTTCTCTGAAGTAATATTTTAGAAAATATTCCTTGCCTCTAGGAATGAGAGTTTGAGATTCATTTCAAAGTACTGGTGTCCAGGTATTCCTTTCCTAGAGTTCCACTGTTGCAGCTATCTAAAATGTCTGCATTAGCCAATATTTTACTTAACAGTCCATTAGAAATTTAAGATTAAATTTATTTCCTTCAAATGTGCCATTTGAAAATCTCTGGCACATATTTTAAAATCCCTTACATGTCTATATATTCTACTCCTAATCTAAATGCTGGGCTGCTAGTACTAATATTTTAAAACAATAAACATTTTGATTGTGTTTATTGTTATCCGGGGTCATGCTGGAATAATTTATCTTGTTTGATTCCAATGTGCCATTTTTGTATAAAATGAATGAACCCAATGAAGGGTAAAAGTAGTGGTTATGTGAAGCCAGCATTTGTTGATCAGAAAAAAAGGATGATATGGTGAGTGTCCAAAGAAAGGTAAATGGAATGAGAGGCAAGGAAAAAGTTGAAGAAATTTGCTTCATTTAGTTTGGAAACCTGAGAGGAAGCTGAGATACAATGACAATCTTTCAGTACGTAAAATGTTTTACAAAGGAGGCTGCCATCAGTTGCTTTCTGTGGCTACCAGGCTACCATCAAATTTCTGGTTTTTTTGGGGGGTATGTGTGGAAAATAACATGGAATATCAGGAAAAGCTTTCTTAAATATGAAAAGATGACCCAAACAGTATACATACAGAAGCTGTAGAATATACTGTGTTTTAAGAATGGGTTGAATAATCATCTGTTGACAATGGCCTCAACATACATATTCTGTCTGTGAAAGGAGCTGGTCCTAAAGGTATTGTGGTGGTTTTGTAGCCCACCATTTCTACAGCTATTCAAAATCTGGTTTTGATCTCTTTGGCCATGCTTGTGGTGTTATCTAACACTGCAGAAACTGTTCAGATGAAAATGGAATTGTGAGAGCCTCCTGTAATTCTTTGTCCTCAGACTCACAGACAGACCTGCACCTATCTTATATAAAAAATAAAAAAAAGAAAAAAAAAAGAGCTAGTTTTCTGGTTAGGAACTAGGAAAAATGTAGTTATCTATACGTTAACAATTGCACCTGGCTCCAGCTTGGAGAAAGGTCAAGATGTGACTACCTGACTAGAGAAAACAAGAGGAAGACAGATAGGAAAACATAAAAAGAGAGCATTTGAGATGCAACAATAAATACTGCTCATTTTCTCTCTTGATCCATCCCTTTGTCTCTCTGTGTTTGAGAATTCCCAGGGCTCTGGCACTTCTCATGTTCTTTCTGAATATCCAGATGTGCCTATAAATATGCTATAGCAGAATGGGATCAGCCTTGGTCACTGATGCCCAGAATTCATTTTTTAAGTCATCTCAGACTTTGATTCCCTTCTTGCATGGGAATCTTGGCAAAAATGGGACCACTGCCTCAAGGTGCAGAAGATATCAACCTAGTGCACTTTTCAGCTCCCAACAGTGGCTGCAGTGAGCACCAGCCCAGTCTCTGGAGAGTGTAGAATAGTCATATTTTAACCAGAGATGCTGAAAACATGCCTTCTGGATGGTGACATTCATTTGATAGAACATCAAAATCAATTTCCCTTTATGCAAAACGGGTCAGTGAGGCATCTGAATAAGCAAGGAACTTAACAATCACATTGCAGTATACTGCTAAGTGTGGATTGTTTCCTTTAACACTTATCTTTTCTCTCAAATATTTCCAACCACTTTGAAAGCTCAAGGTGTGTTTCATTATTAAGGTTCCCAGCTGCACATTGACTCAGACATCAGGATTGTTTTGAGATCTGAGGTTTTGGTCAAGAACCACAAAGCACACCATCTCMCAGTGCTGTACCCAGAGTTGCCCATGATGCTGGCTATCTGTTGACCAGATAGAGCAGTTAGGTTCACACTAACCTTTCATGACTCTCTTCAATCTGATCACATRCTTGCGGATCGTTGCACCTTTTTCCTACATGGGCAAAGTAAGGCATGGATAAATGGAGTGTATTTCCATTAAATGCTTCAGTGGCTGATTGTCAGGGATAGGCACAGAAGGGAGTTCTTGTACCTTCTCTCTTTATCTGTTGAATGCCACCCCTGTCCTAAACATTAGGTGATTTGTGGTTAACCTGCAAGTCAGATTGTAAAGAAAGCAATTATACAAGAACACACTCCTTTGGCAAATTGCAAAGGAAGGTACATAACTGTAAGGTGGTAAAGAGGCACTGTTTAAATCTTGGCAGAGCACAGAGTGAATTGGAAATGGTTAACCACAAAGACTTCTTGCTTCAAAGTTGTTACAGGAATATCACTTTCCCCTCCAGTGCTTGTTCTATGGAGATAACTATGTGACCTTAAAGTAGTAATAGTAATTAAAAAAACTTGGCTAGACTGCCTCATAGTATATTAAAAAAAAATAAGCTATGCACATTCACTATCAATTTCATCCCAGTGGCATTGCTTAGCATAGTTAGTATTAAGATTTGGAGCTATTTTGCATAAATGGATGACAGCTCAACACAGCCGGGGGTGTTTTTATTACCAATTTAACTGGTGTTAAATTAGTGGGTATTTAAGTGACACTAAAACAATTTAGAGTCCAATCCACAAAAGTCTTGCCTCCAGAATATTCTAATATCAATGAAAAACTCAATTTTAGGCTTCTGTTCAACTCATTGCTTTGTAGCAGGCAATCACGTTTGGTTTAAGTACATTTCCTCCCTGAGAACTATCCCATCTCGCTATGAGAGCAGAGTCTCAGGTGGGTGGTCTCTGAACCTCTCTCCATGGGGACTATGGATGCACAGTCCAGTTGAAAAGCATGCCGCAAGATTAACAACCCTAATTCATAATCATAATAATGAATTGAAAGGGTTCATCCTGGGCTTTCAACGCACAAATTATACCTACTGAAGTTATCAGCACAGTTAGGTTTGTTCCCTCCACACCCCCCACAAACAAATGATTAGTACATGGAAGTAAAAAGCTCCAACTCTAAATTTGCTGCCCTCCTTAAAAAGACCTGCTGTGCACTTACCTACCGGCAAATGTATTATTTCTTTGGTTTTTTTCCCAACATAAGGGATGAATTATTCAGAAGGCCTGATTTCATATACCTGTTGTGTCTGCTGGTGAGAAAGCAGCATGCTGCAGCACCAGGAGAGCCGGGCACTTTGCTTGCAGAGCTGTGTGCTGTGCCTTCCAGGGGCTCCTGTGCTTTCGGGTTAGTGGAGCAAGCACGGGGAGTTAATGGTGGCATCAGCTGTGGAGGCAGCTGTTTTGCCCACCCTCTGTGCTAGAGGAAATGTGCTGCAGGTTTTTCTCCTTCTCCTTYTTTTTTTTTTTTTTTTTTCCTCACAATAGAGTGTGAATGAGGAGGAGTAAAGGAAAGATTTGGAGGATCAAAGAGAGATGAATGTTTCACAGTTAGCCCTGCTGTTCTTTTCCTTTTTCCCCACCCCCCTCCATGTTTGAATGTATACTGCAGCCTCCAAATTGTTCATGAGTCATTTCATTCGGGTAATTTATATATTTGAAGACTTTGTTGTTGAATATCAGAAATGATTTATTCTCCAGTTATTGCTTTATTTACTTACCTAATGGATTGACTGATGTGCCAGCATCCCTCAGGCAGCAGAGGCCCTGTTTCTGTTTTTTTCAAAAGAAGTGAATTGCTAACAGACAGGAGTTTCACAAACACACTAAGTCAGACCTTCCTTATTGTTCTGTGTTTATAATAAGTTCCTGTTGGCCCACATACAGTACCTGTCACTGCCTATCCGTTGAAACAGAATCCCACACCAGGCCGTTGTGAGCTACGGCAGACACTGAGCGATAGAATACTGCAAAAGGCTGTGGAATGCAAGCCGTGTTTTTTGCTGGCCTGGATGCTCAGAGGATGCTGCTCTCTCAGACAGCACTTTCCCAAAAGTAGCAGGACTGTTCCATAACAATGGGAATTATTACAATCCCATCTGGTATCGCTTATTTGAGACAAGAAATGTGTAGACACAGTGGACTACAGTGTGACTTACTAAAATGGAGACTTCCCATTGCCTGCTGCTTTGTGTGACTATCTATCTAGCTCATTTTAATTTTGAACTGCATATTCCCTGCTAAAAGAGGCAGCAATCACTAGGAATAGGGGGAGTCAGGAAGATACGAGCAGATGCTCACACACACGATCACACTGTATTTCTCTCCTCCCCCACCCTTCCCGTACTCACCCTTCACTACCATTACCTCTTCTAATTACCTTATTTCTTCTCCCATCACCGTGTGGTGGATCATAATATATTTTGAAGAGGAAAGGCTTTGTAAAACCTGCATGTGACTGTACTTGTGCAAATGTTGAAGCTGCAGATTCAGCTGGCCCCGTTTCTACCTTTGTTCCCCAGGCTGGCAGTTCCAGCTGGCTGCACACCTCTGGAGGTTTGCCCCTCACAACAGGAAGCACTAAAGCTATATAAAGGGTTGTGGGTGACAATCAGAGCAAACGAACTGGGGCATGGGGCTTAGATCAGAATCTCCTGCTTTCCTTCAGAAAAGCCTGGAATTGTTTTGCTGTTGTTGTTGCTGTTTGATCTTTAAAGTGTTTTGCAAACGTAACTAAGCAAGTCTCACAATCCTCTGCAAAACAGGTCATAGGCCATTTCATAGATGGGATATAATCGGGAAGCCAGGTTACAGCAACAAAAAAAGATACTGTGAGACCAGGAAGAGATCCCAGATCTGTATTGAGACTGTCTGACCATGCTTCCCTTGATTCAACATAATGGAAGAACAAAAAGCAGCACATCTGATGGCGTGCACCAAAGTGCACGTTATTTGATTCAGTTCAGATCCTAACCAGCTGGTCGCCCGCAAATCAGGGAGAGCATTTGAGTGCTCACAAATCAACAACCGCTGCTTCTCATCAAACTGTCTTTGTAGTTGGTTTGGCACCTTGCTGTACAGATAGGTATCATATTATTAGTATGGGACTGAATATACTAATGATGAGGTAATGTTCCTATGGAAGTATCTATGCTAACAGATGTGTTCGTACAAAGACCTATAATATCATTATGCAGCTGCTCAAATGGATGCTTTTTTTTTTTTTTTTTTTAAACTTGCTGAATAATTGTACTCTAGAATCTCAGCTTTCATCAGAAATATTAAACACTTGCCTTATGGCTGGAAGGATAATTATTGAAATGTGAGTAGAGCAGGGGCCTGAGTCTGCAGTCAGCCTTACATATAGCTCTAAGACTATTTGAACTGCTTCCACTGCTGTCACTATTATTTTAATTCAGAACACTACTGGTGGCTCTTTAATTGTTGATATTACTTAGAGACTTACTGATAGTTTAATAGAGCTACGAAGCATGTGGTTAGCTGTGCTACTGGTATTGAGAAGAGGGTGCTTGCTGGCTAATGCAGAATTCAGATCTTTTCTTCTAACATCCAATGTCAAAATCCAACATAAAAAATAATCAACACCTTGAATGAATCACTGGTAATTAATTCCTTTGTCAGTACCTGAAAATTGAACCCAACTCCAAAGCCTTCCTGAGAGCAACTCCCCTACAATTGCCCAGTGGCTTCTTCTACCACACAAGTACATGTGGCATATTTAAAACCAACTGTACTCCCTCTCCCTCCCCACACTCACCAACATATAGAAATACATAAATAGAAATGAGGATTAAAAAAGTAGTAATGTGAGATAGCAACTATTTCACTGATAGTACAGCACCCGGCAAGAAAGGCTCTGAGGACGAGATAGCAACAGAAGGGATGTTCTTACTCGCAGCGTTACAGGGTTCTTGCCAAATAATTCAGATCTAGTATACAAATACAGAGCAAAAGGCCTCTGAGTATGCCTGGAGTCATGCAGAAGTGTTCTGAAGTCTTAACAACACACAGCTGAAGAGCATCAGGTAGTTACTAGAAAGTTTTCCCCCCAAATAGCCTGCCTCACCAGAGTTTAATAAGCATGACACCCTCCTAGAAATGGTATCAAAACAAAGATCTAAGTATTATTCAATGAAAAAATTATGAGGCAACAGTTAATATGTCATAAATAATCATATTTGTAATTTTGTATGTAAGGTGTGCCTTTTGGCAAATTAGATGAGGTAAGTTAGATGACTTCAAATATACTATTTGAAGGTTTGAAGACCCATAAATTGCCATTTGATATTAGTTCTGTACCTGGGGTATTTCACAGAATAATTTCACAGATTTTTGAAGGATTACATGGTCCTGACATTGTAATGAATGATGATTTACTCTGGATTGTGAATGATACAGAATAAGAAAACCTATGGAAGTTCCTTACAAAGATAATGGAAATCTCTGAATTTTAAAAAATTTAAAAATTGGTTTAGCAGCCATTACATCTATTAAACATACACTAAAAAATATAACATAATTGCTAATTCAAATTAAATAAAAGCAACAATTGAAATACTCCATGCACAGTATAGAGTGCTCAGATTAAATTCTTTCTCCATATGTTGAAAGCCAACAGGCCCTCACGGGACCTGCTGGAAAATTACTTCATCTGATATTAGACAGACATTTACAATAGCCATTTTAAAATTATTAAGACTTAACTAATCAGTTGCCTTATCAGTACATCCTCAGAAAAAAAATGCAGGACAGCCTTGGTCACCACAAAGGAATTCTGCTCCAGCTTACAGCTCCATTGCAAAAGACCCTGAAGTCCACTACCTTGCTGCACAGCCGATTGCAGTCTCTCACCCTTCTGCTCTGACCCAGGCTATCTGCCACATTAAAGGCTTCAGGAACTTCCCAAGGTGCTTACACCTTTCTTCTTGAGTGTTTACGGCAGCTGTATAAGGCAGTATTCAGTTAGGCCCCAGATGAGCTTTTCCTGCAGCAGAAACAGCCAGCTGTATTTGCATGTGGATCAGCAAACAGGGCCAAGAAAATCTGTGCTCAGACTGAAAAAAGAAAAAAAAAAAAAAAGAAAGAGCCTACTTGTAACTTCATCAGCTTTTCTCTAAGTACAATAGCCACATGAGTAATGTAATTATATAAACTAACTGGAAATAATTCCAAAACTCCCCCCCCCCCAAAACAATATGAAAATATTTTAATGTTCCACTATCCTACACATAGTGCTGAAACTATAGAAATGTGTGGCTGAACTTACAGCTACAGTTTAAGAAAAAACACCTTTCAAAAGCCATCTTGACAAACAAACAGCATGCACTTTATGGGACTTGAAATACATGGGAATCCAGATCTGTCTCCAGTGTCATGAGAGAGTCTGGTGTCGGAGGAAGCATTGAGTATTGAGTCACTGCTGACTCCAGCATCACCACTGTCACAGTGTCCAGCTAACACCAGCTGAGTTTAACATAATTGGACTGGACTGAGTCATGCTGGTCCTGTGTTGCAAGACAGCCAGCCAAATACAATGGGGACAGGATGCAAACAGCATAGATTAAGTAAATGAACCAGTACTGTATTAGATGCTATACTCACCAGTTACATGCTGTTTCTAAGACGGATGTTGTCAGAGATGAATTTAAATAACAAAAAGGGATGTGTGTGTGTGTGTGGCAGGGGAATGTTGGAAATGTAAGTCTAAATATCAGCTTACTGGTATGGGAATGGCTATATTAGCATTCCTATAGATGGGAAGCAAGGCCATGAAGCAGCCAAGAGTTGAGCCTCTAAGCATGTCCAATGTGAAATAGACATTTCCAGAAGCTAGAGCAGACCCAGCTGTGCTAATTATTCATGCCATTAATAAGTGCTGTTTCTTCTTTCCAACCAACCTGCCTCCTGAGTACTTATTAAACATTGCAATCGCTGCTAAACCTGTTTATGGGGAATAGCTTTATCAAAGTAATGAAATTATCAGAGAAAAGATTCAGGAATAGCAAAGGAACATTGTGGTGAATGACAACCAGAGACTGTTCCAATAGCTTACGAATTTGGCAAAGCGGTAGTGGGTTCTTCTCTTATGAAGGTCAATTAAAAATTCTAGCTGTACTGTAAACATCATTTTCCATATAACAGTGCCACACAATGTCCAAAGTAGTCCCTTAATACAAAATATCAATTCGATTTTCCTCAGGAGATTAGCTCTCCTTTTGCAATGCAAATATTTTCAAGTGTACTAAACACATTCTAGCACCTCAGTATAGGGACTAAACTATTTGCATGCAAAATTACCCAAAGTAGGCAGACTGGCACAAGCTTATGCTTCTGCCATATGTGCTGAAGAATTTGAGCCAGAAAACTAGTAGTATCTGGATACTATTTACAATTTAAATTTGATTATACATTATTATTCAAAAGAGAAAATAAATAAAAAGTTTTCATTAAAATTAATGCTATATGTGATGCTAAGTTAACCCCAATGTTATCTGACTACACTTTTCCAGTTAAAAACATGGTCCAGGAAATGCAGAGAATTTTCATATTACGACTGTGGCTTTTTTTTTTTTTTCTCAGTGCTTCTACTTTTTACATACATTTTTAAAATCTGAAACCTATATCGCTCACATTTCTTTTAGACATTAGTACTTGTGTCACTTCACATTATCTCCTGCACGCTGTGCGTAGCAGGTTGTCACTGAACTTTGTAGTATGGCAGAGTAAAAACCAAATTTTTTTGCCTGGGTAAGGATTCGGGGCCTACCACGGCTTTTGTTTGCACCGCAATTAAGTTTGGAGGAACTCCACGGATTTTGGATGAGTGACTGCGGTTTTGTATTGACAAAATGGAAAAACAATCAGACCTGCTGTACTTAGCAGTGAAATACCAGAATGTGAAGAACACAACTCTTGTGCTTCAAAAGTTCATAGAAACACCATTTTCCAGAAACAACGATCAGCACAACATAGGATGGGGGACAGAGGGAGGGGATTTTGCCTGCCGTTCCAGCTGCGCTTATACTCTTGCTGGACCTTTGCCTGTGGCACCTGTTGACAAACTGACTGGTAGCAATAGCCACCTTCAGTGCCAGTGCTACGACGGGCTGATGGCGCAGTTGTCACCTGCCGAGGGAACCCGGGCTGGTGCGGCTGTGCTGTGCTGTTCTGCCTACCCTACCCGCTAGAAGCAGCAGGGAGAACCTGACTGAAGCCAGCTTTGTGCCTGCGTGTAAGTGCTGGAAATGTGAGTCACAGATATAATTTATCTGGCTTCAAGTACCATCACCCTGAGGAGCTGGGTGTTTAATAACATCTTTCCCTTGCCTCAGTGCTAGGTGGTGTCTCTGTATCTTCAGGTAATATCTATACTTTGCATGTGAATAACTTTTAGTGGGAAGAAATACCTCACCTTTTTGGCTCTTTTACACTTAGAGGAAATCCAAGGACCTAAAAGTGGTAAGTAAGACCAAAACAAAACAAAATTTAAGGAATGTGCCTTCAAAATCAGTTTTGAACTCTAGGACCAGAACAATTTCCAGACAAAACTGTCTGATTTCTTTTTTCCTAATTTGTGTCCATGTTTTACCTTAATTGAGTCTAACAGAGTGGTAAGCAGATCTGCAGAGTGACTGGGAAGGGGGAGCCATCAACACAAGGCATTTCTCTCTCTCCGGAGCAGCAGAGACACCACCAGACCACCTTGCCCTGCTCACGYTTACCTTCACTGTCAAGACAGTGGAGCACTTCCTGTGGAAACCTGTTTTCAGTCAAAACAGAACCAGGTCCCCTGTGTATCTCCTTCTACCTGATGTCTAGAAACAAATCACTTGACTCACAGAAGAAGAGAAGTACAAGGAGCTAGCGCTTGCTCTAGTGCCAGCATCCCAAGTTAGCAGATATTCTTCCCAAACAGAAAAGTAAATGAAAATACTAGGTTTTCTTTCTCTCCTAATGAAATCTGGACACAGAGAGAAAATTCTTGGCTGATACAAAATTGACATACCTTCTGTGGCCCTTTGGGTATGCCGAACTGAACAAAGATTTTTTTTTTTTCTTGTTATTGCCTCTTTTCAAGATAAAACTGATCAAGTTTGATCTCACCACAACCATGGCATCAAAGTATGCACACATGTTTATTCAATGTATGCTAATATCACTCAAAAATGCTTAACCTCATGCCTCTCTCCCTTTAAACTGGTTACAGTGCGTCACATGTCCAAACCAACAAAAACACRTTTTTAGGTTCGATTCTGTCTTCCTAAAAATCGTCATGTTTGATTTTTTTTCAGTCTCAGAAACACTAAACAAACGCCTTGGTGCATGAACTCTTTCCTGAGAAGATTTTGCTGTAAGAGCCAACTTTTCTGCTGCACTGACTTTCCAAAAACATCCCACAAAAGTACTCAAAATTTGCGGTTGTGTAGAAAGTTTAGTGGAAATTCTCCATGTTACTTCTCTACCCTTGTGTATTAATACCAGTGCATTTTAAGCGGTGGTTTAATTTCAAACATTGAATTAATTAAGTGGCAAAAACCAGCCGGCAAACCTGCTACTAAAAGGCATGCCAACATCTCCCTCTACTGCCCGCGGGGGGGGAAAGCAGCGGCCGGGCACTCCTGGAGGGGAAACCTGGGGTTTCATCCCAGGGCGCCCTGAAAGTGGCTGGCATTTAGGCTGTGCGGTGCAATCAGCCGTCGACTCTAGCAGTTTCCCAGTTCACTCACTGCGGGAGCAAACCCATTAAATGCAAACACTTCCCTTTTGCATCTTTCAGATGAGCCTTTTTGCTAGAAATGTGCATTGCTGAACACCCTGTGTAATGAACTCTTCGGTGTGTTGCTCCCTCTGCCAAAAAAAATCAACTTGCAGGCACATACTAGAAAGTACATCCTTGCACAGTGCAAATCTGAAAGGTGTCTTTCACCAGCATTTCTCTCCTCAGCTTCACAGAAAATCAAGTCTCCTTTGAAAAGTCTCTGAGAAACTTTTAGAAGCCTGTTTGGCAACTTTAAAATACAGAGATGGGAAAATAAAGTCAACTTTTGCATGCATAAACGGAGGGTAAGTATTCTTGAAAATTAGGAACAGGGTCCGTCTGTGGCTGGCTTTTGAACAAATGTGCAAGCAAGATGTGCAAAGTCTCTCTGCCACACAGGCATCTTCTTGCTAGGGCCATCTGTGACAGCAGACGCTGCACAGGGGAGAGGGTGGCTATGGGGTCATAGTTCCCCCTTCCAGCCAAAGAGAATGACCTGCAGAGCCAGTGATGCCTGCTTTCTCCTACGAAGAGTGCTGTGTCATTGCAGGAGTTCAAGATTACCTCCAGAAGGGCTCTCAGCTGTGACATTTCTACCTCTTTTGAGTACAGGATGAGGCTCAAGTTAGTTTTCAAAGGATATGACTCCAATAGAAGAGTCATACCCTTTTGTTTCTGTCTCTGTGATTAAGTTTTCCTTCTTTATCTAAACCCATGCAAACCTGTCAACCGCATCACCCATCTCTGCTTAGAATTGCTATCCTCTGAGCACCTGAAATAACATATGACAGACCTATCCAGACTCACTCATTTGAAGTGAGCTGTCTCCTCTTACTTTTGGCTTCATTTTCATGCAGCCGTAAAGATTCACGGCATATATCAATGGAAAATGTAATATAACACTCAGAAGTTTTCAAATCTCACTCATTCAAATGAGTGTGACTTGACAAGTCTGATGTGATAAAATAATGCAAAGAGTTTTAAAGACTTCACTTAAATACACAATGAAATGAAACTTTTTTCTTTCCTTTCTTTTTTCTGCTTTTTTTTTAAACTTTAGAAATGAATTCTAAAAAGCTGCATCAAACTGATGGAAAATAGGGAGACTCTTAGTGTAAAGCCAGTCATTTCTCACCTCAAAGTAAGAGTGCTTTGCAGTCACCCTCACTTACACTGGCAGAGTTTTACAGGGGGATGTGGAGATTGGGGTGAGACAGGCAATTGGAAAGATATGAAAGACTAAGGAATTGCATACAATGGAGTAGTGGCTTTATGAGAATAAACATGCAAAGAAAGAATTATAAATTAACAAAGAAATTAGCTGCAGCACACCGTAGCTTGCATGGCTACCACACTGTAAATGCAGGGAAGAAGAGAGAGGAGAGAACAGAAAGAAATAAAAGCTGGTAAAAAAGATCACACATCTGCTTCCGGATGGGTCCTTCAGTTGGTGGATTACGTTTTCAACTGTTGGATGATTAGATGCTGTGGTAGTGAGCACCATTTTAAAATGGTTGGATTGATTTGATGGGAAAGTATCTACACATATTGAAAAAGCAAAGGGTTTACAGGTGCTGGTGTGTTCTAGTCATCACAGGTATTGGAGACTTAAAGCAAAAATGTCAAACTTGGGTAGCTAAGCATAGGCTTCTATATTTCTATTTGATACATAAATAGTTGTGGATGAGTCTTCAGAAGAGCTAGAATCACACAAGTTCTGTTGTGGATGGCAGGACCAGAAGGTTCACATCTCCTTTGAAAGGCCTTCTTATTTATTTAGACCTGTGAATCCAGCTTCTTAATTTTRTGAACCCTGTTTTAAAGGCCAGCCTCAAATAATTTAAATGTAGCAAGATCTAATGAAGAGGACTATACTTCTTATGACTTACAACTCCCTACTGAAGTGAGACTTGATTGGAAAGACATATACATACACATCCTGTTTACTTTAGTGGGAGCTCCAGCTRCAGCAGATGGAAGAAAATACCTCCTAGATTAGCCTTTTTGCAGCTTCCTCTAAAGCATATATTACTTCCTGCTCTCAAAAAGAAGAAATTTGTCTAAATGGATCACTTTTTTAATCCATCATGTGGCAAACCTTGTCTTCCTACTATGCAGAATTAATGTCTGTGCTAGAAATGAAGTGCTTTTCTTATTGCTGAACTACCTGTGCATTACGAGTATTAGATTCTTGCTTGTTTAAAGCCACACTGAGTTTCACACAGTGTCAAAATTCCACCATGCCATTGTGCTAAATGTGAACAATTCGACACTGCTCAGCATCCCGTATAGCTACTTGCTATTTCGTATCTATGACACTAGCTGACTTCTGTAATACCTTGGATCTCCTTCGGACAGCCAAAATAAACAGAAGACAGAAGAAAGCCCTACAAAGTGGTGACAGACAAAGCAAAGGAGCCAAAGACGAGAAGTCTGGGACTGATAGGCAGAGAGCTCTCCACCAGATAGTGCAACTAGAACTTTGTTTAATTCCTACTTCAGAAACCAAACTTCATTCCCACCTTAAGTTTCTATAGACTCCCACAGTCCTTCCATCTGGAAGGGACTTTGAGAGTCTCCAGTCCAACCTCCTGCTCCAAGCAGGAGTTCAACACTGAATTCAGGTCAGGTTGCTTAGGACTTTGTCCAGCTGGTTCCTGAAAACCTCCAATGATGGAGATGGCACAACCTCTCTGGGCAATCTGTTCTACGGCTTAATTATCCTTACAGTGAAATTTTGTTTCCTAATATCCAGTGAGAACCTCCCCTATTTCAGTTTATGACCATTGTGTCTCATCCTCCACCTGAACACCTTAGAAAACAGTGGGGCTGCATGTCTTTAGTCGCCTCCCTTTGGTGCCTGGGCTGCTGTTGTGTGCTTCTGAAGGTGCTTCTGAAGCTGTCCCTTCTCCTGGCTGAACCAGTCCCAGTCCTGCAGCCTCTCCAGGGCAAGGGCTCCAGGCCTACCATCTCGATTGCCACCTCTGACCTTTCTTGTAGTTCTCTCATCTTCTTTCTTGCCCTTTTTGAAGATCACTGCAACATTTTACTTTCTCCTGACATCAGGAGATTTTCCCAGAAACTTTCAAAGATCAAACATCCTTAGATGCTTCCTACCAGGTCCCAGGGACTCACAGGGGTCAAGATTACTCAAGAATCATAGAATCATAGAATCATTTAGGTTGGAAAAGACCTCTAAGATCATCGAGTCCAACCGTAAACCTAACACATGCCTAACACCATGTCCCTAAGCGCCATCTCTACATGTCTTTTAAATACTTCCAGGGATGGTGACTCAACTACTTCCCTGGGCAGCCTGTTCCAGAGCTTGACAACCCTTTCGGTGTAGAAATTTTTCCTAATGTCCAATCTAAACCTCCCCTGGTGTAACTTGAGGCCATTTCCTCTCGTCCTGTCGCTAGTTACTTGGGAGAAGAGACTGACACCCACATCATTACAACCTCCTTTCAGGTAATTGTAGAGCACGATAAGGTGTCCCCTCAGCCTCCTTCTCTCCAGGCAAAACAACCTCAGTTGTCTCAGCTGCGCCTTGTAAGACTTGTGCTCTAGACCCTTCACCAGCTTCGTTGCCCTTCTCTGGACACGCTCTAGCACCTCAATGTCCTTCTTGTAGGGAGGGGCCCAAAACTGAACACAGTATTCCAGGTGGGGCCTCACCAGTGCCGAGTACAGGGGGACGATCACTTCCCTAGTCCTGCTGGCCACACTATTTCTTCTTGGATGAACAATGCTATTGGCCTCCTTGGCCACCTGGGCACACTGCTGGCTCATATTCAGGTGGCTGTTGACCAACACCGCCAGGTCCTTTTCCGACAGGCAGCTTTCCAGCCAGTCTTTCCCAAGCCTGTAGCGTTGCATGGGGTCGTTGTGACCCAAGTGCAGGACCCAGCACTCAGCTTTGTTGAATGTCATCCAGTTGGCCTCAGCACATCGATCCCGCCTGTCCAGATCCCTCTGCAGAGCCTTCCTACCCTCAAGCAGATCAACACTCCTGCCCAACTTGGTGTCATCTGCAAACTTACTGAGGGTGCACTCAATCCTCTCACTCAGATCATTGATAAAGATATTAAACAGAACTGGCCCCAAYACYRAGCCCTGGGGAWCACCACTTGTGACYGGCCACCAACTGGATTTAACTCCATGTACCACAACTCTTTGGGCCTGGCCTTCCAGCCAGTTTTTTACCCAGTGAAGAGTACGCACATCCAAGCCATGAGCAGCCAGTTTCTCCAGGAGAATGCTGCGGGAACCGCTGTCAAGGGCTTTACTAAAGTTCAGGTAAACAGCATCCACAGCCTTTCCTCATCCACTAAGTGGGTCACCTTGTCATAGAAGGAGATCAGGTTAGTCAAGCAGGACCTGCCTTTCATGAACCCATGCTGAATGGGCCTGATCACCTGGTTGTCCTGTACGTGCCGTGTGGGGGCACTCAAGATGATCTGCTCCATAACCTTCCCCGACACTGAGGTCAGACTGACAGGCCTGTAGCTCCCCAGATTCTACTTCCAGCCCTTCTTGTAGACGGGCGTCACATTTGCTAACCTCCACTCAACTGCGACCTCCCCGGTTAGCCAGGACTGCTGAAAAATGATGGAAAGTGGCTTGGTGAGCACTTCCACCAGCTCCCTCAGTACCCTTGGGTCGATCCCATCTGGCCCCATAGACTTGTGTGTATCTAAGTGGTGTAGCAGGTGGCTAACCATTTCCCCTTGGATTATGGAGGCTTCATTCTGCTCCCCTTCCTCGTCTTCCAGCCCAGGGGGCTGGGTACCCCAAGAACAATTGGTTCTACCATTAAAGACTGAGGCAAAGAAGGCATTAAGTACCTCATTTTCCTTATCCCTTGTCACTATGTTTCCCCCCACATCCAATAAAGGATGGAGATTCTCCTTAGCCCTCCTTTTGTTGTGAATGTATTTATAGAAACATTTTTTACTGTCTTTTACCACAGTAGACAAATTAAGTTCTGAGTCAATCCTCATCCACTGCTGGTAGCACATCTTCTCCTTGGACCCTGTCAGGGGAGACCTGGGAGATTGTTTCCGTGAAGGCCAAAGCAAAGAATACAGGGTATCTCAGCCTTTTATATGTCTACTGTCACTAATTCAACTGCCTCATTTAGCTGCATGATGACATGTTCCTTTTTTATTCTTTTTATTCACCTGTGCAGATAGAAGCTTATCTTGTTGCCCTTGGTGTGCTTTGGCAATTTCAACCTTACCTGAACTTCAGCTTTCCTGACAATATCCCTGCATGCCCAGACAATGTTTCTATGGTCTTCCTTTGCTGCCTGTCCTCATTTCCACCTCCTGTGTAAGACCCTTTGCACTGGGGCTCAGCCACGTCTTCCCATTTAGCCAAGGTGGTCTTGTGATAGGTTGACTATTTTCCTGAAAATCTGGATGACTTGGAGCTTGGAAGAGATTGCCCCTGAAGATTGCCCCTTTTCTTTGCTGCAGTTGCAGTAGTTCCCCAAAGGTTTCATCATTCAGACAAAACCTTGCCTTGAATCAGCAGCAGTTGTCACTGCCATATGGTACTGGAGTTGTTTTTCATATACAGCTATGTTATTTACTGCTGCACAATAAATGCACAATACTCACAATATTAAAAATATGTCAGCCTTTCCTTTTTGTGTGACTAGTTCATGAGTTGCTTATCTTTCTTTGCACATGCTTCAAGATTTGGTTGGGTGTTGCTCTGATATTGCTGTTGCGTAGGGGTCTGGGCTATGTTCCAGTTTTAAAGCCATGCTCCCTGAGGGAATAGTGGAGAGGAAAGTATTTTTCCCTTGGTAGCGGTGCATTTCTAGTAGATATAAAACATACCTGCATGCCTTGAATCTGTGTTGAATATGGGGGTAACTATTAACATGGAAGAGTTTGCTGAAAGGAATTCTTGCATACTCTTGCACAAATGGGAACTTATGGGCTTGCCACAGTTACAATGGATAAGAGGAGTTGGACTTTCCCATGTGTGATAATCATAAACACTGATGGGAAAATAAAAAGTCTCAAGAACTAGCTCTGAGCGCATCAGAGCACACTTGTGTGAGTAAAGGTGAATCTGGAAAGAGAGGAGGTAATACAGCCCCATGTGAATAATTTACAAGGCACTATACCTTTCAGTCTTCGGAAAATGCTCAAAACACAGCCTCAAGTTTCATGGGAAATGAGATTGTTAATCTAATTCTGAACAAACCTCCATGTGAATAATAGCCAACTCACCAGCTATCACACTTGATCAGCAGTCTGTACTGGAAGGCCCCAGGAGACATCCACACAGTTTGAAGACTGACTTGATATATTCAGTGGAGGATGATTTTCCACATGTGTGTATGTGTTTGTATGTGTGTTTTGAGGAATTTGTTCTCATAAGCTACTTTGTGCAATATTAGTTTTCATTCCTGAAGATGTTCACCTTCATTTAATTTAAATAAAAATTTGCAGAGAACAGGTATGATTTTTTTTTTTTTTGTTCCAGTCCTGCAGTTTGTATAATTTCCACACTTTCATTTGCGGGTATGGCATCTTATGCTGTTTGTGAACTGAAAGAGGGCATACTCATATGACTGCTAGATATTTTTCTTGTTTAGTGCAACATACCCTTTCATGGCATATGCTCTCAATTTCCTTTCTTCCTTTAGCACCATTAAGTGACATTTCTTTACCATGAGGAGTAAACTGCCTAACAGCTCCTATTCCTCACCTATCTACATCAAGTGGATTTTCACCAGACTCCTTTGTATTGACTACATTACTGCTGTTTCCCATTAGGCTGAAATTTCATCACATTTCTGCAAGTTCTTTCCTCAAGCTTACTGCTACAAAGACTTAAACTAATTCATCCTAATTCTCCTTTCTGTAGTCTCTTTTCAGATGTATGTCTTTTCTGAAGGCCTATGAGCAGCTTATAGGCACAAGTGCAGGGTACCTTTGATATGAAAGCCAATTCCTCTCAAGTACTGTATGACTGACCCTACAAATGATTCTTTTCTGACTTCCTTTTCAGAAGCTTTACCAATCCTGAGCATACCTCTTTCTTCTTCTGTAACCCCTTTCTTCTAGTACTCTAAAAGCCTTTGCATGTTGTGCATGATCCTTCATTTACCAGACCCTGTCTATTCCTGATTTTTAAATGAACGGAGACTGAATGTTATTTTTTTCTGTTTTAGCACAGTTCTTCCTGCACCACCCACTTTGGAGTCTTACAGTATACTCAATTGTAGTGGGTAAAAGTAATGCGCACTAAGGTTTGCAGTTTGCCTGCAAATTGAGATGAACAAATATTATTACACCGATGAGGGAAGGACAAACTGAGGCATGGAGAGATGCTGAAGCTGAGTGTTGCTCTATATGGAGTAAAATCCATATAATCTGATGCACAGAACAGTGATCTGTTTACATAGTTAATTTTGTTTCATTGCTGTAAGTACATTTCCAATCACTGAAATCACAGGTGTTGATCTTGACTCTCACTATAGCCCAAAGAATACACTGCAATTAATATACGGCTCTGACTGGAGCTCCATTGTTGTTTAAATAAAATCAGAACAACCTAATAGCTACAGGTGGATAAACAACAAGCATACCATTGCAAGGACAGATTGAGGCTTATCTGAGTAGCCTTCTACTGCTCTGTGAGCACAGGTTGGCTTGTAGGATTCTCTGCTGAGCAGAACAGGCAGCCTGAGGTTGATTCAGCCTGGGGGCCCTGATGGCCAATAGGCAGCCCAATGGCATTAAATCAACTTTGCTCCGATTCCCCCTAAGCTTTACTTGTTCTGTTCTTCATGCTTGCCCTGCAGAGGTGCAGCTCAAAAGCTAACCAGCAATATTTTACAACACCAAGTAACCTGTCAAAACTTCCTAAGGTTGTTTCTTCTCTGACCTTTCCTCTTTACTTCACACCTCTTGACTGCATCATTGTCTGTGTTTCACTGGCTCTTTTCTCTTTTTATTCTAAATTGAACTTTTAAATTTGAATATTATAAACAAAACATTCTACCTGTCCCCTCATCTTAGTCAGTATGATTTAAACAAATTAAAGCCCAGTCAGGGTCAGGTGAGTGACTACATGGTATGTCCTTTGGTTTTAAGCTTTAGGCTTTCAGGCATTCAGACAGATGCAGCAAGTTAAGACATACGGAGTCTGGAAAAATACTGCTAGGGCCTTGTTTTCTAAGAACATTAGAGAGAGAATTTGTTGTTAGAGTAAATTAATACTAATAAACATATGAATGAAGGAAAAAGAATATTAATAAATAAAGAAAAGAGATGGAATAAAGAGTCTCCTTGGTCCTGGAAAGCACAATTCAAGGCTTGAATCATGTCTACTTGGGTTATGAGCTCTGTCCTGAGCTATGTGTAGGAAAGCAGGCATCAGAAGTTCTAATTCCAATGAAAAGTTTGTCCTGGTGGAATTTTCCTTCCTCATTTTGGGATTGAAATATAAAATGGAAAACCAGGGAAACAATCAGATCTCGGTCCCTTTTTCAATTGCTCCAGAAACTGAATTTACCTACTCAGAAGTGGGAGCCTACATCTCTACTCTTAACCCCTTCCCAAAGCCTCACATCACAGAAGCATGTAAGGCTGGGTTATGCAGGAGTCATGCCCCCTGCTTCAGGCTGTGTACAGAGGGGTGGGCTTTAGATCTGCTCATAGAGGATACCTGCATGCTCTTGCCCTGCTGGATTCCCAATGCTGCTCCCAGCAGCTCATCTCCCAGCTACCAGCAGTGGCTCTGCTCAGGTATTCACCTTGGGAGAGACTTCCCTGTGAACAGCCAGATGGGCAGAGCACCCAGAGCACCTCCCGCGGCCAGCACCAGCAATTAAGAGAGTCAGAGTTACGTCCCTGCCTCTGGCAAGGTTTGAGTGTTGGGATGGTTTTGTGGCATCACAGTGTAGAGTCCCTTCCCCTCCTCTCCCAAAACATGAGACACCTTGGAAGCTAGCTGTGTGGTGCAGCTCCGCTGGAGCCTGTGTTGTGAGGGTGCCTGGGGCTAGGATGTGGCTTCTAATATGAAAACAAATGAATTAAATGTTGCCATCCTGTTGCTCCACAAAACCACCACCCAGCTCAGCATGTCTGGCAGGCGTGTTTCTCTAGAATTAGTGAGGTTAATTTTTGGCTTGGAGGTACAGTGTGAAGAAACCGATCCTTCTGCTGTGTCCTGTGGATGTAGGGGGAAGCTGCTATTGTTTGTCCCTTCCCTGGGCTCTGGCACTTTAAAAATAACATAGATGTTAAGAGGTGTCCTAGTTTTGGCTAGGATATAGTTAAATTTCTTCCTAGTGCTGTGTTTTGGATTTGGTATGAGAACAACATTGGTAACACACTGATGTTTTCAGTTGTTGCTAAGTAGTCTACTAGCCAAGGACTTTTCAGCTTCCCATGCTCTGCCAGGTGCACAAGAAGCTGGGAAGGAGCATAGCCAAGACAGCTAACCCAACTGGCCAACGGGGTATTCCATACCATATGACGTCATGCTCAGTATAGAAATAGGAGATGTGGTCCAGGAAGCAGCAATCGCTGCTTGGGTATTTGTCGGTGGGTGGTGAGCAATTGCATTGCGCATCACTCATTTTGTATATTCTACCATTTCCCCCCCCCCCCCCCTTCCTTTTCTGATCTATTAAACTGTCTTTATCTCAATCCACAAATTTTACTTTTTTTTTTTTTCCGATTCTCTCCCCCATCCCACTGTGGCAGGGGCAGTGAGTGAGCAGCTGTGTGGTGTTTGGCTGCCTGCCGGGTTAAACCACAACAGTCCTTTTTGGTGCCCAATGTGGGGCATGAAGGGTTGAGATAATGACAGATCTGACCAAAGCTTGTTAAGGCAAAATGTGTTATAAGCATTCATTATATTGGTTCAATAGTCGCTGGTTACAATGTTGATTTATTGGCTCTCAAAGTTGTGGGGCGGGCTCACAATGTTGTGTTATGTAATACCTTACTTGCAGTATATGTTCCCTGTTGTGCTGTTTATCACTGCTCGGAACTGGGTCAAGGTTATCATTTTGCTGCACTGTGTAACACTGTTTCATGATGTGATAAAATCATTGGTTGTGAGTCTAATCTGGTATTTGTACACAGCATTGCCGTCATCTCTGTACCTTGGGAACCACCTCTCGGAAACTATTAATAATTACACAACTCTTTACCTTTTCTCCTCAGAGAAACAATTTACGGAGGGGGACACTTTCCCCCACTCCTTCGTCTTCCCTTTCATATCTCCAGAAACCCCTTTTTCTTCTGTCCTCTTCATGAAGACCTCCACAACAGTTCTTGAGAATGTTGAATATCCTTTGGATGTTCAAACAAGCATTTCATATTGCTATGTCTCCTGAATGTGGTTCAGGTTTTGTTTAGGGTTAAACAACTATTTAGGAATACCGTCCAGAAATCAACCCCAGCAACAGACACTGTGGCTACTCAAACCCCTGCGACAGGCACTGCGGGTACTCCAACCCCTGTGACAGGCACTGCAGCTACTCAAACCGCGGTGACAGGCACCGTGGGTACTCCAAACCCCCACGACAGGCACTGCAGCTACCCAAACCCTGGCGACAGACACTGCAGTTACTCCAACCGCAGCGACAGTCACTGTGTCTGAACCAGAGAACCAACCTGTGCTGGTATCAGTCGCCCCTATACAGAAGAGGAAATACACAAGAAAATCGGCTCGTAAGGGAGGAAGATGAACAAGGGCCATCACGAGAACAGGAGAAGGAAGAGGCAGAAGCCATAAATGAGATGGTAACCACCTGATCCCTATCTCTGACTGAGCTGCGAGATATGTGAAAAGATTTCAGTGGTTGTCCAGGTGAGCACATTGTCACCTGGCTGCTCCAATGCTCGGATAACGGGGCCAGTAGCCTGGAATTAGAGKKTAGGGAAGCCAAGCAGCTGGGATCCCTTTCTAGGGAAGGGGGCATTGACAAAGCGATTGGAAAAGCGGCACAAGTCCTCAGCCTCTGGAGGCGACTCCTGTCAGGCGTGAAGGAAAGGTATCCCTTCAAGGAAGATGTTCTATGTCACCCAGGCAAGTGGACCACCATGGAGAGAGGTATCCAGTACCTGAGGGAATTAGCCATGCTGGAGGTGATTTATGATGACCTGAACAACGAGCAGTTACCCAAAGATCCAGATGAAGTCAAGTGCACCCGACCCATGTGGCAGAAGTTTGTACGGAGCGCACCAGCATCGCATGCAAACTCATTGGCAGTAATGGCCTGGAAAGATGGAGAGGAACAATTGGTGGATGAATTGGCTGGGCAACTCTGGCAATATGAAGAAAGTCTCTCTTCCTCCCTATGGGCCTGCATCTCTGCTGTGGAGAAACTGTCCCAGGAAGTCCAGCAACTCAAAGAAGGTATGTCCTATTCCCCACCTGTACAGACCAGTATCTCAGCCATTAGGAGTAAGCGTTCCTCTGCTCAAGAGAGAAGATATAGTGGATACACACCATGGGGTACCCTGTGGTTTTACCTGCATGACCACAGAGAGGACATGAGGAAGTGGTATGGAAAATCTACCTCAACCCTAGAGGCATGGGTACATGAGTTGCAAGGAAAAACAATCACAAAAGGGGGTTCTTCCAGGAAAATTGCTGCTCCAGTTTCCAGTGAGCAGTTCCCCAGACAGAGCAGAACGGCTGATTTCACTTCCGATTTTAATAAAGGGACTTTTGATTCACATCTACAAGAAGTGAGTAACGAGTACTATGACCAGGACTAGAGGGGCCCTGCCTCCAGCCAGGTGGAGGAAAGGGACAACCGGATTTACTGGACTGTGTGGATTCGATGGCCTGGCACATCAGACCCACAGGAGTGTAAGGCTCTCGTAGACACCGGTGCACAGCGTACCCTGATGCCATCAAGCTATAAAGGGGCAGAACCCATTTGTATTTCTGGAGTAACAGGGGGATCCCAAGAGCTGACTGTATTGGAGGCTGAAGTGAGCCTAACGGGGAACGAGTGGCAGAAGCACCCCATTGTGACTGGCCCACAGGCTCCGTGGATCCTTGGCATAGACTACCTCAGGAGAGGGTATTTCAAGGACCCAAAAGGGTACCGGTGGGCTTTTGGTGTAGCTGCCTTGGAGACAGAGGAAATTAAACAGCTGTCCACCTTGCCTGGTCTCTCAGAGGACCCTTCTGTTGTGGAGTTGCTGAGGGTCAAGGAAGAACAGGTGCCAATGGCTACCACAACGGTGCACCGGCAGCAATATTGCACCGAGACTCTCTGATTCCCATCCATAAGCTGATTCGTCTATTGGAGAGCCAAGGAGTGATCAGCAAGACTCACTCACCCTTTAATAGTCCCATATGGCCAGTGCGAAAGTCTAATGGAGAGTGGAGACTAACAGTAGACTATCGTGGCCTGAACGAAGCCACGCCACCGCTGAGTGCTGCTGTGCCGGACATGCTAGAACTTCAATATGAACTGGAGTCAAAGGCAGCCAAGTGGTATGCCACCA
>JAYKAV010000678.1:1659848-1710377 GCA_035582835.1 Phoebastria nigripes
TATGGGGCAACACAGCAGAAGAAGTTTCTGAGAAAGGGGAGAGAAGAGTCCAAATCCTTCTGAAGGCCGGTTTTGCTGTAAAACAAAGTAAGGTCAAGGGACCTCCACAGGAGATCCAGCTTTTAGGAATAAAAAGGCAGGACGGACGTCGTCAGATCCCAATGGATCTGTCGTCAGATCAACAAAATAACAGCCATGTCCCCACCAGCTAGCAAAAAGGAAACACAAGCTTTCTTAGGCATTGTGGGTTTTTGGAGAATGCATATTCCAGATTACAGTCAGATCGTAAGCTCTCTCTATCAAGTGACCCGGAAGAAGAATGACTTCAAATGGGGCCCTGAGCAACAACAAGCCTTTGAACAAATTAAACAGGAGATAGTTCATGCAGTAGCCSTTGGGCCAGTCYGGGCMRGMCAAGATRTRARRAATGTGCTCTACACCGCAGCCGGGGAGAATGGCCCTACCTGGAGCCTCTGGCAGAAAGCACCAGGGGAGACTCGAGGTCAACCCCTGGGGTTTTGGAGTCGGGGATACAGAGGATACGAGGCCTGCTATACTCCAAGTGAGAAGGAGATATTGGCAGCATATGAAGGAGTTTGAGCTGCTTTGGAAGTGGTTGGTACTGAAGCACAGCTCCTCCTGGCACCCCAACTGCCGGTGCTGGGCTGGATGTTCAAAGRSAGGGTCCCCTCTACACATCATGCAACTGATGCTACGTGGAGTAAGTGGGTTGCGCTGATCACACAACGGGCTCAAATAGGAAACCCCAGTCACCCAGGAATCTTGGAAGTGATCACGAACTGGCCAGAAGGCAAAGATTTCAGCATACCGCCAGAGGGAGAGGTGACGTGTGCTGAGGAGGCCCCACTGTATAATAAACTACCAGGAAATGAGAAGCAATATGCCCTGTTCACTGATGGGTCCTGTCGTCTTGTGGGAAAGCATCGGAGGTGGAAGGCTGCTGTGTGGAGTCCTACACGACAAGTTGCAGAAACTGCCAAAGGAGAAGGTGAATCAAGCCAGTTTGCAGAGGTGAAAGCCATCCAGCTGGCTTTGGATATTGCTGAACAAGAAAAATGGCCATTACTTTATCTCTACACTGACTCACGGATGGTGGCAAACGCCCTGTGGGGGTGGTTGCAGCAATGGAAGCAGAACAACTGGCAGCGCAGAGGCAAACCCATCTGGGCTGCCGCATTGTGGCGAGGTATTGCTGCCCGGATAGAGAACCTGATTGTAAGAGTACATCATGTAGATGCTCAYGTACCCAAGAGTCAGGCCACTGAAGAACATCAAAACAACCAGCAGGTGGACCAGGCTGCTAAGATTGAAGTGGCTCACGTGGATCTGGACTGGCAACATAAGGGTGAATTATTTATAGTTTGGTGGGCCGAAAACACTTCAGGCCATCAAGGAAGAGATGCAACATATAGATGGGCTTGTGATCGAGAGGTGGACTCAACCATGGACACTGTTGCACAGGTTATCCATGAATGTGAAACATGCGCTGCCATCAAGCAAGCCAAGCGAGTAAAGCCTCTTTGGTATGGAGGACGATGGCTGAAATATAAATATGGGGAGGCCTGGCAGATTGATTATATCACACTCCCACAAACCCGCCAAGGCAAGTGCCATGTGCTCACCATGGTGGAAGCAACTACCGGATGGCTGGAAACATATCCCGTGCCCCATGCCACTGCCTGGAACACTATCCTGGGCCTTGAAAAGCAAGTCTTATGGCAACATGGCACCCCAGAAAGAATTGAGTCAGACAACGGGACTCATTTCCGAAACACCCTCATAGACACCTGGGCCAAAGAGCATGGCATTGAGTGGGCATATCACATCCCCTATCATGCACCAGCCTCTGGGAAAATTGAACGATACAATGGACTGCTAAAGACTACACTGAGAGCAATGGGTGGTGGGACATTCAAGCATTGGGATACACATCTAGCAAAAGCCACCTGGCTAGTCAACACCAGGGGATCTTTCAATCGAGCTGGCCCTGCCCAATCAAAAGTTTTATGTACTGTAGATGGGGATAAAGTTCCTGTAGTGCACATTAAAAATATGCTGGGGAAGACAGTCTGGGTTAGTCCTGCCTCAGGCAAGGGAAAACCCATTCGTGGGATTGCTTTTGCCCAAGGWCCTGGGTGYAYTTGGTGGGYAATGCGAAAGGATGGGGAAGTCCGATGTGTACCTCAAGGGGATTTGATTTTGGGTGAAAATAGCAAATGAACTGAATTGTATGATGTTAATTGCTATATAATACTGTATGTCATCACTTCTATGGTTGCTATATGTCATATCAATGGTATTACAGTAAAAATCACCACGATTAATGAAGAATGAACTTTGATGAAACCAACAAAGTGCAACGATGATAGAACCGGACAAGCACAGCGATAATGGAACCAGAACTGGCTTCAGCATGCAACAATCCAACACCACACACCATCTCTCCTGCCCTGAAGGACTGTTATGACAGATGGAGCCCAAAGTCATGGACTAAATGAACTCAATGGACACTTCAGAGGGATGGCCCATAGACAAACGGAATGATATGTGTGTGTATATATCAAAAGACAAGAAAAGTGGTGGTGATTAATTGGAATGTATTGGAAAATGTGAGATCTAGGCATGACGTAGATGGATAGAATAAGGGGTGGATACTGTCCTGGTTTCAGCTGGGATAGAGTTAATTTTTTTCCTAGTAGTTGGTATAGTGCTATGTTTTGGATTTAGTATGAGAAGAATGTTGATAACACACTGATGTTTTTAGTTGTTGCTAAGTAGTCTACTAGTCCAGGACTTTTCATCTTCCCATGCTCTGCCAGGTGCACAAGAAGCTGGGAGGGAGCATAGCCAGGACAGCTAACCCAACTGGCCAACAGGGTATTCCATACCATACGATGTCATGCTGAGTATAGAAATAGGAGATGTGGTCCAGGAAGTAGTGATCGCTGCTTGGGTATTTGTCGGTGGGTGGTGAGCAATTGCATTGTGCATCACTCATTTTGTATATTCTACCATTATTATTATTATTATTATTATTATTATTATTATTATTTTCCCTTCCTTTTCTGTTCTATTAAACTGTCTTTATCTCAACCCACAAATTTTACTTTTTTTTTCCGATTCTCTCCCCCATCCCGCTGTGGGGGGGGCAGTGAGCTAGCAGCTGTGTGGTGTTTGGCTGTCTGCYGGGTTAAACCACAACAAGAGGCTTGCTTGTTGTTTTGTTGTTGCTGTAGTTGCTGTTTTTGTTGTTTGAAGAATCTCACTTGCCACTGCAACTCTCATCACTTCGTTCCTCTTCAGCATCCCCCTTCCTCTGCCTCCACCCACCCCACTTTCTTCTCCATCTCTTCCTCCATCCTTTTTGGTGATGTCACTGAGCTAGACCAGTCACCCACTCCCTGCCACCCTTACAGAAACCCTGCTCAAAGTGAGACTCTGCTGCAGTAATCTAATCTGGAATGTGCTATTTGATTTCAGCAGCTCAATTGGATCAGCCGCCTGCAGAGCTACACACTCTCCTGCCAGCTTGGCAGAGCGGAGCTTAACCACTTCCCTTCAAGGCCAGGTCTGGTAAGCATGGGATGTAGTTCCACCATGAATCAACTCAGAGCTGAAAGAAATAGCAGGAGCCCATGGAAAATATCCTATAGACTTAAGTAAGGTTAAATTAAATGAGAACTATTGACATCATCAGTTTTTTTGTACTTCGTTCTGCAGGCTGAAGATTTTTAATGGCGGCGAAGGGCAGCAAATTCCTTTTTGTCCCCTAGCAGCAGGAAACAGGTCACCTCCAGACTGTGTCCCCAGGTCTCTCATGACTCTCCTCCTTTGGCCTAGAATTTCAATTCTCCTCTTTCTGCTTGAACACACGTTAACTATAGCATTCAGGAGCGACCATTTCTATAACTATTGTGTCACTACCACACAGAATTATTTGGTGAAGGACATAATTATCCATCAGATTGAAAAGGCTGGTTTAGAAGCACCCACCCCAACCTCACACATTCAGTTTGACAGGAYTTCTTCCCAAGAGATCAGTCAGCATCTGCATGCTTGCAGGGTGCTCCAAAGTTCATGGTGCCTGGTGAGCCCAGGCGTTCATACCTCAAGCTAAAATAAACTGAAGAAAGCTTTTAAAATTATTGCGCAGCTTATAAAATGCAGCACTTGCTTCTCACGTCATGCCAGCTCTTTTGGTTCCACTCGTAAGCTTCTTCAGTGGCTGAACTCATAGACGGCTCTGCTTTTAAATYGTGCTAGGTGCAGTCCATAGGCTGTCAGCTGCCCTGGGAGGCAGTGTGCTGCTAAATATTTAATGTTTTCTTTTCTCTTCTTTTTTTTTTTTTTTTCCTTAGGAGACAAATATCTTACTCTTTCTCTTCTGGCTTCTTCACTGAGATGCAGTCCTCAGAGTCTGACAATCTGTCAACAACTTCTTAAAGTATTCAGGGTGGGGGTGGGAGTGGAAAACTTGTTCAAGTTCATGACCACTTTTTCTTGGAACTGGTCATCTGGGTTCCCCTCACCCGCTTCAAAGCTTGATTCAATTTTAAAACTTGTTAGATAAAGCACTATGCGCAATGCTATGGATAAAATAATTATTCCAAAATGTACCGTGGCAAAACTGTGTACCCAATGTTCAGCAGACGCTTTATTTAACACAGTTAATTTTCCTTTAGAATTCCTGCCCCATTCCCCCCTTGCTTCTTATCTCACAGGTCTTCATGTGTACATGTTTTCTCTATGGTATAGATGAACATCTTCTTTAAAGATCACATTGTTTCTTTTTCTTTTCCTCCTCATTATCAATAAACTCCAAAATGCTGAATTTTGTGTCCAACTTTAAAACTGATGACGTTAGGCCAAGTTCAAATTGAGCAATATGTGTGAGCATGTGAGACTTAAAAGGATTATTTGCCAACTCATGACCATTGAAGCTGTATTTTAGAGACTTATACTTGAAATCTTGCCAAGGAAAACAACTTTATGAGCTTTTATTACTGTCTATTCCTAAAGGAGGAATGATAGCTCCACTGATATTACCTCTAAGCTCTTCTACTCACCTTTACTTTACTCACTGCTGCCATAGGTTTTATGTTGTGAAAACAGATGAAACATAGGTGGCATTTGCCTTTCAAATATAGAGTAGATCAGGCCAATAAATTCTGGTTAAAAGAAGGATTCTCTTGAAAATGCAGAAGTTTGGTTACAATGCTGTGGTGCTTCAATAGCTATTAGTTTTTCACACTACGATATGCAATATTTGATCTGAACAGCATGAAGAAAATAGGCATATTCCTGACCCACTACTGGGTAGCAACAGAGCTCTGCATTATGCCTGCTTAGTAAGTGCTTTTTGATAAATAAAGAAGCCAAATCCATGGAGCCTCATTCCCACCCTGCCTACAGTACTCTTATTCTTTTGTAAATTCATGGAACTGTATAGAATTCAGTTATTTAAGCCTGCAGTGATTACATGAAAATGAACCAAATCTGATCACCACAAGAGAAAATAAAAATTTACAAAGCCCCTTTCCCCCCCCCCCCCGAAATATCTAAACAGATTTCAAAATAATACATGCATCTTTTGTGAAAATGTCTGTATTTCAAGGAGCTTCTGACAAAATGACTGTATGGCAAGGTGCTCCTGACAAAAGGCGATGAGGTGAAGAGTCTGGGCACTTAGGCTTCTGGCAGTCATGCTGCAAGGTGGAAGCCTGGGCACTGGGGCTTCTGCATGGCTCACCTGTTGTGAAGCCAGGACCTCCCAGAGTCACTGCTCAGGGGCTCCTTGGTGCCTCTGAGGGCTCCTTGGCAGCTGGTTCCTCTCTCAGGGCAGAAGGGTAGAGGATGCCATGGCTGAACCAAGGACTCTGCTGCTCAGTCTGCCAGCTCCATTTTCTTTCAGAACGAAATGTGTGCATTGTTTCAAAATGATGCTTCTGCCTAGACGTTTTCCTTCACAGGACATTTCAAAGTTTCTACTCTGTGCTCCAAAACATAATGCTTTTTCAGGATGTTGAAGTTTCAGAATGGAAATGAAGATTTCTGAACAGTGACACGTAACTAGTGCCTTTGCAATGCTGTTGGTAGGGAAGCCAAGGAGTGAAGTTACTTTGATCAAGTTTGAGGGGCAAAGAAAGAGCAAGGAAGAGCTCTTAATGGTATCGGTGCTGTGCATGTCTGTGAATACATGCAGGGTTTATTCTTTCAGTCTATGAAATCGACAACCATCCTTGTATATTTAGTTCAACTCAACTTCCTGCCCACCCCTCTTCTTCAGAAATTATTCAGGAATTGCACAAAATGTTAAAGTTCAGTGTTACTCAGAGAATAACACAGCTCAAAGCCAACCATATGGGGATGGGTTGGGAGTGCAAATGCACAAGGAATCACAGTCATGTGTCTTGGGGTTTAGTTTTCAGGCAGGTGTATGGTTACACTCCCCAGTTGGAGTGGCCTAGATTGAAGCTGCCTCCCACCTGGGAGCCATGTTGCTGAGCCCTGACACCAAACCCCATCCCTCACCCCCTCCTCTCTGATTTTATAAGATTGATGTCGGCCCTCAGGTTTCTAGTCACGTACTGTAGCTTGAGCCTCCTTGCCTGCCTGCACATCTTCTTTCTCATGAGTGGATTCTGCAAAAGAACCTGCCATTCTCCCTGTAGCGGAGACAATCATTGCTCCTTGCTTTTCTTCTCTTTCTAGAAACCTCCGTCATCTGCAATACAGCCCATTCTGCTGGAACCAGCTGCTCCTCACAAATGGATGAAGAGAAGATTTATTATCATCAGAACACATGGAAATTAGAAAATGGACTAATGGAAACCATTAATGTCCTCCTCTGAACAATCAGATGAATGGTAGATCAATGCAGTATATTAATAGATTGGAAATGATTTAAGACGATATAAACATTAAGTCTCAGGTATTAGATGGGAAAAAAGCAAGCAAGACAAGGACAGCACTCTATTATATCTATGAAAAATATAAAATACCATCTTTTAAGACATATTTCCTGTCCAGCATTTTGATATCTTTGAAGAGATAATATTGAAAAACTGCTCTGTATCCTTCCATAATACCACCTAACTTTGATATGAAACAGTCTGTCTCCTTACAAAGCAAATCTTATTGCAAGCCTGTAACAATGAATAAATCCTTTGTCGTGTATTCTACAGGTAGAATAATAATAATAGTCATAGTTTGCAGACAATAATTGTTACTTTTCTAATATCAATGGCTCTTTTGTTTGCAGTGTGTGTGCATAATATTGTAAAAAGGAATGATTAAATATGATTGATATAACAGTTGCAGTACCCACACACATTCTACATAAACCTCAAAGGAAAACCTCAAAGAAGGGAAAAAAAGAACTCTAAAGGAAAATTACTGCAAAAGTACTTTATGCTAACCTGGCATCATGCATAAAAATAAAATAATGTCTGTAAGTGAATGATTCTTAAGCTTTAGGGACAAATTAAGTTTTTAATGTGGTTACATTCTTTGGAAAATATTAGAAGCCTTATGATTCAAGAAACTTTGCTTCTCAAATAAAACTTGTGGAGGTCAGTCCATTCACATCTTCAGGGCTCGGTTTTAATCAAAATTCCTCAATAAATTCCTATTGAATTGCTTTGTGTCATTACCTGTGGGAGCATTTATGAATGCAGATGATGATTTGAACTACCACAAATCCCATAAATGAGAGGTCAGAAAGGTTAGATCATGGCAGTTCAGTGAAGAAATGAAAACAAACCATAAATTATCTCCACCAGAAGGACAGCATGTTCAGCCAGACATCACAGGTTTTGTTTTTCAATTGCTAACAGCCCTCTGACACCCTATCACAGTGCTTGGTTTTAACGGCTTGTAATAGGTCACTGTGATCAGGAGAGTTCAGGACTCACACATACATATTTGACATGCTGAGCTATAGCTGGGTAACTGAAGGAGTACTAACTGTTTTAATGGGTTGAATACACTGAAATACATTGCTGAATTTTTTTTTTTTTTTTAAAGTTGTAACTAGTAGATAAAAACGTGAGTATCGCCCGTTTACTTAATTTGGAATGGGGTGTTGACAAAGAGTGGTCAAAATAGTCCTATCTGCTGGTGTTCTTAGTGCATACAGAAAAAAATAAAGCTAGTGAATTTTAGAAGCTGTTTCTTGTTATTTGAGGAATTTATAGAAAAATACAATAGGGGAGGACCCCATCTAAAAGATTCAATGTCACACCATTGTGATGGGTACTAATTTATTTCATAGTAAGGTTGGATGCTATAAGTGCTTCCATTGCTGTTAAATTATACTTCAGTATACCTAAGTGTGCCATTAAAATCATGTATTACTGACACAGGCAATATTTATTTAATTTAATTTTATGGCACATATTTCAAGCAGGACAAGAAGAAATATCATCTGACCTTCCCCATGGTCAGGAAGTTTATTAGCATTGTCAGACAGACTCAGAATCAAGAAACTGTACCCATTAACACCAAAACCACTGGCATTATGGGACCTTTCATATTAAGAGAGGGTAGACAGAGGACAGAAAAGACATGGAGCTCTTTCTGTCCATGGAAAGGGTGGTGACATCAAGAACAGAGGGGAGAACTCAAAAGGTGCAACAGAGATCCTGGAGTAYGTGGGTTCTGGTCTGTAGAGGAGCCTAATTCTGGTTCAAGCAGCATGAAAAAAAGCTTGAAAGAGGAATGAAAAAAATGAAGGTTTAAAGGAGTATGTAGTGAAAAGCAGAGACGATAAGACAGGTGTACTGAATGCCTCAAGAGGTTAAAATACTGCCTTTCATCTCCAGGTCCTTGGTTCAAATCCAACTTAAGGCAGTTGTGACAGCAAAACATATTGCCATCTGACGTTGGTCCAACAGCTTCTATGAAATGAGATGGCGGTCACTGTCAAGTTGCTGTCAGATAGATACCACTGCAGCCATCATTAACCAGTCTGTGCTTGCAGGCTGCCTTGCAGGGGAATGCAAGACCCGAATGATTTGAGTAAAGAAAAAGACTCTTACAGCTGAGAGCGGTTTCTCAGTGTAGGTTGGGGTGTACTGGCTGAGCAGGGCTGGGATTACTCGCAGTGCTGCCTGCGCTTGTAGCCGTTCCCTGAACAGAGGACTTCAGTTTCCAGGGCTGTCAAAATGCCAATTTTGGCAGTGGTTAAAAAAGAAAAGGCAAAGTGGATCATTGAATATAATCACAGAGGAATGGAGAGCTGAAGTTATTTTGGAAACGAAACAAGCACGGCGAGACCTAGCTAGGAAATGCTGCTGTGTGCAGCTCTGACGGCAAGGACAAAATGGTGCTGAACTGCTAATGCATGCTGGAGAACACGCTGAACACTAGGATATGTGCTGTAAGATAGATCTGTGACAATTATGTGTGACCATAAGGCAGCACTGGCTTCTTGCTGTCAGACCCAGATGTCTGAATGTGTTTTATGCATGTTTGTTGGCTTTTTAAAAAATGTAATAAATGGTTAATTTCAAAAAATAAAGCAAGATTATCCAGCCCTGACCTGAATACTGTAGGCAAAATAAGAGATGAAGGCATATTACTGAGGGAAATGAGATCCAGAAGGAAAAAGTATGGACTAGTGCCAGTAACTCTCATATAAGAACCAATTTAAAATCTGGAGGTTAAAAAGGACCAGCCTACCAGCAATTCAGTCAGAATTTATGTTACACTTATGTAAGTTTTGGGCTTAAATTGTCAAGAAAAGACTTGTTGACACAGGTTAGAGGAAGTGAAATAACAGCGTTGATTGTGTTTCACATCTTTAGTTAGGCATGTGAGGACAGATCTGTAAAGGTATGCAGGTACCTGAGGAATCTGATAAAGGCCTTAAACCTCTCCAAAACTCACAAGGGCCAAAACCATACAAATTAATTAGATGCTGACACCCACTTAAGCTCCTTTAATTTTACTGGAGAAAGGTGCCTAAATATTTCCGAGGATCCAGGTCTGCATTTCTATCTGCATCTGTGGCTGCCCAAACATCTTGGAAAACCTGGCCTCCGCTGGCTAATTTCTGCATGCACATACCAATTTGCAGCCCCAGACCCTACTTGCATCTCTGGAATTAATTTGCTTTCTGCAAGCAAAGAACTTCTCCACGTGACTGTCTTCTCCCTTTGCGTAGTACTGGGGCTAAGTTGCCTCTCTAAATTATTTCTTCATCTGCTTCCCTCCCTCCTCCCTTTATGCCTCTGCCCTGTGGGGACGCAGGAAAGAGCAGTGTGCAGCGTTGGTGGTTTGCAGTGCCTTGCCCACGGGAGAGGACACATGCTGTTCCTGCATCCCAAGCTGCACCGTGCTCTCAGAAGCAACAGGGTGCTGCTGAAGCAAAATGACTTGGGAGAAGGGGCGGGCAGGCAGGGTCCTGGCAGAGCTTGCCTGATACCAGGGCTGGCCCCCACACCCTTGCTGCTAGAGGGAGACAGAAGAGGTAAGTTTCTCTCCACCTCTTCAGGCACTTCCGTGATAAAGGACGACCTGAATCCTTGCACTGAATCCTTGAACACCTTTTCCCTAAAATAGTGAGCTGGAGATTGCAAAACAAGACACAGCAATGCGGGGCACTTAATCCAAATGAATAGCACCGTGCTCACCAGTCACAGCTTCAGATGACTTAGTGCAAAAAAAAGGGGCTTTTATGTTGAGAGAATAAAGGATTCTTTCAGCCATATTTCTATGATTTACACTATCAAAATACCAACAAAATGCCTCCTCTTGTTCCTTTGATGTATACTGTGTTTCTGAGGTTTACCATGCTCATACCAGAGAACCTCATTAAAAACAAGAAATAGGCAGCCGAATTAAACTCATTATTAGCTCCACATTTTTTCTCATACGTCTGCGTCTGTGTGTTTAGGTATGCATAAGTGCATGCATACACCATGTGTATATGTCTGTGCATTTTCTGTACTAGCAGAAAGAACTGGAATTCTCTAAACGGTACTGAGGTGCATAAGTTATTTGCTTTCTAGGTATGACCAAATGGGTAAAACCCTGCCAATTTGGAGAAGTCCAATAGCTGTGAACTCAGTCCTTCTGAAAATACTGTAGACTGAGAATCATAATTTTTTCACGCCTGTGCTCAGTCTTTACATCAAGGGCTGGTGTAAGCTCCGCTCTTGCTCCTGTAAGCTGGACGCCTTTGGGTAAATTGAATGACCCTTCCCCATAAGCTCCATCAGACACTGCAAAAGGCCAGTCTACCACATCTTGAACATTTCACGTCCCTCTCCTCTCTGTGTATCTTACACTTTCAAAGCTGATGCTAAGGCTTCTGGTGCTCCAGGCAAATCATCAAATATCTGTTCTCACCGCGGGCACCCAGATAAAAATAGTCACGGATTGCTTTGCTGCTCCTCCTGTTTTGCTGCCCCGGAGATACAACAGTTCCTGCAGGTTCAGAAGTGATTTAGTTCTAGGCTGTGCTTAAACACAGGTTTTTGTTTGAGCAGAACGATGAAAAGAGGAGTTAGAATAAAAATGAAGATAGTTTGAAAACTGTAATGAAGACCTAGACAGTGACACAATGCCTGAGGGAGTTGGAGACAAGCCCCTTGAGGAGCTGGTTGCCCATTCTGTTTTCAGTCAAGGCCACTTCTGCTTTTCTTATCACCCTGAAAGTCCCTAGCAATTTGCTTCCATGTAACAATTTATCCTGCCTTACTGAATACAGCTGCAGCTTTATTTTCGTTATCCCCCTGCCACTGAGCCGACGCTGTAAATTGCTGGCTCCTCACTCACTGCGGTAGGGTATTTCTGCTTTGTTGTATTCAATCACTTGCTAGGCCAGGCGGCATGTGACGCTTGCAGATTGAGCAGCTTAGCACTGAACAGGTAACACAGCTGGAAAAAAAAAAGTCCTGTTTTCTTGTCCTACTCCTAGACCTCACTAGGCATTAAAAACACCCTAAATTCAAGCAGCTCCCTGTTTCAGCTGAGGCCCTTGAGTACAAAACCTGATGTTTTTAAAACTGTTATCTATATCAGCTGTCATTGACAAAGGCTGAGAGGAAAGTAGGCAGAATGTGATTTACAATGAAATCGTCATTTCTTCCAATACCTGAAAGAGATGTTGACTGAGATATCATCTGGCTAATTTCTTAGCTGCCAAAAATTATAAATATATTGCTAAGTACAGTATGCATGCAGATCCTGAGATTTATTAAGTTGAACAACAGAGCCATGCTATTCGCTCACTATGTAGATCTACTCTAATTATGAATCTGCTCACCAGGAGGCAGCTGTTGGCATTGTCTTACCTGCAAGTCTCAAAGCGTGTGGGCTTTTTTGGTGCATGCTGGGACGGTACAGCTGGTACACAACAGATGGCACGAGGGAGTCCCTCGTCAGAGGATGCATATGTGCTCAGCCCCAAAGTCAAATCCCTGTTATAAACCACGGAGTTGCCAGGCTGAGCCCATGAACATGTCTGCAAAGTGCCAAGAGAAACTAGAGTAGAGCTACTGACTAAGTTTGACATTTTTGTCGTGGCCTAAGGGATGCTGTAGTTTAATGGGCTGTGTTGGCTCATTAGAGGTTCGTTTTCATTTTTGTCATTGTTCATTGTAGCTAAAGGTACCAAAAGAATTAAGCACTGAGGAGCAGCACAGTGGGCAGCTCCTAGCTCTTGGCTATTTTACAACATCCAGGAGCGAACTTCAGGAGGAAGCTGAAGGGTGGGAATGAAATTTGGAACATACCATGCAGACAAGGTAATTTGCCTTGCTTGCAAAGAAGTGCCTAAATACAGGCATTTACTTTCCAAAGAGAACCGAAGACATTCAAAATTTAAAATATACTTAAACACAGAAACCAAGATGACTGTGTGTAACCGGGAAGCAGGTGCTGGTTTTAAGCAAACMTCGGGGCTTGTTTAATAGAAGCACATCTGGTCTTTAAAAGTCAGCACAGGTGTTTGCATTTTAATTGCACAAATCTATCCTGCTGCCCCATGTTATGCCCTGGAAAAGTCAGAAGTCAACTCTGAGATAGCTGTACTATTAATACAGGTGTTGCTAATTGATCACATGTTGGTCATGAAATACAGAGTTTAGAGCTATGGCATTGCCTCTGTTTTCTCTTGTGGTTCTTTGTCATTTCAGAAAGATACTCTTGTTAATTAATGTTCTACAGTTTTATGGGTTCCTTTGACTTTATAAGATGGGCGAGGGTTTTATCCTATCATAGCAATATCTGCTGTGATCATCATTTTATTCCAAGGCTTGGCAAAATGATCATCATTGATTTTTAGAGATGTTTTGAAAATTCTTTGGCTGTGTTTTGATCATTTTATGGGCTAAGCTGCAAAATATGAGAAAAGGAGAAAAACATCTTTAAGTGCAAAATTTTTTGATAGTAAGACAGCATGTTGGGAAATCATAGGTGGGAGGAGTTATTATTTATGTGCTGAAGATTTTTAAACAGTCCTGAAAAATAATGAAATATAGATACATTAAATAAAACTCAGTGATGAGCAGTGAAGCTGATAATGGAACTAAACTGGCTTGGTTTAAGATAAAAATATCCACTAAACCTATCTGAACCATTACTAGGTACCTGGGAAGAAAAAGTGTCCCTCTATAGGATCGTTTGGACAAGAACAAAGCAGGTATTAGTGGGGAATATGGGAAACCAAACATCTGAAGGCTAGAAATGAAAGGAAAGGTTAGTAGCTGTTGTAGTCAGAAGGATACCTGCGTGCTGCCAAGGACTCTAACCTAAGATAATAGGATGAGATTCAAAAAAAAAAAAAAGAAAAGAAAAAAATAGGCAGTCTATGGATTAAAAAAACCCACAGCAGTGAGGTATGGATTTTCTGTGGATGTTTTAGTAAGGTGACTGGAGAGTGAGGAGTTTTAAATGATGATCTACAAAGTTAAGATCTCAATGTTAGTCTGCACTTCGCAAGTTTGAAGTGTTTGTTTTGCTTTCGAGGTTTTGTTTGTTTTGGGGGGGTTGGGTTTTTTTCTTTAACTTTCAGCTCCTGAGCTGGAGTTCTGATTGCAGCATATTTCTCGAAGTATCCTGCGCAGGTGGCATACTTGGAAGGGAGCCGGTTTAATAACTGAGGGATTTAAGTCAGATTTAGTTGAGATAAAAACAAGGATAAATTAAGCTAGTTATGTTTCCTTCCTACCTTTATCTATGTGACACTTCACTACAGCTAAAATTATGGAGGAATGAGACATTTCAGATGAGAATAAGGCAGCCAAGAGATATAAACATTAGTGAGGAAGGAGCTATTTTATTTTAAAAAGCCTCCTCTTTTCAAACTTGTCCTCCCTGCTGAGAAGGAAGGCAAGGTGAAGGAAACGTTTCCCATTGAATTTAGAGATGGCAGAATCAGCCTGGAATAGTAAAAAAACGCTTCTCACAGGAGTGAAAGCCAGCCACTAAATGCTTGAAACTAAGAGGGAGTACGACAAAATCAGACGATGTTTGAAGACAAAGAAATACATTTTATGGCTGGGAGAGAACAGAGGGCAGGATGAGAAGCTCTATTTACATCAGAAGTTTCATGCATCTGGAGAATGCCTGACAGGCACAGAGCACAAAAAAGGACTGTTTTAGCCATGGGGACCTCATAGTGAGGCTTTGAAAGCACGGCAGGCTTTTGGAAAAGGACGGAAGCCTAAGTCAGAACCAAATTTAGGTTATTCAGCACAGTTATCATCCCAGTGACAAATGTGAGAACTGAGCAAGCACAAATACAACGGAAGGTATTTAAATTTGGATGGGTTTGAAAACAAATGCTTGATGAGGTTCATAAATGTCAAATGAACAGATGGAGCTGAGAATGAAACCAGCAGGGAGATAAGGCAGAGATTGCTGTGAGCAGGGGCGGAAAACAGGAAACTCCAGTTGGTGGGCTATGGGGTGAGGATGAGGGACTGGGGACTGCCAAGATAAGAGCTGAGACAAAGGCGGATACGGATGGTCCTCAGGCTGCAAGGAAGAGCAGAGGTCAGCATGATCAATTACGGGAAGAAAGACCCCCGCTTGCGAATCCTGGAACCAGAGAGAGGGGTCAGGAGTGGGGTGGGCAAGGGAACCTGCTCAGAGCCAGGGTGCAGTTGAGTTTCACTACAGGTCGGTTTGGTGGTCTGCGTGCAGGACCACGTCCTGGCACTGCCAGGTTTTGTCATCGCTCGGGGAGGTCTGTATGTCCCTGACAGGATACTCCTGCCTTACACACAACTGTTGCTGTGCGGTGGGTTTATATATGGCCATGCTCTGTGGGCACCTGGAAGGCAAGGACACCTTGCTGGGCTGTACTTGCATTTGGGGCCTCAAGCAATGCAGCTGTGTCATAGGCTCCAGGGCCATGTTGTGCTAGAGGCTGGAGAATAAACAAGCCTACACATTTTTGTCCTGACGAAATGAGGCTCTTTTAAAAAAAAGAAGTAGCAACTTTGTTTCCTTTCAGGTCATGTGCTCCCCAACATCATGGCCGTTATGAGGGTATCCTGAGATTCAGCTTTAGCTTTACGCTGTCTACCATAAAAAAGTTGCCTAATGAGTGCATGTGCGATGCAACGAGCTGCTGCTGTAGAGTCCTCCTAAGCAAATGACATCTTCGCTGTAAGGCTGAGCTGTCTCGTAATCCTAATGAGCGGTCTACCTCGACAATGCTCTCCAGTAACTGCTGCACAACGGGAGCACGCTGTAGGCCCAGATGACTATAGGGGTTGGACACCTGTAATTTCCCTTCATGCAAATTGCAGCAGGTTTCAATGGGACATTCAGTGGCTCTCAAAACTAGGCTGCATGCACATTACCCCGTATACGCTGACTCCTCTCACAGCATCAAACATCAGGTTTTTGTCTATGCATTTATTTACTTTACAAGCAGAAACATACGATTTGTGGATTGTATTTGTTGGTTCGTTGGTTGATTTGTTTTTACAGTCTGGTTGACCATAGCACAAAAAAATGAGATGAGACTGCTGTTCCCAAACTTCGCCTTTAAAAGAGCCCTGCTAAATTTAAAATACTCTTYCATCTTCATATTCTTTTTTTTTACCTTATTCTTGTTTCCTGTGTTACCACCACATTGCTTGAAAAAAATGTGGCTAAAGAATAAGATTGTCCTTTTTTTTTCTTTAGATTGCTTCATCAAGTTAGAGTATGCTGAGCATAGTCAGTTTTTTGCTATCCTTCGGTACTGTTTAGGAAAGAGTACTAACTTCTCAGGCAGTTTGTGAACAGCACTGTTACGCTTACTGTGTTTTGGAGACCATCAGAATGTGATATGTGTGTAGTAAAAATTTTACGTGCATCAAAACTCAGCGGGTAAGAAATTTGATACCACACTGACTAACGCTGTTCCTTCATATAGTTATAATACCAAGGCATTGCACTCAAAGCAATTTATTTTCCTTTCTTTTTCCTTTTTTTTTTTTAACATGAAATTGCAACTGTGACAAAGTGCCTCTCTTTTCTATCCCCCACACAAAGTAGGGGCAAGCAAGAGAGAAATGTAAAATGTGCTTAATGACTCCAAACACTTTTGTCTTGACACTGACTACTTATGGCACAGGCATGTTTCTTTTAAGAAGTAAGGTATTTAGGCTATTTAGGCTTCTGTGCCATTCTAAAATAATCACCATATATAGTGAAGAAAAAATGAGTCTAAGAGTAAGTAAAAAAAATGTTCTATAAGAATAAATGTTTTGTTGCAGCCAGTTAAAGGCACTTGCAGATGTCCTTGCATGAAGGCTGCTCCAGAGTTTTTATTTCACTATAAATGGTTCCAGTCCAATATTCCACCCTCCTTACACTCATTTAAAACTAAATCAGAATTCAAATAGGGATTAACCACCCACGGAGTCTGGCATGACAACAGAAGTACTCACTAACTTTTTTCCTACATGTTTTTAGCAGAGGGAATTTAGGTTAAAGAGTTTCATTACAAAAATACAATTTTTAATTCTTGACTGTCCGCCTTTTTTTTCTTTCTTCTCAACGACTGAAAGTTTCCACATGCCCTTGTGGCCCAGGGTAATCTTTATTCAATAAATACTTTAGATAGTGAATAACAGACATTCTTATGAGCAAGTGTAGAAGTCACTCAGCAAGACAAATAAATTGTTTTGGTTTGCTGAATTGGAGTCTAGTACTGGGAAAGAAAAAGGAGTAATTTCTTATCTATCCATCTCTCACTTTTAGTCATTTGTTCAAAACAGTTAAAATTGGACAAAGGCAACAAATATTTACAGACATTTACGATGTTTGTCTTCATATTTAAGAGTAGCATTTCTTTCAGTTATTTTGAATGTTTGTAGTAAAGGAATAGAGAAAAGATTAAATTTTGAGTTATCAAACACAGAATTTAATGGGCTGAAATAACAGTGGTTTTTATTCCAGCCTAATTTTCAGATGTTAACGTGTTAATGGATGGCTGAATCTTGGACGCTCCAACTGACACTAAATACAACTACATAAAATTACTGTTATTAAGCTTGAGAAGGCGTATACAAATGTGGAATTTAGCCAGGTTATTCAGTCTTCCTACCTGGGTATCTGCACATACAACATTAGTAATGAGATTACAGCGGTAACTGCAGATATATGTAAATATCTTCAGTAGAGTTTGGAGCTGTAGTTGCAAAGTATTGTGACATTGCCTGAAAATGTTACAGTGAAAGGGATGGTCTGACAAACCGCTTTATTCAAGCTAATGGCAAAACTCCCACTGGTTTTTAATAAAGCAAGATTTTCGCCTTTGAGACAAGTGCAATGCATTTTCCCCCAAAAATGCAAGGAAACCGTGGTAGTACTTTGTGTTACTAAACTGTTCCTCTGGAACTACCTGTCCGGGGAGATTAAGAAGAAAGCACCAATGAGAGCGTTGGCCTCCAGCATTGTGAATCAAGACCCCATCAGATGCTGTCTGCATGGATGTGCTAGCATAGGTTGAACAGTAACTCAGTGCTAAGACAAGATGGAGATGATGGGATCATTAAAATGGGAGTTTGACAGAACTTAACTGTTCTGGTTTATTGTATTACCCATGCCTTTCAATAGAATTGTGTTGTCATACTACATAATTTCTTACCTAGGTTTATTGGAGTGAACTTCTTGTGAGTTTTAACCGCAACTGAAACTAGTGGGTTGGCCAATTAACAAGAAGCTTCCTCCCTTTGTTATAACAGAGCTGCATTTCTAAATCTTTTCCCTCCTTTCTATTGTCTAGGTTTCTGCCTTCATTCTTCTTCCTTAACAGCTAATTCCCAGTGAGGGCGTATATAATGTAGAGACAGAGGTCTTCAAACACCAGTATGAACTGTATGCACTGAGACTAGTTTCACTGAAACGACGCAGATGGCGTGAGACTAAGTTCTCGCAGGATTACAGGTGTAAGTTATACCACCGGGCATGCTGAAAAGGAGATTCTGTGACTAGATCCTCTTTCCCACTTTTGTCTACTAGGCAGCATGGTACAAGAAAAAAAAAATCACATCTCAGCTGGAAAACTAGTTTTAGAAAATAATTCTTTCAATAGCTGACATCCTATTTAATTAAGAAGGGCTCATCTTTCAAGATATCTATTTTCCCAGCTCTGAATTTCTTGTTCTTGTTCGCTTGCAAAGACATAATGTTCTCTGATTTAAAACAAAACAAAACAAAAAATCCCATACCCCACCAAAACTAATTTCCTTAATTTTCTCTTGGCCAGACTGCTACATTTCTATAGAATCAGATCCAGTCCAGAGAACAAACTATGCGGCAGGGTTTTTTTCCACGCGTTCATAGCTTTTATTGTCTTTGGATAAAATTTTCTCTTGTGCAATGAGCCTGCTTGGGACCCTATCATACCTTACATTTCATTAATATTTCTGGGCTGAGTGATCAAATAGCACAATGGTCTTCAGCAGCTTTCTGATAATTCTCAAGTTGTCCTAGAGAGATCTTGCTTGCACCAGAAAGTCAAAGAAACATCAGTATTCATCCTCTGAGATGTGAAAGCTTTATCTCCTGCTTCAAGAATGAGTGCTGTATCATCGTGATGAGTAGGGCCAACATTCCTCTCCAGTATCCATGGGCGTTTTACGTTGTTTTAATTTTGTTTTCAGTGCTTTTCCCTGCCTTCAGTGTTTGCTTATTGTGGATATTCTGTCTCAGACTACTGCAGGAAGCTACAAATTTTAAGTGAGTATCTCCAAGTAACCAAAAAAACTGAACATGTAAATGTGAAATCTTTTCTGTGGTGGTGGGACACAGCTGCACTTATCACATTCAGCAGTGACCATGTGGCAAAACATGGAGGCTCTAGATGCAAGAATGACATCTCCTCTGTTTAAACATGAATATTAAAATACCGCACTGTTCCTTCAGCAAAGTTTAGGTCAGTGTGAGGGCTCTGAGCAGCACTTGCCATCTGTGCTGCTTGATGGCCACTGGCATGGGTATTGACTGGCAGGTGGGGTGTCCCTTTCTGTTACCCATTCAAAGCCGAGCTAGACATCAGCACTCCTACAGCATGACTAGCAAGGCAGGTGAAAGTGGGTCATGAGCATTGCACCATGCATGGGACCATGCTAGAAACCATTCAGACACATAGGCTCAAGGCTGTGTGCTACCTGGCAAGCCCTAGTTTTCAGCCCTGCGTTAACATGTTTAAATGGGGAATTTGGAGGATGGGTTGAGCTAGCTTTAACCTCGCTCAGTGCAATGGCTGTTCACCTGACAAAAGCTTAACAGGACAATCTGAAGTTCACATTGCTAAAGTTACAGAGGTCCAACTACATGCTGTCAGGTAAGGTGCGAAACAGGAATTACACAGAGGAACAATTTGGGAAAAACTTTACCGGAAAGACATATGATTGCAGGAATTTTATGAATGGCTAAAATAAGAAATTTGCCAGTCAGATGTTTTTCTATAAAGTATTTGCTTGTTTCTATTCAGTGTTATAAAACTGGTCAGTCCTGCACTTGCCTTCCAAGCTCACGTTGTATTACGGACTTGCAAACAGACTGAAAATGACCAGCTACTTAGAGAGACAGATGGAGCACAGGGCTTTTCTTCTTCTTCTTTTTTTTAATTAAGAAAACAGTTATCCAAATTAAGTGTTCAAATTACCATGACCAACTCATGTATGCTATTTGCATGACTTGCTAACACTTTTGCACATTTCAGGAAATTCATTTGCCTTTTAAAATTGAGGCTGTAGTGTTCAAATGAAGTGCCTACCCTTCAACTCAGTAGGTGCTTGATGGAGCCGAACAGCTGCACTGGCTTGAAAAGAGTTGCTATTGTGCATTGCACATTACGGTCCTGAGAGCAAGAACTGACTGCTGCCAACCGGCATGGCTCTCCACATTCATTGCTGGTAAGTACCCTCAAGTTGAGAAACTGATGCCGCTGAGTATTTTCCCCTGGCTTGCTTTCCCCCATGGTGATATATCTCTATGGACAAACCTTCTTTCCTGTCGTTATCATCCTGGAGATAAAAGAAGTGTAAGGGGTGCTGTTATGAGTGATACAGATGGAAGACAAAGTGCTGACCTCTGATACTTGATCACTAGCTGGGCCGTTTTTCTCTGGCTGTAATCCCTTGATGACACCCCTGGCTAGGTAGCATTAAATACTCGCTATTTAATCCACACTGCAGCCCATCGAGAAGGAGAATGACATTGTATTGCAAGTGCTGACTCATTTTGAGTGCCAACTGCAATAGTGCTAGCCACAAAAAAATAATGCTATATTCAAGTGCACGCCATGTATTCTTGCCGACGTGCTCTTTAAAGCATTGTATTCTAAGTAGGCAGGAGGCTCGTATCTGATGATGACCAATGCTGGCTTCTTGCTCTGCCGGCTGGCAGGTGTGGGTAGTCCTGCGGAGGCRGCACAATCAGCCCCTGTGGAGGAAAGAGTCCTTCACACCACTCAGTGGCAATCTCTCCTGCCAATTAAGGAGATTTGTGGATGAAATCCAAGGGGAATTGCAACCCGTTTGCCTTGGCTGGGAGAATGAAGGCTCTGGTCTGTGCAGGTGGGGCTGCAGGCAGGGAGGAAAGGAAAGAGCTGTTTGCAAACAGCTCCCTTTTGGGAGACGCAGATGAACTGGACCCTATTTTAAGATTAAAACAAAAGTGGTGCTTTCGATAGAACAGGGTGAATCTTTTAACCCCTCATCTCTTGCCAGGCTAGCAGGCACTTGGAGCAGAGTATAGTACAGCATTTTTAAAGGCTCACACCCCCATTACGGTATGTCAGTGAAACATCAGTGAGAATTCGTGCACTATTTATTCACTCCTGGTCACAATGACATGGCTTTGACATTCACATTATGAACAGTCTGGGGGAAATGCAGCACCAAGGGGGACTGGCAAACAGTGAAATGGATGTCTTCTGTGGGAGTAGATGGAGGGAGTAGAGGGAAACCCCAAAAGACTTAGGCTGCAGGGGCCTGCCTGCTATGTTTCCACTGTCAGACAGGGCCAAATGAAATATCATTTAATGATTTTAAGTGTATGCATGGGATATCAGCTGGAAAAGCTGCCAATGCCTTGACTGTCCTACCCTCAAGGTGGGGGAGATGTATTATGGGTTTGAGGGTTTTGGAGGTAATATCTTCAAACCAGCTCTTCTGCTGCTCAGTGGCAGAGGTGCTGGGCTGTGGTTCTTCTCAGCTAAGATCTGGGGCTGAGCTAAAACCCACTAGACAAAGAAGGAAGACTATCTCTGTCTAAAATCAGAAACCTTATCCCTCCTTCTCCTTTGCAGAGCTTGAGTTAGTCAAACCAGGGAGGCTGTGTTGTAGTGCCGATCTGTGATAGATCGGTCATCATTAATATTTTATGTTTTACAGAAATCTGAGCTTTGAGACGGTGAACTCACAGCAGCCTGACAAAAACAGGCATGAGCATGACCATTTTTGCATGAACTGAGTTTTTCACTTTAAAATACTGCAGGTAAGGCTCAGTTGTCATGAGTCATTGGACCCACACACGCCTTCCCTTATGCACAGCCCTGCCATCAAACTACCCTCTTTTATAGCTAGCAAAAAGCAGTGGAAGAAAGTAATCCGTCCATGGTGAAATGGTCCTTAACCGACACCAAGTTCTGTTGTTCAGTGGCAACATTACTGTGTGTCTGTGAATGCAGGAGGAAAGGATATGACCTGTTAGTAGTTCTGCAGGTGTTATTACCAAGATAACATTTTTGCTCCTTCTGTAAACAGATTTATCTGATCATACTAAATTTTAAAGGAAGTTGAAGAAAATAGCCTTCTTAGAAACTGGGGGGCATAGAATATCCATTGAACACTCAAAAAAAATTTGCCCAATTTTGCTGCAGTTTTGTGTCTTCCAGGGGAATTTTGCCTTTGCCATCCCTGAAAAAGGAGTCCTCCCTTCTAGTGATCTCCATCCATTCAGTTATTGCAATGTGATTTCAGAAATCCTTTACTTTTCACTGTGAGGGGTGGTAAGATAAAAATAAAATTTTAAAGAGTAAATCATACTTGTATATCTCTGTTGCCTCCAGGCGCTGGCAGAATTATGTCTCGTGTTACATTTCTACAGTAGCATCTTTTGGCTTCCAAGAGAAATACAGCTTGTATTTCTGCAGTTAAGAAACAGGATGTCCTGACGCGGGACGCCTAGAAGCTCTCTGGACTGCTTGAGGATGTGCCTGTGCACAGGAATACTGCATTGTGAACACGGCATGGAGTCAGTTCCTCAAAAATTCCTAACGGTAGTCTTTCAATACTGTTCGTTGCCCTCTTCCTCCACACCTCCATCCTCAAGTATGAGACAACTAGCAGGAATTTTTTTTTTTTTTTGCCATTGTGGTGCAATGTTAATTACAGGATTATCCTGACCACTCCAGAACATGTGGCCAGCTGGTCTCACTTCTGTGTGTGGGTAATAAACACCATGCACATTTCCTGTTTCCTGAGCTCACACTGAGTATATTTATATGTACGTCGATTTGATGGTTGATTTCAACATTTATCACTGTTCCCCAGATCATTTCCAGTTTTCCTTCTCCCCAAAGCACACTCCTTCCTGAACTGTATCAAAGTTAAGTACATTTCTGAGTGGTGAACATTTGTTTCCGGACAGGTAACACCCAGCAGAAGCAGATAACTCTGGAGAGTTGATGTTTCAGCATGCATATATTTTTGCAGAGCCACTAAATCCCAACACAGGTCCTGCACGTCCTACTAAAGTTGGCAAAAAACAACTATTTGCCAGCTGGTATGGATCAGACTTCTCCTCACTCTTCATTTTACTTTGAGCTATGTACCATACGGCAGTTGGTGGTGTGCCTAAATGTAAGGGAAGAACAGAGCTGAATCCAAACAGTGAAGTTACATCTAGTCCCTCATTTTGCCTATGSACTATATTTCCAGTGCTTCGTCCAGTCTTATTTCATGTCTAGCATATATACAATGGCTTTTCATTGCACATAAGRTAATGCCTTTGGCATTAACAGATGCACAGAAGTTTCATTTTATTTGCAACTTTATTGTTAGAAGGTCTGCATATTAATTACTGATTCTTTTGTTCTTTTTTGGAATAGGCTTTTTTATAACTTTTCAAGCTTGGGGTACTAATTTTTTACCTTCTCTTAAGCAATTCCTTATATTTAAAAGATACTTGTTTTTCAAAATAACACCCTGTTTCTGTTTAAAAATCTTAGTATTTGCAGAAGATGACATTTTGATGACAGTACAAACTGAAGTCTTCTTTTTCCACATTAAACTCTTCTAGCATGGATGGGAGCCAGACTGCACAAATCCACTAGTCTGCATTGACTTATTCCTGAAGGTACAGCTCTCAAAAGGAACTCTGTCCTCCTCAAAAAGAACTCTGTCCTCATACGTTGCTCACTCTTGTTTTGGACCCAGCTTGGATATTTGCAGAGGTGCCATTTACAACAGTTTTTTGCTTATCTCGGAAAACTGAGAAAAGACCATTTCGTAAAGGTCACTGATGCAACTTTTATTCAACATTGTATTCTGATTTCAATGATTTGAACTGTTTACCTCCACATGAAGGACTTTTTAGGCCAACAGTTTTCTCAAACCTTTACATTAACATTCAGCCAACCTGTCTCCTCCTACTCTTCCCACAAAAATCCTTTGTATTTATGTAACTCTTAAATTTCTGTCCAAAAATTACAAAAGTAGTATCACTAAGTTTTAGTGGCGATTTTTCAAGGAGTGATGTAGGGGTTTTTCCTCATGGTGCTTATTAAATTTCATGAGTCATATGACTAAATCCCCTCACAAAATTAATTTAGAATTTAAGGAACAGTCAATTAAAACCAACAGACATGGATCTAGAGCAAAGAAAACTTACCCTCGCTGGGGGGGGGATCGGGCTAGGGTATATTTAAGCAAACTAGACACACACAAATTCCTGGGACTTCAAGGGATACACCCAAGAATGCTGAGAGAGCTGGGCCAGGTCACTGTGAAATCACTTTCGGTTTTCTCTGAAAGGTTGTGATGAGGGAAGATCCCTCATGACTGGAATCCAGACAGCAAATGTCACTCCTGTCTTCAAGAAGAGCAGGAAGGAGGATCTGGGGAATTACAGGCTGGATGGCCTCACCTCAATCCCTGGGAAGGCTGTGGAGCAAATAATCCTGAAAACCATTTCCAAACATATTGAGGACAAGAAGGGGATTGGAAGAAGTCAGTATGGAATTATGAAGGGGAGTTCATGTCTGACCATTCTCAAAGTCTTCTACAATGAGACAACTGGCTTGATGGATGAGGGGCAAGAAGTAGATGCTGTTTAGCTTGACTTAGCAAGGCTTTTGTCATTGTCTCCCATAACATCATCATAGACAAGCTGATGAGGTATGGGCTAGGTAAGTGCACAGTGAGGTGGATCGAAAACTGTCAAAACAGCTAGGGTCAAAGGGTTGCAAACAGCAGCACAAAGTCCAGCTGGAGGCCTGTCACTACTGGTGTACCTCAGGGGTCAACACTGGGTCCAACACTGTTTAACACCTTCTTTAATGACCTGAATGATGTGACAGAGTGCACTCTCAGCAAATTTGCTGACAACATAAAACCAGGAGGAGTGGCTGTTACATCAGCTGGCCCTGTTGCCATTCAGAGGGACCTGGACACACTGGAGAAATGGGATAACAGGAACATCACGAAGTTCAACAAAGGGAAATGCAAAGTCTGCACCTGGTGAGGAATAACTCCATGCACCAGCACAGACTGGGGGCCAACTGGCTGGAAAGCAGCTTTGCAGAAGAAGCCCAGGGAGTCCTGGTGGACACCAAGTTGACCATGAGCCAGCAATGTGCCCTTCCCACAAAGAAGTCCAACAGTGTCTGGGACTGCATTAGAAGGAGTGTTGCCAGCAGGTCAAGGGATGTGATCCTTTCCCTCCACTCAGCACTGGTGAGGCCACACCTGGAGTGCTGGGTCCAGTGCTGGGCTCCGCAATACAAGAGAGACATGGACATACTGCAGTGGGGTCCAGTGAAGGGTCACAAAAAAGGTGAAGGGACTGAAGCATCTGCCATGCAAGGACAGGCTGAGACTGCTGGGACCATTTAGCCTGGAGAAGACTTGGGTGGATCTCATCTTTGTGTATAATATCTGATGGGGCAACTAAAGAAGATGGAGASAGACTCTTCTCAGTTGTGCTCAGTGACAGGATGAGAAACACTGGGTACAAACTGAAATGCAGTAAATTCTGTTTAAACATAAGAAAAAGACTTTTTTTTTTTTTTTTTATTGCAATGGCAGTCAAACACTGGAACAGAGCCCAGAGAGGCTGTGGAGTCTCCATCCGTGGAGATAATCAAATCCAGCTGGGCATGTCCCTGAGTAACCTGCTGTAGCCGACCGGGCTCTAAGCAGTGGTGGGACTGGGCAATCACTAGAGGTGCTGGCCAGCCTCAGCCACACTGTGGTTCTGTGATTCTGTGACAGACAATTAAATCCAATGAAAAATAAGTTTGTTTTTTGTTTCTAATAAATAAAAGAAAATGGAGCTTAAGGGGTGGAGTAGCTGTGTGAAAAAAAAAAGTTACACAAGAGATAGCATTCTTTCTCCATTTTGGAAGTTGTTCCTGAACAGGTTAATTTCAGTGAGATAAGGGGCAGTGAGTAAATTGTAAGATCAAGCCCAAATGTTGATAGTTCCTTATTGCATTTGTGAAAAATGTTTCATTCCATGGAGAGTACTTCTTAAGGCTTTGAAGTTCTTCATTTGAGACCAAAAGATAAGATACCACATGCAAAACAGAAGAGATATTGTATGTCTTTTTAGTGACTCTTCCCAAAACGTTCATTGAACATATTTAAAAACTAGATTACATGATTCTGGTAGATTACACCTGGGTTAATGCCAGCAATTTACACACTCCAAGAAAGGTGAAAATCTCCCCAAACTACAGTGAAATTAATGCTGCCAAAACTGGGTTGAATACTTTCCAAATAAAACTCCTCCATTACTCACTTGGGTGCCAATAAACAGGTCAACTTTAAACCTTGGAACTTTAAATGCAGTGAAAGCCAAGAGCTCATTTGCTACATTTTCATGACAAGCAGGATTTTTTTTTGTTTGTTTGTTTGAGCTATTAGAGGACACTTTCCATATTAAGAAACAAGTTGCTTGTCCTGGCTTTACTTACGTTATCGACCTTTTTGTGATCTTACATAGAACAAAAGAACTGCAAAAAAAGTTCTAAGATTAATTCCCTTCTCAATTAAATTGGTGAAAATAAAGGGTCATCGTTTTGATCTCTACCATTGTAACTGAGGAGATGATACATTTTTCATTTGGAAATTTACTGTGAGTGCCTAGCAATCTAGCTACCCTTTCATGCATTTTTTTTCCTCTTTTTTATAGTGAAAGTTGGTCTAATGATTAAATGTTTAGTAAATTAACTCATGATACTGCCTGTATCAAATCCGACTTGTCAGGCTCTCATGTGTATAACTATGTAATTGGAACACCCTACTGAGTAAATGTAACAATAAAATATAATAGTATAAATACAAATTAAATAATTAGAAAAAAGTATCCAGTTATGCATGTAATTATTTTTCACATTTAACATTCATTATACTGTATAAATTTAGATCTTTTATGGGTCTTTGATCTCTACCAGAACACTCTGTGCCAGATTTCTCTTTCGTGTTACTCCGGTGACTGTTGTGCAGCCACATCAGTAACATATTTGGTCCCCTATGGGACCCCTTTGGGGGTGGGGAGGGCAGTTGACTTTATACAATCATGCACCTTTAGCTGTGAAATTTCCAGGTGTGCAACACTATGCCACACTATACAATATCTTATATATGTATATGGTACCTATGGGTGTTTATGGTATCTGCTGTAGACCAACAGGCTTCTTTTTGAGAGTTCTGTACACAAGGATTGATTTTAACTTTCCATTTCAGTCTCTGTATACACGTTATTTTCAATAAGTAATCTCTAGAAAGGCATTTTAATGGTAAAAACTGTGAGATTTTGAAGACAAAAAAGTGGAAGGCAGAAGAGGAGAGACTGAACTGCTTTGCTTTCAAAAATGGAATTGAAATGGGGAAAAGGCCTTCACAGAAAAAAACAATTCTGTAAATTCTCAAAACACTTTGGAGAAAAGGCTGATGAAAGACTGAGAAGAAAAATTATTCACCGCTATTTAGGAGGGGAAAAAACAAAGTAGAATCAGAAAAACAGATATTTGGAACAGAAAAGTAGGATGAAGGAGAATGTCCGTAATAAAACTAATTGTAAACACAAATTGAATAAAATTTCAGAGAAATAGCTAAAGGAAAGACAAGGAAAAAAAAAAAAAAAACCAAACAACAAAATCAAGGATTAAGCTTGTTATAACATACATACATACAGTCTGCTATTGATTTACAAAATGATCACAGAGAAAAAGCTCTGTTCTTTGGATTCCACCAGCGCAGTGAATCTGCTAGAGAGAACCGAGATCTACATCTGATGTATGATCTTAAATACAGCAAGATTTTATAAAATTTCCCTTCTACCTATTATATTCTTATTATATATTGTGGATTAACTGGGATTTTAGATATACCAGTACAACAGGGAAAAAAATCCCAAAGTGTCTCTGCTCTTTCTTGCCCCTCACCCCTAGAAAGTGCTGGTATAGCTTTTTGAAGGGCTGAGATGATATCTTGTAAGGAAGTTTACTGACTCACTGTAACTGTGCCACAAAAGAAAACCCTCTGCATTTTGGAGAAGGAGGGGAAAAAAGGGTAAGGAGGCAAGAGTGTGAACAAACACACTGCCTGCAGTGCTGTGCTGGAGGAGCTTTCGGGGTCTCAAGCAGTGTCAGCAGAGGGTATCCCCCAACAGCATCAACCCCCCTAGGTGGAGCCACTCATGCACTCTGCTCCTGCCCCATCTCTGCACCCATGCCTGGTTTGGCATGTCCCTGCTCTTCTTTCTGGTACCCAGGCTCTGACCCAGCAATCCCCATCCTGATAGCAGAAAAGGATCAATCCTTTCAGCTCCTGGCCTAGCTCCCACCGCTTGACCTCTCCAAAACTCACGTGGAAGCCTGCCCCTTGCAGCCCAGCTAGGCATTATCAAAAGGACATCAAAGTTCCCAGTCTGCGGTAAGAAGTCTGATGCCAGCAACACTATAAAGGATTCACAAAACCATCTGGAGGGTGAAGGAGCATGGCTGTAGGAGGAGGCAATGGGAGTGGGGTCAGGAGGAGAGTGCACGTGGGGCAGGCAGGGTGTGGGAGATGTGGTCAGCCATGGGAGGAGGGCCAGGGAGAGGAATTTTGTATGCTCACAGTACCTTGCTTTAGTAAGTGCAGCGCTGTCATTTGGCACAAAAATTTTCATATCTGTTTCTTGTGACAGTTTTCTGCTGCTTTTATATGCGTGTTTCCATTATAGCTCATAAGACATACACCAGTGTGCTACGGGCCCTGTGGCCTTACTCATTCATTGTTACAGCTAGCTAAGGATTCACAGGTAAATACAAAGTAGTTCTTGAAATAAAACTTCTGTTTTATTTTGTTTCGGGGTTTTTTTTGCAATACCTTAAAAGTCTTCTCCAAATAATTGAACTTGGTATTTCAAAACATACCAGTGGACTGATTTACTCTTCACATAAAGATTTTTCTGACTTTCCTTCCAATGATATTGTCCCCGTTGGCTGTGTCTAAATGCTTGACTCTGTCAATGCTAATAGTGTTGGATATCACTTGTGCCCATGGAAGTCTGTGGGATATGGAAGTAACTTCTCACATCTTTCTTTATAATCCACTCTGCCTTGTGAATTTTCTTCACAGCCACAAGCCAAGAGAGGGAAAAAAAATTGCGTTTGCTCCCTGCATTGCTCACGGAAAAAACTGAAGTGAAGCAATTAATCTGAAATAAAATTATTTTTATTATTAGTGCTCTCACAGACAAGTTCTAACTATAGTACAGCTTTAATGGAAAGATCATTCAGCTATGCCATAAATTTCCACATACAGACAAGCACTGAAAACTGAAAGCCAAGATATAAAAAGAGCTATCCTTGCAAACCCTTTGTGTTGATCTAGCATCTGTCCTAGGCATACCAGCCAGCAGAGACCTCTAGAGGCTGCTCATGGCTTCATCCTCCTGCGCATTGGCATCCATCATGCAGGAGATGCATCTAAATACTCCACCATCTGTGGGACAGCCATTTGCTCCCATGGTGCGTACATGAAAGTCCCACAGCTTTCCCATTTCTGGACCATATGCTGCTCTCATTTATATCCCATGGATTTGGAACTGAGGCATAATGTAAATGGGAAAGCCTAGTTATCAGGATCTGCTGTTTAATTTATGCAAAACTGGGGCACTGTCATTCTGCAAATCATATGGTACACATTTTACGAATCCATCATACACATAAAGATGGGGGTGTCCTGAAAAGTAGTATATGTATGAACGCACACATCTGAATCACAGAATTCACACCCAGATTTCTATTACTACCTCACCTCCAGAGTCCGTGATATTCATTTCTCACTTTTAGGTTAGATCGTTGCAGACACAAAGACGAAATTTGCATCCGGGCTAGGTTTCCAAATGCTTTCAATATTTAGTTGCATCTGCGGTTTTCAGTCAGCCACTCTCTATTTAAAAAAACTCCTTTTCCTCAAAATTCTATGGAGAATCTTCTTTCTGTCTTTTAAAAGTACATTTTTGATCAGTTTAATTTGTGAATAATTTGGTCCCCTGTAAATGATATACTTTGTTCATTCTTTTGTGAATTAAAATATTGAATTGACTCTACCATGGACATGAACTCTGTAATCTGTGTTTCAAGTCAGATGATGTGGATATATTTTTTTTAATTTTTAATTTTTCAAATTTGCCTTATGGGTCTGGCAAGCCTCAGCAGTCAAACTCATTGTATTGCTTCCATCAATGCCCACTCATATGCAATTCTATTACTTTCATGACACATACTTTTAGTATGTTTGATTCCAAGTATTTAGAAGTGTTGTGAGCCTTCTGTTGATGCCAAGCTGTTGGGACCCTGGCAGCGCAGTCCTGAGGGCACCATCAAGTAGTGTGAGAGCAAATTGAACTTTGACTAAGCTAACCTTGCCCACCCTTGTGTGTGCCAGTCTTGATTAGCTGGGCACCTGGTACTGTCTAGAAAAAGGAGTGGGGGAGGCTGCAGCAGGGCAGACTCCTTGTTGCATTTGCTACTAATTTGCATGCCCTTGTGCTTTTCTYAGATGACGTGTTTTTTTCTGTTGCCCTGACTGAATGCGAGGTGCATAATTCTCCAAACATTTGTGGGCTAGGAGTTGGGTGCCTAAATGCTTTGTGGATTTGAACTTTAATGCCTTCCTCTTGGCACCATGAGGGTATTGCCTCTGCCATAAGCCACTGTACCACTGAGGGAAACCATTGAAAAACCGCTGGTGGCACCAGAGGGCTTGTTTATTTCTGTTGCTATGAAGAGCTTTATTAAGGCAGGCTGCTTTTCATGTCCCATTTGTGGGTCTCTCTCATAACTCTCACTATTGAAGATCCCCTTCAGTAAAAGGAGTGGTCTAGCAGTCTTCAAAAGGGAGAAGGAAAAGGAGTGAAGGGCTGCTGCCTTCCTTATGCTACTCAGTTCACCCTTCCTCTACCTTTTGCAACACTAGAGGGTAGTGCAACATGCAATATAGAGGGTAGGGAAATACATGGCTGCCCACTCCAACTTAGCCTTTGAGTAAGCTAGCAATGCTGCATATCTCATCAAGTTATGTCAAGTATTCATTGCAAAGCTATAGAAATTGGAGCATCTTGCTATCTCATGGCAGCGCAGAATTAGTATGTTGGGGCACAATTGGTACTTGCTGAGTTCCTGGAAAGAAGTAAATAGGATGAAGGAGGGTTTAGCCAAGTTGCATATGTTGTTAAGTGATGCCACCATCTGGTGAGCTATCATTTTTCACAGCAGATTGTCACGACACCCTCCACCAGCTGAGCAGTCACTTCAAAGGCTATGGTTTGAGCTCAGCTCACCTGTGTCTGGACAGATGCCCCTCTAGGGACCAGGGTCAGGACAGCTGTCTTAGGGTCAGCCGGGGTGTGTGAAGGAAAGCAGGCACTTCAGTAGTGAGCACAGGAGATGTGTGACAGTGAGATCCTAGCTGGGTATGCTCTGCGTTTCTCTTGGACTTTATGATTTCCCTACTGGGATGAATTTTGTGACCTAGTGGTGAGGCCAAGCCACCTAAGGGTTATTAAAGCACTGAAAGCTCTTGCACGTGCAATAGCATGAAGATCTTACTCGTATGGCGAAGGCATGACAAAGTGAACACTCAGCCAGGAAATATTAGCAAGGTCTAAATGATTATGCAGCCTAGAAATTCAAAACAGGCAGTTTCCTATCACTTTTTAAAGTTATTTTTAAGCTTAAGTAAAATGCAATAGTGCTTAATTAAATACAACTCTCTCACCCAGAAAGTCTGTACTTGCTATGTTATATCGTGTGAAATTTATCTTCTGAGGTTATAAACCTTCATCTCTCTTTTCAACTTTAGTTACTGAAGGGACCAAGTTTTCTCTTGCATTTTGTCAAAATATCAATGACTAATTTTAGATGTTTGGCTCTGCAGAGAGCAGCACATGGAAAGTTTTTTTCTCTTTCACAGAGACAAGCCCTTCTCATGTAGTACCTATTGCTGTGTGATTGATAGAAGTACTGGAGAAACGGGCAAAAGGCTTTGCAGTGTTACATGTTTCTTTCCATTTGCTTTCAGGGCTCTGTTGATTTTAAGAGGCTAGTCCATCCCTTAATACAGAATATCTATTCTTCTCCGTCTTTGATCCTAACCACATTTCCCAGGCTATATATTAACTACAGTCTCCTGAGTGCCTGATTTCATCTCTCTTCTTTCTTTTTCACATACCTGGTCGGACAACTTAGTGTCACTGAGGCATATTCATCCCAAGCTCTGTAACCATCCTCCTGTACTGGATATTATGTACTTTATACATCTTAATGCCAGCTGTCTGGTAATGATCAGCAATGTGGGACTGATTATTGACTTTCAGGAGAACTGTGGAGACTGTAAATAATACAGTCTGTTAAGTTTGACGAAGAGATGTTAAACTTTCTATGATTCATGAAGCCAGGAAGGATATTAGTCAAGAACAGACCTGTTGCTGATTACCCTGGCGTCTTTAGAGAACAATGTGCATTTCTCAAATCATTCATGAAATATTCCACCTCATTTTAGAAAACTGATACTTGTGCACAGCCAAGACACAGATAACAGGAGTCAGAGGGAGGAGACAGGAGCATGTGCCTTGGTGAAATTCCTCCATTTCAACGCACTCTGATCTGCATTCCACCTTGAGGGTTCTCATATGAGTTTATAAAACCCTAAAGAAGTAGAGCAATTTTCCTATAATGACTTTGTTTAACTTGATAGTAGTATGTCCACGTTTCTTTAAAAAGGTCATTTAATAGACATTTTTTCTTGTCTCTGCTTCTCCTTCTTTGGTTTCAGGTAAACATCTCAACTGATTTAATTCTTCATGATGGCCATGGACTTTGGGTTTTGGAGTGAGTTTTGTGTTTCTCTGTCAATAGTTGACATCACTAATGCCTAAATCATCATGGAGAATCTAATTTTGTGTTCTGCTTTAGGTGTCAGGACTATCGTCAGCTATTGCAGGAAAAAATAAAGAATCACTGTCTTGGCATATGAAAACTTAAAATAAGGAAGAACAGCATCATCAGCTATTTTACTTTTTAATGTGATTATAAATCTACCAATTCAACATACCTGGTCCCACCAAGTTAACTGCCTATATAAGCCGCCATACACATGCACATTTGTGAAAAAAGATAGGTGTGTATGGAAGTATAACAGGAATGTGAGATGTGTGCGTGGGGTTCAAACCAAAGCAAATTTTTTCTGCTTAGCTTGTATCTCATCATTTGCATGAATAAAAATTCTTTGCAAATTCCTCTGTGAGACAAAACAGGGCTTAACCATGCCTCTCGTAGCATGTGTTGTTTTCACCTCCAGTTTGTAAAACACTTTGCTATCCTCAGGTGACAAAGTAGCAGGAGGGCAGAGAGCTGTCAGAGCAGTTCAAATCCAGGGACAGAAGCCAGGCTTTTGTATTTCCAGTCTTGTGTCCTGTGGATCAGCGTGTCATCTATGCAAGGATAGCTGAAGAGTCAAGAAAAGCATATCGGCTGCACATGGAGGAATAGAGCAAGAAACCAGTCACTGCCACACGTTAAGTGCAAGTGCTCTTCAGTTGTCCCAAGGTGCCCTGAAACAGTCAYGTAAATGACATAGAAGTCCCACAGCAGGACAGTTAAAAGCATATACATTAAAAATAGCCAAACTGGCACAAGAATGAGAAGTCCATTACAACACTTCTCAATTAATATTTACCAGTAGGGAGGAAGGATAGCACCAGCATGGAAATGAGATCCTGCGCTACCTCCTTGGCCTTCTTGTCTTTCTTAGGCTCAGCCCACATGGGGGTTCACGCCCTGACTCTGCCCCGGGGTGCTGTACCGGGGACACCCAGGCACCCACCATGCTCTCTGCCACCTCCCCACATCTTTCCTCCCCTATCTCCAGGGCAAGGAAATGTCAGTGCGCTCGCAGGAAAGTAACCACAGCAAGTGACATCCAGGTGCCTGGAAGTCAGCTTAGCCGTGACTTTCATTTCCTTGGGCTTATTTCAACATCTCTGTGGAGGGTGGTGAGGATAAGCATGTCGAATATAATAGGAAAATGTAAGAGACATGAAAGTAAGCTGGAATTTGACATTGTGTGAATTAATAACTACTGTTTCTAACCAGTGATCAGTTTGTTTAGGCGGTATTTGAAGGCCTTGGAAAAGGATCGTCTGTTTGTGGCAGCTAAAGCAGCTGACTGAGAAGGTGCATCTCATTTTTGATTCTTTATTTTGATGGATGCTACTGGCCTGTTTTGGTCCAAGGTAAGCAAAACCAAGCCGTGTTAAGGATTCAGTGTTCAGCCTATTGACACTTGATAATGTTTGTATCCAGGATCCAGCCTGTTTTAAACAGCAGGGTCATGTATTATCAAATGTGTGTGCATTGTATACCTAGGAAAATGGTATGCTGTTTGTGTGGTATGCTGTTGTAGCTGTTAGACTATCAGAATTGGTGGGGTGAGTATGGTACATTGCCCCAAATATAGATTTTTGGTTACTTTAGTGCTACTTATGGTGTTAATTCTGCAGCTCTTCGGGATTCCTGGAGGATAAGGATTAGTCAGGATTTCAGCCCAAGGACCAAGACATTAAAAAGGGAATGAGAGGAGGTGAAACAGTATCACAATACAATCTTTCCAGACCAGAGCTGATAAATGGGAGTTTGCCATGTCCCTGTGCAGAGATACGATGCAGAAACAGTCTAGTTCTGCACTTGTTAAGGCCATTATCATGCCATTCCTACCTGCTCTTTACTTTGAGGGTTAACCAATGCCAGGGACTCTTCCTATTGACTACCTCAAGCTTTATTCAAACTTCCCCATCCCCTTGAAAGTCAGAGGAGTATTTTGTAATATAGGCTTAATGGAACATGAGTTGTAGTCCTCTCAGCTCTGGACTCATCCTGGAAAGGTCACAGAAAACTACAGTTGTCTTTGATAAGTTGTAGCCATGCCTTTGGATGGATTTCTAATCCCAGGTTCTGGTTGGAAAAAGCCAAGTCCCAATACCTATTTCTGTAAATGCTGTGAATTCATTAATGTACAAACAAATGATTTTGGAAAGAAAATGGAAAATTGAGTTGCTGTTCAGCAAGTAAAGAAGATGCCTAGAAAATACCTTTGAAATTTTTAGCACTGAAAATCTYCTCAAGCTCTTGATGCTATAAATGAATCCATTCAAAAAGTACAGACTCAATCTTTTCCAAAACTGTCGGACTAAGTGTTTCATGATACACTAACTTTCAGCAGTATACTTTCATTTGTCTGCAGCAGTGAATAAGAATATACTTGGCTATATTGCAGTTGAGTTCAATGATTGTGCTGACATCTACTGGTATAATAATATTTTTAACTATTATGTGTGATATTTGAGGTAAAAAATTACAAGCTTGTTAGTTGTGGTATAAGAAAACATCACTCCCTGCAAGTACTTATTTTACTTTTCCTTTTTTTTGCATTAAAACCACCAACTATGCTATTGTGCTCAGATCTTGCTAATAATGGAATACATTTTCAGGAACTGCATTTTCATTGTAATGAAATAGACCATCACCAGGGTTGCAGTTTGAGTATTTTGGTTGGTATTTTGGTTAGTTGGTATACCAAAGTTGGTAAACCAATTTTGACTGGTTTTTTAGCACTCCCTAGTCATGCATCGAAAGGGACTACAGGCTAATTCGGTACTAAACAAATGTCATTGCAATAAAAGGAATAGAACAGAAATTTAATGGTAGGCACAGGTTTTCTGAGTCAGAGTTTAAATAACCCTAGTATTACATCTGAACTGCTGTATTATCACTCTGACAGTACAGACGTCCTGCAACATGGCATCTGCATGAGGACAGAAAGACACCCAACTCTCTCCTGCAATCACCTCTGACTGAAGTTATTTTGACACTTCTTGGAGGAGTTTTTAATTTATAGCTGGCCAAGCACATCATGAAATGGAATGGATCCCATTAGAAATGAACATGCTAAAAAGCTGATGGGCAGGGAACAGTACACATGAATTACTGCTCTTCACAAATCATGTCTTTAAAACACAAAAAGACAAACAAACAAGAACTTTTAAATGTAGTAAAATTTCCAATGGAACATGTCCTCAGCCATTTAACACATGAAGGAGGTTATTTCAGTCTTTTTTCAAACATCAGTCTGTAACCTTCTAATAGATAACTTTTGCTATATTTTAGATGTTTTTTCCTCAAAAACTGAGGAAGAAAAAGGTATGCTAAGGTACCACCTTTTAAATAATGTTTCATTACTAGATTTCAAGTCACATTTCACAAAAAGTCCAATGTTGGGAATGTTCTCTCTAATTTTGCTTGAGTCCCCTGATTGCAGAGCAACATTTTTATCTTGACCAGAGGAGGGAGACAGTGCCAGTTCTGGAATAGAGAAAAAAGACTAAGAAATGAGATCCTCTGAGATTTAGTAAGAAATTTGTATGCTTTGTCTTTCAAAGGATATTTGAAATGGTCTGTGGCATAGCACATTTAATAATGAAAGGTGCAGGGTATGTATAGCAGCTGTTGCTTAATTTCTGTCTACGCTCATCATTAAATCTACTTCATTAACAAGATGCACAAAACACCAACATAACACATTACAGGACCATGCTAGGTTGAACAGAGCAACCCTTGAAACGGTTGATTTATGTTTTACCTGCAGTCAGACAAGAACTACAATTTTACATACTTCTTAAATGTGATTATATTTTTTATCTCAGGTTTTGGACTTTATCAAAACAGTAAAAAATTATGAAGTTTGAGATGGAGAAGCAGTAGTCTTGATAAGTGATTAAATGCTTAATTTGGGAGGTGAAAATACTGACAGATGTCTTGATTACCAGTAGCTTTGGACATGAGGACATTTTGTACATGTGAAGATCTCATATTCTTTGTAAATTAAACATCATAATTACATTAGATAAATCTTTTTATGCTTCAGTCATTATAAGGATACATGACTCACTATAGTTTACTCAGAGAAACTGCTGACTAATAACCATGTCAAACGCTTTCCCTTTACTGATGTGTAGCTTTCTAAAACTACAGCAAAACAAAAGCAATCTGGCCCAATCTAACCATCTTGACATGACATGTTCTCAGTGGGGCATTAGAGCAAGGCATTAGGAACATAAACTCATTTATAATAAATGGTTATTATTTTAAAAATATTTTAAAGAGTATTTGAAAAGGTTATTTAAAAGATTAATTTATTGTTACTATAAAGCGTAACAATATGAAAAGCAGCTTTTAGTTGGAGCCCTCTAACTGAGTATTGCACAAATATTAGTTAAAAAACATAGTTCTTTTGCAGTGTTGATTTATGAGAATTACATTCTTTTTATATTTTTCAATACAAAATAATCCTTGCATATCATTCAGTAATGCCTAAGGCTGTGGTAATGGAAAATCTAAACTGACATTCAGGGCTGCAAATAGTGAATTTATTTAAGATATTATGGAAATGCTGCTGTAACTAGAAAACCTAAATATTTGAAAATGAGAATTTAGTACTCCTAAACAGGCTTAGAGCTTACCTTTTATTTTCCAACTGTGAGAATATTGTGATAGAGCTTGCTCTTTGTAAAAGGAGACAAAGGTGAGGATACTGGTAAGTTGTTACAGGTGCTTTTAGAAACTTTTCATGTGATTAGATATCACACTTAAATGCCTGTATGACTGAATTTTCCATCATATGCCTTATGTATTGTAAAATTTTGCCACCTATGGTCAAATCTACCACGTACTTTATGACAGTAGACTTGACACCCACCTTTGAAGGACTGTCACTAAACAAAACAAGGGTTCCAGCATGAACTTGTCAATTCACTGATGCTGTGACCATGAAGGTAACCTTAGGCAAGCCAGCCTGACTTCCTCTGTAGTCTGGGGCATCAGATTTTAGATCTGCTAGAGCGAGTCCAGAGGAGGGCCACAAAATTGATCAGAGGGCTGGAACACCTCTCCTGTGAAGAAAGGCTGAGAGAGTTGGGGTTGTTCAGCCTGGAGAAGAGAAGGTTCTTATTGCGGCCTTCCAGTACTTAAAGAGGGGTTTATAAGAAAGATGGAGAGAGACTTTCTACCAGGGCCTGTAGTGACAGGACAAGGGGCAACAGTTTTAAACTGAAAGAGGCTAAGTTTAGATTGGACATAAGGAAGAAATTATTTACAATGAGGATGGTGAGACACTGGAACAAGTTGTCCAGAGAAGTTGTGGATGCCCCATCATTGGAAGTGTTCAAGGTTAGGCTGGACAGGGCTTTGAGCAACCCGATCTAGTGAAAGACGTCCCTGCGTGGGGTAGTTGGACTACATGATCTTCAAAGGTCCCTTCCAAACCAAACCATTCCACGGTTCTATGATTTTACACAGTGTCTTCTTTTGCGAAGATTATTGGTAGTACAGTATTGGTAGTATAGGTATTATCCTAGTACTTGCAGTGGAAGAGACAATGAACTTTTGTTTCCCATTTTCCCTCTTTGTCCCATATTCTGCTCTACAGTGTCCCTCAATCAGTGTTGGCTTCCTGTAAGCAAAGACTGTAGCAGCTGTTACGGCATCTGTTGGGGAAAAATGTTTGATGTGGCACCAGTCGACTAATTTGTACATCTTCAATTTCAATCATTTTCACTAAAAACATTGCCTGTATTTTATTGTATTGTAAACCAGTGATGGTAGGTTAATCATCTGCATGCATTGTGGATTGTTCATTCCCTGTAGCGTATATTTGATAATTACGTGTGTCTACATGATGCAGCCATATGGATACCAGGAGCAGGGTGGTTACAATTAGCAGAGTGTCCACCTGGGCTAAAATGCTCTGTTGCCCAGAACTAATTAGCTGAGTCAAGGTACTGCACTAATGTGGATCTAGTGTTTCTGGTACCTAAGCCATCTCTGAACACCTGAAGCTAGGTTGCTTATCTCTGCACAGAGGTGCATCATGCCACATAGGCATATCTGAAGTGCTAGGTAGCAATAAGAAGTCAGGACTGGTCCCAGCGGCAGCTTGAACCACCCCGGGGACCAATTCTGCAGAGAAACTACTAGGGACCTGATGCCTTTCCTGCTTTATGAGCTTGTAACAGGTTCAGCAAGTTGCAGTGATGGATACTCAATTACACTATATGCCTCTCTTCATCTGACACTTGGTAAATGTAGTCCTTAAATTTCTCTTAGTTTCTCTTGGGTGTTCAACTGATTTGTTTACGATTTTGAAGAGAAATTAAGAAACCCTTTTTTGAGCCATACGCCAAATTAATTTGAAGTATAAATCTCTTTTGTTGATTCTCTCCAAGCTTCTATGGTGAAAGTCTATCAGATTTATTATTTCACTCATTGGAGAAATGCTTATTGAGTTTTAACAGATGTTCAAATTCCTTGATTTCTAGAGTTTGCAATTCCCCCCTGGTCTTAATGAGTGTCTTCAGTACCTCTGGGTTACAAGGCGTTTATGTTCCCACAGAAAATTTGATTTCCCAAATCTCCCATCAAGGTTGAAAAATCACTTTTCCCCTGCCACACTTGTAAGGAAGATACCCTTGTAAGCAATACATGACTGTCACTGCTGTACTTGGTACACACTCCCCTATCAGACTGCTGATGCTTATGGCTTAATGAAAGCTTGAGGCAGCTGAAAGTCAGAAGGCAAAACTGATATATATATATATTTTCTCAAAGCTGTTTATAACTGGGTATAAACATACTGTTCCTGAATAAAATTGCAGAGGCAAAGTAAGTCTTATTACACTATTCGGAAGCTAAATTTTCCTGTTCAAACTATTTTGAGCATTTCCTTTACAATTCATACAAAAGGATTCAGATAAATACGTTCCCAAACTTGGGAGCATTATATGAAGTAAGAGACCTGTTCGGATGTTTTCATGAGACAAAAAATAGAAGGTAACGAATCTGGACCTGTATCCAAAGAAAATGTGATTAGCCCAGCTTGGTATATGCTTGCAAATACATTAGATGCCTCCTCCTTGCTATGGCTTTCAAGGCCTTGATAGAAGTACTGAGATATGGGCAGAGAGCACTCATCTTTCTTACAAAATGATGCTGGGCCAAAAGCTGTCTTGTCAAGGGAGAACATAGACAAGGGCATTCAAATCTTTCTTCCTCCTCGGACTGAGGCATTTCCTATCATGTAAAGTTTATGGATCATGAAGTTCTCTGGCTAGTTGATACCTGAAACAAAAGCTTGATCCTTTTCATGTGGAGTAGAGATGTCCACATCTACACAGAATAGTTCAGTGGGCAGACTCTCCACCTGGACTGTAGCAGACCCTGACTCAATTTTCATTCCTCCCTTTGTTTGGACTGAGGGCTCTCTTGATCAAGGACACTCCTATGACATTCCTGGAGTGAGCTAGGTTAAAGACTTCTGTTTTTAAATGTCAATAATGCCATATATGAGGACTGTGAGATGGAACAGTCTCGGTGTCAAATGCAGGGACTGTGCCCGACTCAGCATACCATTAACTAGGATAGCCTAGGTTATTTTTGCAAGAAATGTGAGTTTAAATCCCTTCCAAGAAGGATCTCAATTATTTGTCTGAGTGCCAAATTCTTCCTTAAAAATGGTGAAGCAGGACACCCTTTGGTCATTGTGGTATCTGGGCAGGAAGGTGTCTTCTAACAGAGAAGTCTGGGTACAGTCTCCAAAATCAGATAGAAAAATGTCTGGTTTATGAATTCTAGCAGGGCTTACCTGAGGGTAGACCAAAAGTGTATCAGGAAACAAAGATGGAGTCATCTAGGTAAATTCAATGTCGCAAACATAATGCTGACAGATCTCAAGGTGTGCAGACCCAGGCAGCAGACTTGGATGGGGCTGAGTGTTGGGTGTAACAATACTGGTAGCCTTCTCTAGGTACTTACACAGATCTGGAGAAAGGCTTTCTGATATCTCCAGCTTGAGTAAAATCTGTAAGAACTGTTTCTTTCTAACTTTTCTGAGGATAGTTTCAATACCCAGGTCCAACATTTATTTCACTACAGAGGAATGGACAGTGGCATTATTAGAAAAAGCATCTGCAGAAGACGTCTGCAGTGAGAGTGACCTTGCAGGCACAGATGTCTGAAGGCACCAGCAATGTTCCTGCAGTGAAGTCCACGTGAGTTGTCATGCATTAGTTCCCAGAAAAGGAGAACACACACAGTAATCTAGAAGAGGGAAGGAGAAAGTCTGCTTGTAGCCACATGAGTGGGATGATGTGCTCTGTGCTGCAGGGCAGGGGGATTGTATGCAAACTAGTGGTCTAAGTTTGCATACAGCTAGTTCCAGCTACTTTATGCAAAGAACAGTCCTAAAAACTACAAGGGTTTTTCTCCTGCTGCTGGCTTCCCTCCTGTTTCTCTTGTCAAGTCTTTTCTATTGAAAAACACTCAAGGGGGAGGTGGAGGTGTAGAGACGTTTCTCTTGCTGTCTGCAGCAGCTCCTTGCTGCTGTTAGAGTAGCATTTTACAAACCAGATGTGCATTCTGGACCTTCTGTGTATGTTAAGGTAATACAGGGTTATGAGAGCTAAGAGGTTGAATATTTTTGTGCCATTTACCTTCCCATGTTTCTGTAGTTGCCTGGGCATTTAGAGTTCTGTTTTTCAAAGCTCAAGTTCTCAAATGACACAGACATGAGAGAGAAGAGCACGGGAGGGAAAGGGTGATTTTTGTTTAGTTGGGTTTTGTTTATTTTCTGAAATGACATTATTATTCTTCATTCCTCCTGCATACAAATTAGATTCAGGGTTCAAATATTATTAACAGCAGCTTTAAAATTCATCACTTTGCAGTTGTTAAATCCATTTCCTCTTGGTTTGTCCCCTTGGCAACAAAAATTAAAAGGCAACCATATGATGAAAAACAAATTGCAGCTCATTTGAGCCGGTCTTTGCATAACACATTTTGAGATTCTGACTGGTTATAGACTTGATGTTGGCTCAAGCCAGAAAACTGGAGGAAGTTTATGAGTGCCTTGAGATCTTGTCCTGTGCTCTGCATACTGTATGAATCCTTAAAAGGTTGGAGAAAAAAAATGGAGACTTAGCCAATGACAGTGGCAACACCATCTAGCTAAAAAATGAACCGTTTTCTGAATACAAAGTTGTGAGTACAAATGGGCAACAATTTTACTGCTGAAAGTAAGGGGTTCAGCTTACTACAGTTGTGTGTTTTTATATGGAATAGTCATTCTTATTTTTACTTATGATGGAATTTTCTGGCACTTATTGAACAGCTAAGGGCAGATTTTCACATTTCATATAAAAATCTTTAAGAGCTCCTGATGGCAATACCACTCTGAGAAGGAACCCTTATCTATAAAAGAAGCAGCTGACCTAAACCAAAGTGTACTTTAACAGAAAAAAGGGATTTACTGAATCAGCTTCCTGCTCTAACACAGCTTTTTTAATGTTGGTGGGAGTACAGTTGAACTAAATTTATATTCATTTGCTAAAGTGATTTTCACTTAGTACTAAATTCCTACATAAGAATGAAGTAAAATGGACCTTTCAGTTCTAAGATACTTGTATAAATGGGCTTATTCCAGAAACACCAACCTTTTTAAGTATTTTAGTTAGTTCAAACCTCTTTCCTCACTGTGTTTTTTCAGTTTTTCTTAGTACTTTCTTGGTGGCGTGTAGGAACAGTGAACTCCTTTGCAGAGGCCGAGCAAGTACAGAGGAAGGCAAGTCCGGCACCAATCAAAGCAAATTGTAAGGATTTTTACATCAGTGAACCTGCCTGAGACCGTAAAAACTCGGCCTGTTACAGATGTGCTCATTCACATCTGGCCCAACAGTCTGTAGCACAAAGCACCAGAAGCTTCCCCCTTTCTTCCAGCTCACTGAACAGGAGATATTCTCAATATGGGAAAGGTTCCCCCCAACTCTTCCTGTTTTTACAGGTGCTGACCTTGCTAGACAAAATAGCATTGGTATAGGATGTCAGGGATAATGGCTAATAAAGCCTTTTTCCTGGGTAGCCTCTTCAAGAGATCAGAGCTATTTCCTTTGGAGATGTCACCTGCCATCTGGGCCACATGGGCTGATGTGAATGAGCAACATGTAGTTTTCAAGTTCCTAGGCAGAGGGATATGTACTTGGCATGTTTGGATTTTAGACTCAAAATCTCCATACCGACACCAACACCAACACTGTGTTGGTAATTCCTAGTCTGTAATAACCAGATATTCAACTCAACTATGTATTAATGGTATTAACTGCAGTTAATAATACTAGTAATACTAACAGTTTTAGTACTAAACCGAAGTGCAGCTACATCTTAAAAAAGGTGAAAGAAGGACACAGATGTACATTTCGGCCTCTTCTCTACATGTAACTTAAAATTGAGAGAGATCACGCAGAGCCATGTGGAAACAGCCCCTTTGGAAAAGCATCTGTGGAAGGTCATGGAGGACGGTTGTTTTCAAGGTCTCTGTACACAGAATGACTTGGCAAAGCGATCTGTAAATCTTCACTGCCCTCTCAGACAGACTACAGCTCTGATGCTGGTCCTTGTCTGGGACTGGGAGATACCATTTTGATGATCCAACAGGTAGGGAACTGTTTATCCAAAATGGGTAATATCATGACTGTTTCTGGGAACAAAAGGCTCAAAACTGCAAATGCAGAGCTGTATTTTTCTAAGCTTTTAACTCTGAAAACCACTAAAACAGAAACACCTCTCCAATTTCACAGTTTGGATCAGAAGCAAAGAATTGAAGACGACGTACTCTTAAAGCTAATCTGCATCATACACTATATAGGGCAGGATCTCAGACACACTGATTAGCTAAATAGTGCATACATAGGAAAATACAAGCTATTTGGACAGTGATAAACTGCAGAGCCATATGACATTGATCTATACATACTGCTCTGCTTTACTTTAGTTTCACCAATTCATCTTCAAGGGGATTTATTCTGAAAATAAATCAACATGCCAGAGAAATATTTCCTTTTCTTCCTACAAACATGGCTCCCTCCTCCTACAGTACCCTCCAGGTACTGTAGTTTACCTGGCTGTAAAACTGGTTAATTACATGGCATTTTTTCATATAAATTTATATCACTGTTCTAATATCCCAACACTTAGGGAAGAGGTGCTATCATTTTCGATACATAACATTAACATGATCAGCTGCATACAAACTCCTGAACTAGTCAGGTCAGTTCCTCCCATTCTGGATTTTTTAAAACTCAAGGAAATATCATGTAGGACCTACCAGTTTTTCTAACACAAAATTTATTAATGAGATATTGTCTTGTCTTTTCAAATACTGGAACAACTGTTGCATCAACAAGTACCCCAGATCACATGTTGCTCTGGACTGTCCCCCTTGAGGCACTGCCAAAAAAAGCCTTTTAAATTAGATTTTCTGAGAGTGGGGTCTATCAAATATGTGGCCACCTTTGGCAAAACACATAATTTGAAAAAAAAAAGCCTTAATCTGACAAAACCAGACTCTCCTTATAGGTATTATGTGTCTGAAAAATCTACGATAAGGTTAATATGCTTTGTCACTTACTTGGCTTCACTTCTCTGCTATGGGCAAGGCCTGCGGTTTTAACCAATCCTGTTTGTGTGTAAATAAATGCCCTTTTAATTTGCCATAATTTCAAGTATTTTGTTTTGTAGTTATAAATAATTAACATACCTTTTATGATTTTTTTACTCTGTTTTACCTTACGGGGCATACTTTCTCTTCTACGCACATGTGTAACCTCCAATAACAATAATAACAGTTACGAATTATGTCCCCAGGGGAGACAATTTCCCTAAAAACCTTTAAAATGTAAATCTATGCACCATTCTTGCCAACATGTATGCTCCAGTAAGTGAAACTAATATTCTGTACTTGCCAGCATAATAATCCAAAAATTGAATAAATTCCAAGCACCAAAGTTAAGAGAAAGTTCCTAATTTTAACTCTGCATAACAACATCCAACTGCATACTTACTTCTTGCCATCTGACTTTTGAAGCATAACTTTTATGTTGAGGTGATGGAGGAGAAGAGTGTTATATTTAATTTGACTGTATGCTTCTGCTAGTATAACTTCTGGAAAATGTAGTACAAAAGTATTGTATTCTAAAGAGCTCCATGAAAAAGAAGAAAGATGGTGATCCGGCCTCATTTGTATAGATAAGGATAGAATGCATAATCACATATTTAATATATTTAGATTAGCAGTTATAGCAACTAGGATCATAGTTACCTTTGATCTCAGATTGGTTTTCTACAGTTTAATTCCACTTAATGCAATGGATTACTCTTGGTTTACACATCTGGGAATAAAATTTGATCTATAATAATTATTACCATTTTCTAACAAGGAAGATTGTTATTAGTTGTGTTTAACCTAAAATTTGAGTAAATGCTCTGCTGAAAAGTGTAATATTGTGTCTGTGTATGCATAAATACACATGAATATACATAAACAAAATGATGCTGTAATATTGAAGAGTAAGGTTATAAAAGCAGAAATGTATTCAATTTTTAATTAAGGTAGTGCTTATGAAAAGGGTTTATTGATCTCTTTTTATGTTCTAAGTTCAGAGATGGAATTATTCCAGCATAAATATAAAATATATAAATATTTCTGAGTTCTTCCTCTCAGAATTCTTCTAGGTCCCTAAAATATATATTATCATAGAATCATAGAAGCATAGAATCATTAAGGTTGGAAAAGACCTCTAAGATCATCAAGTCCAACCGTCAACCCAACACCACCATGCCCACTAAACCATGTCCCCAAGCGCCTCATCTACACGTCTTTTAAATACCTCCAGGGATGGTGACTCCACCACTTCCCTGGGCAGCCTGTTCCAATGCTTAACCACTCTTTCAGTAAAGAAATTTTTCCTAATGTCCAATCTAAACCTCCCCTGGTGCAACTTGAGGCCATTTCCTCTCGTCCTATCGCTAGTTGCTTGGCAGAAGAGACCAACACCCACCTCGCTGCAACCTTCTTTCAGGTAGTTGTAGAGCGCAATAAGGTCTCCCCTCAGCCTCCTCTTCTCCAGGATAAACAACCCCAGCTCCCTCAGCCGCTCCTCATAAGACTTGTTCTCCAGACCCTTCACCAGCTTCGTTGCCCTTCTTTGGACACGCTCCAGCACCTCAATGTCCTTCTTGTAGGGAGGGGCCCAAAAMTGAACACAGTATTCCAGGTGCGGCCTCACCAGCACCAAGTACAGGGGCACGATCACCTCCCTACTCCTGCTGGCCACACTATTTCTGATACAGGCCAGGATGCCGTTGGCCTTCTTGGCCACCTGGGCACACTGCTGGCTCATATTCAGCCAGCTGTCGACCAGCACCCCCAGGTTCTTTTCCGACAGGCAGCTTTCCAGCCACTCTTCCCCAAGCCTGTAGTGTTGCATGGGTTGTTGTGGCCAAAGTGCAGGACCCGGCACTTGGCCTTGTTGAACCTCACAGAATTGGCCTCAGCCCATCGATCCAGCCTGTTCGGGTCCCTCTGCAGAGCCTTCCTACCCTCGAGCAGATCGACACTGCCGGCCAGCTTGGTGTTGTCTGCAAACTTACTGAGGGAGCACTCAATCCCCTCATCCAGATCATTGATAAAGACATTGAATAAGACCGGCCCCAAAACGGAGCCCTGGGGGACACCACTCGTGACCGGCCGCCAAGTGGACTTTGCTCCATTCACCACAACTCTCTGGGCCCGGCCGCCCAGCCAGTTTTTTACCCAGCGAAGAGTATACTTGTCTAAGCCATGAGCCGCCAGCTTCTCTAGGAGAATGCTGTGGGAGACAGTGTCAAAGGCATATATTCTGCCCATTCTGCAGTGGGGTATGCAATACCAATGCCCATACCAAAATACCACACCCAGAGTGATGAAACTAAACAATTACTGTTGTGAATGCATATTTTTTGTTAGGAAATAAATTGACTTGTGCCACAGATGTTGTCAAATGTGTTTCATAGGCAATATCCTTCTCACAGTGAAGTCAATGTCTGTGACTCAGAGCAGGATCAGACTCTCACTCTCATTTCATTTGCTAGATCCCGTTCCCATTGCTATTTTAAAAGACTGCATTCCCAACAGTGGTCTGATGAATGATTCAATGGACACATAGCCTTGGTTTTGGTGCCTCTGTTATTTTTGTAAAGACTTTTTTTCTGAGTTTACTTCTCCTTCTTGTTTTCTAATAAATCTAAGCAGTACATCACTAATGTTAATTGCTACTATTTTACCAGAAGTAACTAAATCAGGAAGGCATACATCTCATCCAATATCAATACTTCTACCATGAGTATATTACAAATTGGCCTGAGAAATGAAGTATTATTGGACATTAATACTGGACAACACAAAATGTTTTTTTTTAGTTCCCCTTCATCTTCTCCTTAAGAGTCCTTTCTGACAAAATATTATATTATGGATTTTGTGGTCGTAATGTTCTTCTGAAGAAAGCTTGTGTTTTAAAAAACTGCTTGCAATTTTTATTTAAAATCACGTGGATAAATGTATGTAGATCTTTCGATTATTTTTTTAGTTTGTAAACACACTTAGACTTGAAATACAAAGTAGATTCTCTTTCCTCACATTTTAAGGACAGCATCTCTCAAAATTACACAACATTAATGGCCACACTACTTACACTAACAAAGCCATGACATAATTTAAACATCGTGTGTTACTGTACATCACCTAACCCACCCTGGGGAATCATTAATACTTTGAGACCCTCTTTTTCTGGGAAGGGGCTGGAGAGGTAACATGGTTTCCTCATTGTGGAATCAGTGAAATGACTATCTTTTTGTCTTACTTTATAACACTTCTGGCAAAAAGAAGAAAACATTCAAGGTCAGGTTGGATGGGGCTCTGAGCAACCTGATCTAGTTGAAGATGTCCCTGCCTATGGCAGGGGGGTTGGACTAGATGACCTTTAAAGGTCCCTTCCAACCCAAACTATTCTATGATTCTATGATTAAATGAGTAAATAGTAATTACTGGTGTCTTTCTCGTTATCTTTCTAAACCTATTAGCAGGTATATCCACACAACCATTAGTGTACTCCAACTCGTAACAGTTTGCTTTGCTATTTGCTAGAACTGTGTCTGCATGACTCTTCATCAGAGTCATCAGCTACTATACACGAGAGCTCATTATGTCACTGTGATGCAAATTCCCATTACAGTTATGTTGCATGTTTACCGAGAGGGCTAGGTTTGTGGGTACAGCTATGTTAGCATAATTATACCCATGCAAATATTTTTAATGCAGGCAAGGCCTAAGGTAGCATGATGTTTTGAACTTCAGTAGGTATAATCTCCTTAATATATAATTCAAGGGACTTGACAAAATATAATATAATTGAAAATGCAATTCAACTTGAGAATAGCAGTTTGCATGTTAAAAAATTATCTGAAAGGTATATCCCATACAAACACAAATTGCACTGGGAAGATCCCTTACACAGCTGATGTTGTTATACATCAGGAATAAAGTGCCATTGCACCTAATTTTGACCTGGTTTTAGCTCCAAATAAACTTACTAGAGTCAATATATTTTATTTCAGTGGGATATCATGGTTAAAGCCTGAGCAACAGAAAAAATAACAATAGCTGTCTGATTTTGCACTTATCTAATCTACTGTCGCTTATTTATTGAACAATGATACATGCAAACAAATTGTACCTTACTTTTAAGATTTCATTCTGGATTCAATAAAGGCTCACGTAACACAGAAAGCCGGTGGGGCAGTTTATAGAGCATTCAATGTCCTAGCTATAGCAAACAGAGCCTCTGTATTTAATTTAAAAAAGCAATATGCTCACCAGCACACRCTGGATTGAACAATGTAACCTGTGAATAAAATCTTGACAATTATTTTTTCTTAGTTAAGAAGCGGAAGAATGATTGTTAAACAGGTGTAATTACATGCGTATTTTAATATACAGCAGAGGAAAAGGTAGCTAATCATTTGGAATTCTTAACTCTGCCAACTGTAATAAGCAAGAGAAATATTGTTTGGAGGGTCAAATTTTTTCAGAAGTTACCCTTCCAAATTAAAAAAAAAAAAAAAAAAAAAAAAAAAAAATCCATGCAATGTACAAAGAAAGAGCTGCGTTTCTTAAAGTTTACATGATAAATGTAGAAGTGTTGTGTGGAATGTGTGGAAGTGTTTGCATTGGGATTGCATTTATTGATCTTCTCTCAAATAAATAGGGCACTATTCCATTCTATCTCCAAAACAATAACTTTCTTAAAATTGTTTGTGGGACAAAAAACCCACCCCAAACAACTATCACTTGAATATGATGATGCTTACAGTTAAAATCCATTTGGAGAAAGAACCAAACCAAATCAGAAGGCAAGCAGATGCAGCGCGCACCGAGCCTCTGCAGAGCCAGGGCCGAAGTGCCCAGCGAACAGCCTGGATTCCTTTCCCTGTGCAGGGTGTTACCTCAATGGAGCCGCTCAAGCGCATCTACAACAAGGAATTATCTCCTGGCAAGGAAAAGGGGAGACCGTGATCCGGATAACGTTTGCTAGGTGAAGCAAAGTTAACAAACAGCAAAATACTTACACTTTTTGCAAAACTTATTTTTTTGTGGTCATTGCAAACACTCTTGCACTGTGTGCTTTACTCTTACGGTGTATATACATGCGTGAAAGGTACACAGCATCTTCTTTAAGACACTAACCAGCTGTTGCTTAGAGGGAAAATCATCCTTTCATTAGCCCTATGACCTCATTCATCATTTTGTCTAAATTCATCATGGGTTGTTTTGGTTTTTTTTTTTTTTGGTTTTGGTTTTTTTTTTACATTTCCAAACATTTCTCATTTTCCTCCGTTCCAGCCCAGGCTCATCTGGTTGAACCAGACAGGGTAAAGCCGGTGGCTGGCGGGGCAGCCCCTCCGCGCACCTCAGGGCCCAGCCGGAGCAGGCACGGCACCACCCGACAGCGGCAGGGGTGAGCGTGCCGCCGCCGCCGCCTTCATTTCACGGGCAAACCGTCAGCCCGGGAAGCCGGCGAGGGAACACCAGGGCAGCCCGGCTCCTCGGTATCATCGCCGGCAAGGCGTGCGCTCCGCCGCTCGGCCCCGTCTGCGGCCTCGCCTGCAGGCGGGGGCAGAGAAACTTTGCTGGAAGGGCTGCGACGCGACACGCCAGGCAGGGAGCGGGCCGGGAACCCCTCAAACGTGGTCCCCCAAACCCCCTTGATACCCCCGCCCTCCCTTGTCGGGATGCGGTCGCAGTCCCGCTCCGCGCGGCGGGCTCCGCGCTGCGGGCAGCCGCCCGAGCCAGCCCC
>JAYKAV010000678.1:1710442-1783261 GCA_035582835.1 Phoebastria nigripes
CGGGCCGGGGGGGCGGCGGGGCAGGATTAGGTTTCAGGCCGCCGGGGCGTGCCTCAGCGCGCTTCCCCCGCGGCGCGGCTCGGCGCCGTTACTTGGGGGCGGGAAGGGCGAAGGCGGAGAGCGGGGCCGGGCCGCGGGGCCCGCCGAGCCGCCGGGGTAAGCGGGGCGCCGGGCCGGGCGGCGGGGAGCGGGGGGAGCCCGCCTGTGCCGTCCTCCGGGGATGCGGGCAGGGGCCCTCCGTGTCGCTGTAGTTTTGAGCTGCCTTTCAGAACGTATTTATCTCGCGAAGTTTTATTTATCGTTCTGTGGATCCACCGGGTTTTGCTGGGGCCGGGAGGGCGGTCGGAGGAGGAGGGAGGCCGTGGAGCCGCGGGGGGCCGAGCTTGTTGCTCCCCCTCCCCGCCCCGGGCCGAGCTGTCCGCGGGCGGTGGGGAGCGGCGCTGGGGGCCGGGCTGGGCCGCGGCTACGGCCTGCGGCAGGCGGGCGGTCCGCGGGCTCGGGCGGCCTGGCGGGGAGCCGTCCTCACGTAAACAAAAGCCGACTGTCCACGGCTGCTGCAGGGAGCTCTGCTCGACGCCTCCCCCGCGCCCCCCTTCTCTTCTTTACCCCCAGCGGGAGTGTTTCATGCCGCGGGGGGGTCTCCTCACCTGCTGCCGCCACAGACCTGCGGGCGGCCGCGGCCCCGGAGGGGGCTCCTGGGCGCAGCGGCCCTCGCCCAGCGCTTGCGGTCGGCGGCGTTGAGACTCGTTCGGAGCCAAAGCCGGCCCAGAGGCCCGAGCGAGACCGGAGGTTTCCTCCGCGGCGGGTGTGCCGGCTCCTGGCGGGGCGGCCACCCCGAGTCCTCGGATGCCCGTGCCGGTACCTGTTGCCGTGCTGCTGTTGGCGCTTCTCGCAGGTCCGGACCCCGCTGTAGCTCTCCGGCATCCCCCGGGTCTGCGTTGAAACGTGACCGTTTTGGCAGAGTGGAAGTGGAGGAGCGAGGCGCAAGCCTCAGTTGTGCCCTTTGATGGGTCTGGTTGTGCGAAGGAAAGGGTCTGCTTTTTGGGATGGTTTGTTTCTCGTGTGGTTGCCCCCCTTGCTGCCAGTACCTCCCTACGTTACTGGAAAGAGTGATAGGAAGAAAGAAAGTAAAAGAAAAACGCTCACAAAGCCGACCGGTTGAACTCCGTGTATCACATTTAACAGATTTGATCTGCCATTTGACTGAACAATGTTGTATTCTTTTTTTTTTTCCTTTTCCTTTTCTTTCGCTTTTATAAACAGTGCCTCATCCCTTTATATTTTTGCTTCTTAACACATGGAGAAGATTTTGGTAGTATAAGCTGTTGAACAGAAAACATCCTTACGGGCTTTGGTGCCAGAAGGGGTAGCAGGAGTCTCTTGCCGGAGCAGAGCAGTGATTTACCGTAATCAAGCTGAAGGATCTGAATTCTGCCGTTGGGGAAGTCTATTGTGTAATGCCTTGTGGTTTCCATATCAGCACTGCATTTTCCAAGATAATAGCAACTCGCTGGGAGGGAAGAATCTAAACTGGAAAAGGGGAAAGTGGTAAAATATTTTTGGGAAATGTTATTTGATGCTCCTGTGGAAGCGGAAAGTAATGTAACATTAGAAGAAAATAATGCAGAATGAAAATATCTAAGGACTAGCAACATTTTTTATGACAGAGGACATCACCTGATTTTTTTCTTTCCAAAATTGTTATCCATTTTTAGTATACATATGTTTTATCTCTCCGTGTCTTGTTAACAGTAACATGCATGTAACATTTACTGATTAACACTGGTGTTTCTAATGGCTTCCTTTGTGCTTTCAAGAAGCTTTTTCATCAGGAACTGGATACATTCTCCCCTCTCTTCGCACAAAAGTGCACTAGGAAGTTAGATCAGTATCAGCACTAGGGAAAAGAGAACTGCACTACTTACATACTAATGGATGATCTTTATATTCCATCTGGCTATGTGTCTGTGAATTCTTCAGAGAGGAATGCCATACAACTCAGTCACACAGATCGCTGTAAATGGTTTTGTTTTAATAGATAACACTTTAATCAGTGTATTGAACACTTTAATCAGTGTATTGAGAAGCATTATAAAGACCTTTTAAATCATCTGCTCCATGTTTCATATAAGAAAATTTAAAATTCTGTGGAGTGTATCCAGTAAATTTTCTAATTGGCTTTATGTTTGAGCACCCTGCTGAAGCAGTTTAAACCAATACAATGCCATGACAGCAGTATACTGTATCATCATTGGTAAGGACAGTTTTGTTTCACCATTGGCATTCCCAGTCAGTCAATATATAAATACGCCATTTTTGCCTAGACAGTATTGGAGTATTTCTTTCGTAGGCTTTTCAGACCCTGTCCTTGCATCTGAGACACATTGCACGGTAGTCTTGTTACATGCTGTAATGATTTTCTACATTACTTGCCTGTTACTGTCACAATATACAATGAGTATTGTATATGTACAAGTTTGTGTTTTCAGTTTGTAAGGAAAATGGTGACTCTTTGTTGAAGCTTACTGGCAACTGTTCAGTGGGGCTTCTTACTTATTCATTTATGTATGCTGTTGTCACCTCTGTGAAGAATCCAGTATACATTAAGAGGTGCAACTGTTGTAGAAACTATCTTTCATCAGGTTTAACTGAGTTTAATGAATATGGTAATCAATTGCCTATGCTGAAAACATAAAGAGGCAATATTAACCATGCCTGGGTTTCATACATTAATTCAGTATATGTAGTGTCACATATATTCTGCATATACTAAAAAGTTGCTTTTCAGTTTCTGAAGCTAATCCTGTATTTCAAAAGTTAAAGTGATTCCAATTAATCTCAATTGAAAATATTTACTGAAAGATCTTCTTTTCTGTGAACAGATGATCTGTTAGTTTCCTTAACCAAAAAAAAAAAAAAAAAAAAAAAACCCAAAAAAAGCCACCAGAAAAGTTTCCCCTACTATGTTGTTTTTGGCAATACTCTTTATACATTACTTTTGAATACCCTGCACATGTTTATCAGTAGGTGAAAGCATTAAGTATAGTTTAGGCCCATTTCCCAGTTGCAATTATAATTTGCACACCAGCTAACATGGGTATTACGCTCATGCAGGGCTCCTTACAGTGTTACAGAACACTATTAATTAAACACAGTGAACAGATTGCTTGTTCATGCAAAAGCATTCTAAGTTTCCTTAATACATTAGTGTGATGTGTACAGAAGCTTAAAAATAGTTGAATGTTAAAAATTCTATTTTCATAGTTGCTTGAAAAGACATAATGCTGTTCAGCTCTGTCACAGTACTTTTCTCTAACATACAGAGCCACTACTGGCATCTTTTTACGTCTTTTTGATGCATTCAGCGTTGTGCTAAATTTCAAGAGGCTAGTAACATCACTTTTCAAACAAAACTGGTTATAGTCTTAATACAGGCTGTGTGTTAGTTTCTGAACTGCCTTTTTATTTCTGCTTTGAATGTTTCAGAACAATTTTCATTAGCATAGCTTTTAAATGTAAATTTCAGGCTTCTCGTGCTTGCCTGTTACATTCCAGGTAGTCAGTGGAAATCTGCTTTGTTCCTTGTGGAACAGTGCACGTTAATTTTGCTTGTACTAAATCCTTAATTTGGATCAGTTCTCTCTTCTGTCATCCAGAAGCGTGCAGTCCAGGGTCTCTTGGCTGATGAAACCAAGTGGTTGATGTTAATTTGGCAAGCTCATGTCCTGTCAGTAAAATGGTAGGCTAGCCTTTTTTCCCCTTCTTTCTTCCTTTCCACTTTTTGTTTTTGTTTATCCTCCTTTCCCTGTTGGTCACTGCTCTCCCACATTTACTTCCACACCCTTTCACTGCGTGCTCAAGTATGTGTATCATCTCTTTCATTACGAGTAGTGAAGGCTATACCAGTCAGGCTGCAGTTGTCAAGTCCTTGTAGTATTGCTCGTAATCCTAGAACGTGCTGTATGCAACAGCAAAATTGCCTTTGTGACAGTGGAAGAATACATAGAAAAGGATGAGATCTTTCAATTTACCATGAATGGTTTCTGCTGCCTTTATATTGACAAGACTCCCCCCAAGGAGTCTGGAGATCACATTAATTTTCTTCCCGGGGATGGTAGCCAGTGTGCGGGAGGTAACTGGGCGAAACAGAAGAGCTCCTGGAAATAGCAGGCAAAGCAGAAGGTTTAGCAGTAATTAGTATCTTCCATTTCCTGTGTGGTTTCGTTTCCGTTCCTGCGCCAGGCAGTGCTAACACAACATGCCTGTTTGAGTGATAGCCAGAAAGCAGGGGAGGGAAATGACATGGGATAAAAATCAGGTATGAAAGGATATCTCTAGCCCAGCCAAATCCAGGCCCAGGTGTTGAAATTTAGATTAGAAGTTTTGAAATACTCTTTTTAGCAGCTATAAAATGCATGTTGTTCATGCATGTACCGTGCTGCTTAATTGAAACAGATGTAGTTTTAATCTCAAGCAACTCCTAGCCAAAGTTTGGGCCTAGAGATCACTCTTAAGATAGGCATTTCCTCTGTATCCTCGGAGCACTTCAAGTAATGCAGGAGCTACAGGGCAAAGCCTATTACTGTGTTTTCTATCTTTGGCATTGCGTGTTTGCTAATCCAGTGCTATGAGCATTAGTTTCCAGGGTATTATCTGAAATGGCTTTGTGAAATAGTAGATGGAGCATCCGTCAGTGAAACAGAGTAAGTTTCCTTGTAGGAACTACATGATCAGGTGTGAAAGAGTAGTCAGTGGAAGTGGGTCATCTTTCCCTTTTCATGAATCTTTTGGTGGTTTAGCTAAGTGGCTTGTGTGGTTGCAGTGGAAAGGAGGTGATCAACATAAATTTCATGTCTGTTTTTTAAAATTCTGACACCTGTGGATTTTAGTGTTTTAGGAGTGGGCACAAAGAAACCAGAGCTGCAGCATGCCAACTGTTTTCTGGCAACTGACCTTATAGAAGGGCAGCATAAAGAGTGGAGAAATGTGTATATACTACATTTTTGTTTGTTAGCATGGGAAGAATCAAGTTTCAGAAGTGCAAGTTTGAAAGGGGTCATCTTTAACTTTTGTGCRTGCTTAGTAGAAGATGGCATGTTTCTCACCATGTACCTGTCTAAAATTACTTCTGTTTTCTACCTTCCTGTTATAAAACAGGAGGAAAAAGAGAAGGTGCTTTTTTTTTTTTTTTAAAGTCACACCTTTCAGATACCTGTGCCTTTAAAAACTTGAAAGTGAATTTAACTTGCTATTCGTTTAACAGTATTTCTTGAAGTTGCCAATAAAAAAGTCTAACTCAGTCAGTTTATGTTCTTATTACTGTGAAGAGATTAATGAACTTTAGCACTGAAATACAAAAATAGTTAAATCTACTTTGAGCTAAGCTAGTAAGCTCTTCGAGGTGTGAACAGTATTTGTGTCATGGGCTGGTTTTGGCTCCAGACTCCTGTGATATAGACTGCCAGGAGCATGCAAAATGAGAAAGTCAGAACTTAACTTCCCATTTGTGCATCCAGAAGTCTGTGATGGCATTATAAAAATATTCACTATAGCAAATGATAGACTTATGCCTTTCAACAAATAATCATGCATGCCTCCATACTTCTCCTCAGCACATTATTGTTAAAGTACCTAGAAGCAAGCTGGTTTAAAGGCCAGGAGTTGCAGCTGTGGTGGGTGGTAGTGCTTATGGCTATGTCTCTATGGTGCATTTTGGACAGATGGGTGCTTGCTTCCCCTGTACTTCGGCTATGTTCATGTGCCACTAAGCTGGTGCTGACAGATCCCACTTGTTAGCATGGATGTGGCACAGCAGGAGCACAGTCACGTGGCTTTTCACCATTTCAGAGTGCGGGCAGAGCGAACAGGGGTCATCTTGGACTGCGACATGTAGAAATGCTGGTGTGCCTCAATGCACTGCTTCTGTGTCAGAGGAAGTGTCCTGAAGGAAAACATCCTGATGGCAATTTTGATCTTGCTCCTGCTTAGTGCCACAATCAACAAAAGCATTAAGCTGGTTAGCTGAGGACCGTTTTCCCTGCTAATATAAACACAAAATAAGGAGAATTAAATTGGATTAAAAATGGATTTGCTGACACTGAGATAGCTCTGGAGCAATATTCCTACCTCTAAAGCATGAGGTAAATAGAAAGTAAATCATGAGTGTCTTAGGAGAGCTAAGGACTTCTTTTCATTGCAAATCAGGTAGGATCATCTCCATCTGTAGAGTATGTTTAGGACTTGTGTCTGCTTTTAGAAAGTTTCCGTTATAAATCATCAGAGTTCATACCTCTGGGATTGCACGAACGCAGTGGTGACCTTGTCCATTCTGTCACTTGTAAAACATGCCTTTCACAGCACACCAAGAGTGAGATTTTAGGCAAGTTGAATCATGATGTAAAGCAATATCCAGCTACTCCAAAAGATACGGACTTTCTACAGCTGCATCTCTTCTTGAGGTTCTTGGGGAGCTAAAGCAGAAGAACAGTAACCCTGTATTTTTCCTGATTAGTTTCCCCAGAAGATGAGAGTTAAACATATGATGCTATGTGCTTGTGCGTATAGTACTGTGATAAACAGGATTGTGGCACTGAAATGACTGAAAAATACTCCACGTCTTTTTTTCTGCACAGTTCTCTGGTTGCATCCACAACACAGCCCCAGAAGTACCTGTAGAGGAAGAACTGGAACAGTGAAACAGGAAAGAACTGCTTTGGTTGGCATTGCCACTGAGAAAAACACCTGTGAACACAACATAAATGCCTCTATTTGTAAATAGGGGCTCTGAATAGAGGAAGTGATAGTAGTTTGTTAATCTAGAAGGAAAAGCTCTGAGTGATTAAGGCCTGGGGAAGCCAGCTTCCTTCACAATGTTTAAATAATCTCATCAAGCCCTTCCCATTTAAGATAAACATTTTTTGTCTTGTTTTTGTAGAGTGACAAGGTGAAAACACAAGATACTTGGTTTGGTTTTCAGATCTGGTAATCGTGTGCCTCGCCAAGTGAGAAAACAAATTCATGAAGGCTTGTTTTTATTTATTACTGAAATGCACAATTTGGATCATGGAATAAAGTTACTTTGACAAAGTCAGATTCAAAGGATTTGAATGTCTCTTCCTAAGTGGTACATTGTCCTAAAAAGGATGGTCAGCGATTCTATACCAATGTATTGGCAAATTCAAATACAATAAAATGGACTGATAGGAAGCCTCAGGCATATTGAAACTAGGGAAGTCTTGGCGATGAAACTTGAAACCATTTTAAACCCACTTGATTTGGGGTTTCTGCACAAACTGCAAATAATACAGGTTTGTCAAAATGTTCATCCTGGCTTGTGTTCCTTCTAAGTGAATCTGTGTTAATAGCTGTTTTCTTGCTTTTATTGTGAGTATCGATTCATCCTTGTCCTGCTCAGGTTCTATAGCTAATGGTCCTGTTGAATTTTAGTTAGTCTGTCTTACCCAGAGATCTGTCAACACCATTCCTTTCCCTGTTTTTCTCCAAAGTTTCAAGAAAAGCTCATTTTTCCTGTGTGCTTAGAGATCACAGCTCTCTGCATATTGGTAAGCTCACCAGATTCAAGTTGGGATGCTATACTGAAGTGCTTTCCTATTATCAAGAAAACGAAGGCACCATTGTGAAAGATAAGACAATAAATGCACAGCTTAGTTCATACACCTGCAATGATATTTGAACTCCTTGCTTCTCAGCTGTCCATCTCCATCAAACGTATTCTGTCACTACAAATTTCTGAGCAATTGCAGACACACAGTTGAAAAAAAAAAAACAAATCCCAAAAAGCAACAAAAAAGAATAAACAAAGCAATTTCAGAATTTCTTCCTCCCAGTGTAGAATTCCTGCCTGGAAACCCACGCTGGCGAAAACCCAGCCGTCATCCAGATCTGAGTCTCAATTCCAGTAGGCGTAAATAGTAGAGGCTGTAGCGTGAGAGTCCTGCAAGCCTGCATAACGTGAAGACTTTGTGACTTATGTGACTTTTCTTTTTAAAAGGTGACTTTAAAAAATGTGCTATGGCTCATGCACCTGAAATTGTCAACATAGAGCTTGAAAACTGATCCCGCAGGGAATGTTTTTTATGAATCACTGAAAAGGAAAGCAATGAAACTGTGTAAAGTGTCAGTGACAGCTATGACTCATAGCTTCTGATTAAAGCAATGCAGGACATGTTGTGTAACAGCATGCAGACAGCAGCTTTGATATGGAAATGCAAAAATATTACAAAGTATATTCCTAAAAGGAATTTTCAGGCAGGTTTTAAGCTCCAAAGTGATTCAGAATATGGTCACCTCTGAGGTTATTTTAATTATCCAAGGAGATACGGTTTTTGTGGATTGTTATTTTGCATAGCTGTTTCTTGTTTTCAGAAGTCAAGCTTTTTTCTTCTCCTTCAGAGCTTAGTGCTTCGATAAATGTGACCCTTTTCCCTTTCTGTTATTTTTCAGGGAAATACTGTATTTGCTGCCTCTTACCATTATTGGAGTAGAAGCTGAGAAGCAGAAAACATGTTGGAAATGATTGGTAATCTTTTTTTATTTGTATCACTATATTTTTGTGGCCAAAACAAGTGTGCATGATAGATTTAGGACATTAGTATATACTACTGAGAGAGTTTTTGTAAAAAATATCTACTGTGCTTAGAAATACATGATGTATTTGGGTTTTTGTATTTTGTATTTGAAAACAAAAGGTGTATCATCATTTGTTTAGTGTATTTAATTTTTAGCCTGTTGTCTTTATTTCATTGTTTTAATCTTTACTAGAATTTTAAAAAGTTCATGAAAAAGACAAATATTTTCTATTATGGCTATTTTTGTCACTACTTATTTACAGTGGTCTGTAGCCACAGTTCCTGTAACTGAATTTTAATGAAGGCTCTTCCACTTTTATAACCCAGTTCTTGATGGACAAAAACGTAATTTTCGTTGGCTTCTGTTTTGTGCTCTGCCTCTGACTTCCTGATTCATTAGGCATGTTTGGGCTGGGTTTTTTGTTCAGAACTGAACCATTCGAGTCCTCTGTAGTTTGAACAGTAGAGAGGGATACATTTAAACCCGTTACCTGCTTGTATGTGGCTGTTTCTAAACTGCTCCTGACGAGGAATGATTATCGCTACAGATACACATCGGGCCCTCCAGGCCATGGAGCGCTTACAGGCAAAACTTCGGGATCGAGGTGACATTGCAAACGAGGAGAAACTGAGCTTATTAAAATCAGTGCTGCAGAGTCCTCTGTTTAACCAAATTCTCAACCTTCAGACTTCTGTTCAACAACTGAGAGATCAGGTAGGAAGAGCAGCCCCCCGGGCGCAAGAGAAAAATTGTGAAGAAGGTGCAAAAATATGTGTGTGTCTGCATGTTGAATAGCGAAATCAAATAGCTTAAATTAAATGTCTGGTCCAAAGCTTCAAGGAACTGAGGGGGACATACCCATTGTCTTTTCTGGGCTTTGTTGAGGCCCATAGTTTGTGTATGTGTTTTTTATGTGTATGCTTGTTACTTACGATGTGCATGGTAGGGAAATTGTGATACTGGGTGGGGGAGTTAACATAAGACTTTTTATCTCTGTCCTTCAAAAAGGAAAATGTTTTGTATGAGGTCTTAGGATTTTTTTCCTAGGAGCCTTTTATTGCTCCTATTGAGAATATATAAGGGAAGCTGTGGAATGCTGACTTCAGAAGGACATGAAGATGTATTTTTTTTTTTGTATAGGAATAAGAGATCAAAGAGAAGCAAGAGCTCCTACCTCCTTTTTCCTTGCTCAGGGTTTTAAGTAAAAGTATTACTTTTCTGCTTGTCTTCGGGGGGGGGGGGATGAGAAAAGGGGTGGCAACTTGGCTATATTGACTTGATTATTTATTACTACAATTTAATTTCCTTGTCAGCAGAATAAGAACTTGAAGCCTATAAAAAGTAGTTCAGTAACTGAATTAGGACTAAGATGTGCATCTGGCTTTGCTGGCTTTGTTGACTCCTGCAAGATGGGCAGCTCTGTGGCGGGTATGCAGAAATGCCGGAGTGGGAGGATGCAGCCCTTGCACGCTGAACTTATCATCAGTGTGGAGCCACATCTGGTCTGTGACCGGATGCAGCTGGTGAGGAGTCCTCATGACCTTGACACTACTTCAACTGTGTGGCAAAAGAGCACAATCTGGCCCTTTGTTGCTTCTCGTGGATCATCTTGATGTTATTTTGCACAGACAAGAAATAAGTTAGAATGGTGTCTACAGTGCTATACACGAGTATGTTTTTCAGACTTTGCATGTTTGGTATATAGAGACTTGATGACATTGGAGTGATTTAAAAAAATCTAGGAATAAAAGCTGTTCTGAGGGTTTGTTTGCTCTCCTATTTGAAAAGGAGAGTTTAACAGTGACATCCAGAAATTATGTGAATTATGTGGTGATGACTCTGGGAACATGTAGTGAGAAATGAAAGTGTGCCTGAAGCGTTAATGCGAATTTGGTGAAAAGGCAAATTTAAATTTTTAAAGTTAAAGAATGCTTCTCTTTTTAAATACAGTCACCTAAATTAGTAAAATGAAGCAGCTGATACTACAGATGGGTAATTTCAGATACGTATTTTTTAAAAAGCAAATAATAATTTTACCTTTTGCCCTAACCCTGCAGGTTTATCTGTGTAGTAACTTTAGTGGCCTGTGCATGTTGCATGTACATATCCGGTCTAGTTGACAGGGGATTTACTTGGATGCGAATTCCCTTCTTGATAGGTGCTTATGTGAACACTTGCACATGCAAATGTATGTTTCTGGCCATTCTTAGATTTGGGACAGCTCTTCAGAAAGTATTGTGTCTTTTTCCTCTATAAAATAATTTCTTCCCTACAATATACCATGAGATTGTCTGTCTCTTCTTTGCTTTATTTAAGTGTTTATGAGGCATACTGAAACAGGACAAAGAATAAAATCATGAAATAGGCAGTCACATTAAAAAAAAATTATTTCTTGGCATTTTCAAAGGCTCAGTTTTGTTCAAGCACACCCTTTAGTTTTCTTTTTATGTCTGGGAAGGCACTGTGCTCTTTAAACTCGTAAACTACAGATTGGTGAAAACTGCAAGGCATGTGAATAGTGACCAGGCTTTTCGGCCAAGCTGTGCCAGACTGAGGAAGGAGACAAGTTGTTTCCTAAGCACTTCCAGTCAGAGCTATGTTTGAGACGGGATGACAAGTGGTGCTGAGCTGTGCAGTGGCTAGGTGTTGCAGTCTCTACCCGCTCGAGACTGAGATGGCTAAATTTTTTTGACGTTTTCCAGATGAGCTGCACTGAAAGTTGAATGGGGGTCTGTGTCTTCTCAAGGTGAAGTGTAAATGACAGTCTGTTAAACTGCTCCTGTGTTTTTAATTAGTTTATGAGTTTTTGAAGAACTAAAAGACTATTGCAAAGTTCTCAGGAGAAGGCCATCTTTTAGGAAAGTATAGGTTGAAAGAGAGGATGGGAGCAGAGAAGCAATAATAGCAATTTACTTTCTAAGTCAAACTGATACCTTGCAAGCATCCCAGCAGAAGTAGGTCACTAAGTGAAACCTACGTGTGGGCCTGTAGTGGCTTCAATAAATTTGAGGGTAGGACGTATTCCTGTCTTGAGGCACTGTGTCTGGAAGGCATAGAGATGATAGTGAAAGCCCTGTCTTCTGTTTGTGCAGTGAGTCTGGAAAATGAGCTGGCAAATCTTGTAAACATCTGTCATGTTTTCTTAGCAAAAAATAGGATGCAAATATACAGTTTTAGCAGACAAATATTCCTTGCATTCCAGTGAGAGTGACTACCATTTTTTATGGTCTAAAATAGTAGACTTCCTTTCCTTTTTTTTTCCTACAGATAAGTGATCTTTTAAGCACCAAAAGAAGATCTGAAAAAGTGTGTGTTTCTGCATGCATGGAGGTGTTTCACGTTTGCTGTCCTATTTCGTCAAAGCTTCTGTGTGTTAATTGGAAATTGATCCCCTTCACTGTTGGTGCGTGCTTAACAAGAGCCTCTGGAGTTTGCATTTGTGTTACATGCAGTGGTATGGACTGAGTGGTATGTTGCTTCATCTGGATGTTAGTGAGGCATGATGATAAAGTCAGCAAATCTGATGCTTTGGTGCTTATTGGTGCTTATTACTAAACGAGCAAGCAGGATTTGTTTGCACTGCAAATCTGTCATTGCGAAGTTAAGAACTGGTGTGGGAAAAGTCTAGGCACAGCAAGGGATGTTTTTTTGAGAATAACTGTCCTGACTTCAGTAGTCACTTGAGTTGAGGAGCACTGGAGGAACCAGGTTTTTTTCTGCCTCTTTGTATCCTTACTCTTCAGTGAATGCTTTTTTTCTCATGCTGAAGAGCAGTCTCATTTGAAGATAAGGGAGTGACAGAAGAGAAAAATAGAGATTGTGATGTTTTGAACTTGTCAATATTTTCCTTTCTTTATAAAATGTTTTAAAGAAAATACTCAGACCGTGCTGGCAGTCCTCTTCTGCTTCTCTTCCTTTCTTTTTTGTGTCTCCCTTGTCCACCTTCTCCCCTCCCCTCCTCCTCCCGCTTCCACCTCCACTCAGCAGAACAAAATACCTTTCCCTTGGCTGGGCTGCATTCCTCAGATTTTTTTTGCTTGTGAGTTTGACCGTAGTTTTTCGTTCACAATGCAGTAGTGGAGAAGAGYCCCCCTGCAGCACAGCACGTACTGGGTTGCATGGGATAGCTGGGTGTCAGCGCTAGAGCGGATTTAGGGATGAAGTGGAGAAACTGTGTCTTTTCATATTGCCTGTGAACACTTGCTTAATTCTGTGGTTTGCACAACAAGAGGAGACCTTTAGTTCCTACCCTGCACCCCTTTCTGCAACAACGCCGTTTACTCTGTGTTTTGAAACGAAACGCTTACAAGAAATGCTAATTTGGGATCTGCTTCACCCGCCCCCAGGACGGAGACCTAAAGCAGCAGCCAGCAGGGTGGTGCTGGAGCAGTGCTGGTGCCAGTGCCTGTTGCCGGGGAGCCCGGGGGCTTTCGCGGCGTCCCGGGCAGCGTGCCTGCGGGGAGCGGCGGGCAGGGCAGGGCAGGGCAGGGCGCCTGGCAGCGCTGTCCTCGCTGCCGCCTCCCTGCAGGGCTCGCACGGCGGCTGGCTTGCGCTTCGTCACTTCCAGTGCCGTCGCTGTTGCAGCCAACTTTTTTGCTACTCAGGACGCTTGCAGTCAGCTGAAGCACTGCCCTGTGCTTCTTGGCGTCTCCAAAGGCCGGGGCTCAATGGCTAGAGTGCAGAAACGCCGAGAACTTGTTCTTGTCCCAGTTCAGACCTAGCAATGCCGATTACATTTCTGTATATGTTGATACACTGCAGACATGGCTTGGGTAGCTCCTTTTTTGTTAAAATATTTCGAGCAGCTGCATGTAAGCACTATTTGATTGCATTTAGTGTCTATCTGTGCAACTGTAACGTAAGTTTTATCACACTGGGTGGTATTTGAATTTTTCTTTTTGTCATGCCAAATTATGTCCACATTTCAGATGTTACGTACAGTAAGGAGAAAGCCAATCAAGGAAAATTAGTATAAGCCAAATTATAAAACAAAGCAATGTTCTTTCATACAGTACTTAAACAATCACAGTGCTATAAAGCTACTTCTTGATGGAATTACAGTGATTTTATTACTGCAAAGCAGTGCAATTTATATGTTATGAAAAATATTTCATGCAACCACAAGAGCATCATCTTTCTAAGATTTCCATTTGTGGTTTATTGGGCCCCCTGGAATGATGTATACTTCTCTGGTTAGCAAGGATATACACCAGTTCTTCTCAATTTTTACATGCTATAAGCCTGTATTTTGAGGGGGGGACAGGGAAGAGAGTGGTCGTCACGTTTCTGCTTGTAATTTGTCTGGGGATTCTGAACTTCTACCTTTAGGATCATTATAAACATCATTATAAAACACAAATGTTTTTAAAGTGTAAGAGTGTGTGTATGTTTTGGGAGGGGAGACATTCTGAAATCTGAGTTTTTTGCACACACACATACACAAAACTTTATTCTGTTAACAGTTTGACATTTTTTCTTAGAGTTTCATTTTTTTCTTGGAGTTTCACAAGTCAGAAACCACTTTATGTGAGGTAGGCTTCCCGTGTTAAGCACATCCTCCATTGACTGTGTAGTTGTGTTTGTTTAAAAAAGGTGTGATGAAAATGAGGCATTACTATCAATTGCTGTTGAAGAAGTGGTGTTTGATACTGCGTTGTAGCTGTGCTGTAATCACAGTTGTACTGAAGATTCGAAGCTTTTTAAAGTTCTAGTTAAACTGGTGTGGATTGGAGGGTTATTTTTGCCTTTTCCTGCTATATATAGTATGCAGCACTTCTTTTCAGTGGTATTTCAACCATCATGCAAATAAAAACCATCCAGTGTCTTCAGAACAATGGCGTTAATAATTAGTTATGGAAAATGTCTTAGAAAAACGTGAACAACTTCCATCTTCTGGTTTGGAAGGCAGAAGAATGGGAGAGGTCAGTCAATTCCTATATGTTTGCAGTGATGTCCCAGCTCGTACAAGTATGCAGAAGGGATGAAATGTCAGAGTGAGAAGGTGGGCACTATCTTGCCTGTTTGAACAGGATTTGGTCTGTGAAAACATACAATGTAAAACTAGAATATGAATCGACCTGGTGCTACTTCTATTTTTAGCATGGGGATGTGTGAATTTTCTACCAGAGAGAAAAACATAAATCCCTGAGGAGACTGTCATGTCTTAATTGAAGAACTCCTTCAAACTTAACCTAGAGAAGAAAATGGTGATACTGGGCACACATGCAGGTGGAAGTTAATGTGCCCGTCATGGCTAGCATGCTGTTTGAACATGACAGACAGTGAAATGAGCTGCCTAAAGCAATCGTCGATTAAGCAGTACTAGCAGAACATATATAGAACATAGTACAGGATAGGCACAGAGCTCCTCTGCATACTGAAGGTTGTTCTCTATGGGATATTGAGTGGTACAAGAAGTATTTTAGGTTCAGAGAAGGCATATAATAAAATTCATCATAAGGGCAATGTGTCATACCTTTTATTTTTGATGTGTAGCTCCATTTTTTTCTTTGCTGTTTGTGCATACAAGGAAGTGTTTTATTGTGTATTAGGGAAAAAAATATCATGATGTAAACACCATTTGTATCATTCATGCTATTCTAAAAATGTCATATCTTAGGATTACTGTGGCTTGCTTGATCTACTTTTTGTGCATTGCATGATTTTTGCAGTGTTGCAACTTGCTCCCTACACATTTCTGTGTAAAGGAGTGCTCTAGCTACAGGAAAGACATTGACTTTTTATCCAGAGAGAGGTTTCACAGACTGGGATTGTCTCTGTGTTAGCAGTCTGCACACCCTGTGGTAACATGGAAAAAACTTAAAGTGAAATTCATGAAGGAAGATGGAAGGGAAATAGACAGTGGGGTGGGCACAGCAGTGGTTCCTCTGCTACAGTCAGTTTCTGCCTTAAAACTCTGTTTCTGTCCTTTTTTTGCCTGCACAGCTCTTTCTTTGTAAAGCAGGAGGGCTTCTAGCTTTCTGTATACAGTCTCAAATTTTGCTCTTAGCATTATTGTAGGATTCTCCTTCTTTTTCCTTTTTTGTCTTAGAAGATGACTGCACACTCCATTCAAAGCAGAGAATTCACACGGTTGGGTTTTGTAGGACTGTCCTAGTCAGTGACCCTTCCCTTTCTGCCATCCTGAAGGATGAAACCTCAGGAAGCTTCTGCCACATTAAAAGGGTCCCAAGACAGAGTAATGCTCTGCTTAGAACGGTGCTAAATGATATTGWAGGCATTTCATGTATTTTTCTCTAGGTTTAATCATATTGACTGGAGTCATTACCACTCTCAGCTGCTGAGCCTTGCCTACTTAGTTTGAGGCTACCACTCCAGAGGCTGCACCGAAGAGGTTATGTGAGCTCTCAGTAATCTACATTGGGCAAAATCAGTAGGTTTTGCTCGTACTATGCTGTCGCTTGTTTAGGCTAACCTTGCTGGCTTTGTCTGAGCAGGTGATGAGTTCTCTAGTGACTCCTTTCACCAAGCGAGCTCTGAGGATGGTAACCTTCAGCAGGAAGGGCAGTTAGTGCTATTTGCTACAATAAGCACTGCAATTTAGAAAATGAAAGTATATCCATGTGTTGTGGTTTAACCCTGGCAGCACCTAAACACCACGCAGCCGCTCGCTCACCCCCCACCTCCGGTGGGATGGGGGAGAGAATCGGGAGAGCACGAGTAGGAAAACTCACGGGTTGAGATAAAAATAGTTTAATAATTGAAATAAAACAAAGTAGAACAGCAATAGTAACAGTGATAACAACAGCAACAACAACAATATACAAAGCAGGCGATGCACAATGCAATTGCTCACCACCCGCTGAACTGAACGAGAACCCGGGACCCAGGGACCCCTCCCCCACCCTTAGTTTTTATACTGAGCATGATGTTGCATGGTATGGAATACCCCATTGGCCAGCTGGGTCAACCACGCTGGCTATGCTCCCCCCGCCAGCTTCCCATGCACCTGGCAGGGCATGGGTGGCCGAAAAGTGCCCGGTGCAAGCACCACCCAGCAACACCCAAAACATCAATGGGCCATCCACGCTCCTATTATACCAAACCCAAAACACAGCACACCCTCCCCAGCTACTGGGAAGAAAGTTAAGTCTGTCCCAGCCGGAACCAGGACACCATGACTTGCTAACATTTGTGATATCAGACCCATATACTATGGCCTTTGAGTGCACATGAGAAGTAGTTTGGGTTTGCATCTCATATACTCCTAGGCTGCTTTATCTTGCTGTGGAAATGTAAAAATGTTTTTAAATGGAAGCTGTGTAAGACTGGCTAATTACAGTGGTATTAGATACTCTTACAAATAATAATTTGACACATGCCATTTTTTTGTGGGAAGGAACATGACAGCAGGATGTCTGAGAAGATTTGAAGGTTGAGGACATCAAGAAATGAAGCACATTAATTGACTAAGTTCAGTGATATACTTTTATACATTGAAATGGATGACATTGGGAAGGTGGAAGTGAATTAACCTATTATATGGACTCATGCAGATAAGAAACGCAGCGTGGCATAGACTTTATTAGTTTCAAATCCATGCATATAATGTAAGGGGAAATCTTGTGTTCCCAGAAGGGCAGAATTTGATTATGTCTCTGGGTGTTGTTACATGTAATGAACTGTGAAACAAGGCTTATCTACCTGTGCCTTACATTGCTGAAGTGACTGTACGTGATTAAAGAAAGTGCATGTGTGCACATTTTAGGCATTGTGACTTGTTTGAAACATAACCCAAGTGATTCCTCACAAATATGGGCAACAGAACGTAATCACTGTGTGATGGAAATCACTGAGTGCAAACATCCTGGTTTTCCTTTTTCCAGTTTTTTATGGCAGAGCAGGCTAAGTGCTGTTGAGGACTTTTCTTTCCAGTGCTGTCTTGTGGTATTTTTTCTGTGACTTGAGGGTCTTCCCAGACACATAAGGTGTTCAACAAATGATGTTTGTTGTATTATATTTTCCTAAAGCACCCAGATGAGGAGGAATTGTGTGATGGAGAACAACACTGACCTCTTAATGACCGGATTGTTGGGAGAATGATATGATAAACCTAATGGAAGTAGCGTGCTTGAAGAGTTGAGACTGGTGCGGTAGACATTTTAGAATACCTTTACAGTTTTGAAATTTTGTGTTGATACTTGAAGTTTAAAAATAAGGCTTCAAGGAAGGGGTATCCCAGTCTTTTGTATTGTGGTGCAGAATGCTAGAAAATTTGCACTGTGAAACTATGAAAAGTATTTGAGGCTGCAATATTGTGGTCCTAAATTGTGGTTAGTGTGCCAGGCAAGTATGAAACAGATCGATGTGGAGTAAAACATTGCCTGTTGACAGTCAACAGGCAAGTGGGACAACAGCCAAATGAGGGCTCCTTCTTCACCTGAGCTTTATACCACCGCCAACCATTCATGAAATTGGTTGGCAGAGACCTCCTTGAAAATAGGTAATTTACTATGGCTGGGCAAAGCAGAGAATTTTCTTATTTTCTTTTCTGCTCTAAGAGGAGTGTATTGTCAAGGCTGTCTGTGTAAAGGTACGACTGTGGTTTTCAGATCAGCCTGGTGATTTTAGACTTGTTCAGTAATTTTGTATTTAATTCTAGCTCATGTAGAGAGTCACATTGGCAGCTGTAGTGCATAGGGATGCAGAAACCCTGACCAGTGAAATTTGTTCCCTAGGTAGCTGGTGAGGTTTCTTTTTTTTCCATGAAAATACACATACTTTTTTWTATTTTCTTGTAAAATAACAGATAAATTTGTTTTTAAAAATACTGGTACTGTAGAAAAAGCTTGTTCATACTTGTTTACCTCTACCATTGTATGGAGTACTTCAAGCTGCTGTGCTGATATGAACAAAAGAATTTTAGGCAGAGTATGGAAAATAATTTTAGATTATTTTAATCAATTTCTTTCATGTTTTATGCTGCTACTTCACAACTTTGCATCAATTATAAATATTAAAGATAATTTTTCTTTTTAAAATGTCTTTTTAAAATTGCAAATTGGGATTTCAAGTATTTTTAACAAGCAATTGGCCTATCATGATGCTCTTGGATAAGGAGGAGGTTTCTGCTGTGTCTATAAATCTGTGTTGCCATCAATCTTTTACAGGTAAATATTACACCTTCCATACATTCCACTGGTGAATTCCCCCAGCCTCTCCATCATGGTGTGAATGTGGGGTCCTTGCCACATAATGAGTCATATTTGTTGGCTCAGCAGAATGGCACTCCAGCTAATGTGCTAGAAGCATCGATGAGATCCATTACTCCTCATATTAATGGGAAGTCCTCTAGTGATGACTTTGAGCAGCTGATCAGAAATATGTCCCAGGTAAGCATGTCGTCTGGTAACCATGAAATGTGGATCACTGATTATCTGGAAGATTAAAATACATGTATGTTTATTTAAAAGCAATTGAGTTACTAAGCAAACCAAAGCTCACTTGCTATATAAAACAAAAATAACCTTTTAATTTGAGGAACAATTGGTAAATGAGAAAACAGTTGGAAAMGTAGCCTTGACATTGTCACTGCTGAGTTACTGTCCTTAGCTGGAGAGTGTGCCTCTCACAGATCAGCATGCCCTTATCTTTCCATGCTCATTGTAGGACTGCAACTCTGCATGAGGGAGATGCTTTGTCAGAGCATGCTCTTGTATGCATAACTAATGAAAGCTAGTTCTGTGACTTGCTTGGAAATAAGATGGAAAATTCCTTTTTGGCCTTGCTATGCATTGATCTGTAGTCTTACTGCTTTTCTGTGGTAAGCAGAACTGGTGTACGAGTCCCTTCAGTGGCTGGAGCTGAGAATGGCCAGGCATATATTCTAGCATTTTTCTAATTAAGCTGTAATAGAGCCAGATAGGGGAATTCTTCTGCTGTTCTCCTGGAGAGCCTTTTGCACAGTTCTACTTTTTCCTTCTTTTTGAAATTCGTCCTCTTTTTCTAGTTGCTTGAGAGTTGGCCTGTACCCTTTGAAATTTTATAGACATATATCCTCGTTTASTGACTACTAAGCCTAAACTCTGTATATTTAGCTGTTGTTTCCTGATTTCCTCTTCTGGGCTGTAATAATCTTTATTTCTCAAATCCTTCATAATTGCCACTTTTCTGTATGATAGTGAGACATCGGAACTGAACAACTATGTTTCAGTTATTAGCTAGTGTAGCCTTGTCCTGCTGTAGCTGTCAAATTAGAAACTCATTTCCAAGTTGTTTACCACATTCATTAATGCTGCTTTTCAACATGTTTAACATTTGTACCCTTTTTTTTTCTTCCATTGAACAGGGTCGTCTTGTTGAGACCATTGAGCTTATTAAACCTTTAAGTGGTGGTCTGGGCTTCAGTGTCGTGGGACTCAAGAGTGAAAACAGGGGAGAACTAGGAATATTTGTGCAAGAAATCCAGGAGGGAAGTGTGGCACATCGGTAAGATTACTACTGGAATATTTTGCTGTACCAAGTGTTAACATGACACTGCAATTTAGTTGTGTTATTGCTGTTGTTTTTGTGGTACAAGGGCACGTTTCTCTTGTATTCTAAGCCATACATTGTAGCAGATTTAAAATTACTTATCACTACAATTTATGTAACATTGGAACAGGGCAGCGTATGATCTATTCTGAATTTCTGTCTGAACACTACAGATGTAGTTTCTCTGTGGTTTGTTTGTAATATCTCCTTTCCAACAGGGAAAACGGGGAGGTTACTGTTCTGTGTCATGGCTTTTAAAGGTGAAATACAGATTTTGCCATCCTTGAATGCACCAAAAAACAATTTGGTGCAAAAAAATGGGTTGTAACTAGCAGGATTGTTTGTTACGTAGGGTCCTGCTGAGCAGGTGTGAAACCCAGCTTTTAAGTYAAGCAAGGCTTGACCTAAAGTTGTTGGACTCTTAAAGAGATCTTCAGCTGATGTCACCAGAAACTCCGCAACAATAATAGCTTGCTGAAAGTATGCTTTAGACTTTAATCCTGATTCCACAAGTAGTGTTGAGAAAAATGGATTTCTGCTGTAAGAACAGCCTGAGGGAGCAAACGAGCTCAGTGGTGAATGGCAGCAGCACTGGTTCACTGCAGGCTGGTGGGGTGTATCACTGTGTGTGGATTTGCTGATCAGGATCCTGGCCAGAGCTGATTTGTGGTGTACTCTGTATGTTGTGTGGGGTGGCTGAGTCATCTCAGTGCTATTTCTCACTGTGCTGTAGGGAGAAATTTTCTGATTATTTGTAGTCTGAACACTGTCCCTTTAACAGAGGGCAGAGCATGGCCTACAGAGTTAATTCAGTTACGAAAAGTAGCATGCTCTATGTCATTACAATATTTTTTGATCTGCCTAAATTCCACTTTCTTTTTTTTACTTTACTTCCCCTTCAAGAGGTCTTTGGTTTTACTTCTCTTATTCCATGGAGTTGAGACCTATCTTTACTGAATCAGGCCCTGCCTGATTCACTGGTGAGAAGAGAAACATTCAACAACTGTTACAGGGCTCATAAATCAGAAAGGCCCTGGCAGTAATAAGTCTTCAAGAGCACTCTGAAAAACAGTTCAAATTCACAAGTGAAATATTATGGGTTGAAGCTAAATAGTGTTTTTCCTGAATGCTGTTGAGTACCTTGGCTTCTACGCTGCAGGTGCTCACAAAAGCTGGTGTAATAGGGATCCTTGTTTTCGTTGCTGCCCTTTGTTTTCAAAGCATTGCCACTTCGGGATGTTGAAGACAAGACTCCAGAGTTTTTGCTGGTTTGTTGCAGAAGCAATAGAAGCGTTGGAGGAGGCAGAGGGTAACTCATCTGTGTAGGCTTCATACACTTCCTTTGAAGTAGGTCTGGGGAAGGGCTCAGTATGTAATTTTACAGTAGTGCTTCCTTTGTCAGAAAGTGAAGAGTTACTTTTTAATTTGCTCAGGGCTTTTTTTCACCTCATTTGAAAGGATCTGTTTCATCATTTTCTTTCTGTTTCTCTGTCTGCCTCCCCTTCTTTTTTTCTTTTTTTTTTTTTTTTCCTTGGTTTTGTGCAAAACAAAATTTGTTTCCGTAACATCTTGATGAAAGTGTGTTCCACTCCATGGTTTGATAAATATTCAGAATGGGCGCGCTGAACAAAGTGGAGCACTTGGTCTGTTAAGCAAGAGGCTCAAAGTCAAGAAAAAACATAAGTTCCCAGGCTATGGTTGGGAGCGACTGAGATCTAATATGCTTAGTCTCGCATGGGGGTACAGGGAGAAGAAAGCTAGCTAGGGGGTAGTAGCCAGGGGAGAGTGGCAGTGGGATTAGCTTCAAAGGAAGCAATCACCAGGGTGCTGCATCAGCTCCTTTCAGCAAAACTGCAGGGAGAGATTAAAAAGTGGGGGGAATAGAGAACAGGTTATTAAAAATACTGGAAAATTGTCAAAATATTGTAATTTCTGTGGCAACAGTTCTTTGGTTTTTCTTGTTTGTTTACTTTGTCGTCCTCCTTCCCTGTTTACACATACGTGACAGAGATGGAAAGCTGAAGGAAGCAGATCAAATCCTTGCTATTAATGGACAAGCCCTTGATCAGACAATTACACATCAACAGGCTATCAGCATCCTACAGAAAGCAAAAGATAATGTCCAGCTAGTTGTGGCCAGGGGCACTTTCCCTCAGCTCATCAGTCCTGTAGTTTCCCGGTCTCCATCTGCTGCTAGCACAGTTTCAGCCCATTCCAACCCGGTGAGTATACCCCAAACGTCTATGTGTTCAGTTCTGGGCATGTATGTGCTTACTGCATCTAGTATTTTGAGACTTTTTTTTTGTAACTTGCATGTACATTTCCTTCACAGTTCTTGAGGTTTTTCTTCTACTTTTCTTTGTTGTACCTTTTCCCATGCAAAGAGTAGAAAATATTCAGGCTTGCTGGGGCGGATCTTGATCTTGGACGTATTCCTTCTTCCCATCTGCCAAATTCTCTGTATCCACCAATGCAAATACAGCATGTTTATGTTACTTTATGAAGCTTTATTTTGAGGTAAACAGGATCTTTTTTTCTCTTTGCCTTCTGCTTGGGCGAACAGAAATTTTTGAGGCATTGCAATCTGATTTGCACCACCAGCCGTATGGGTGCTTCTCTGTTTGTTTCTCTGTTGTCTGTTAGCAGTGGGGGCTGAGTAAAGCAACAAGAGAGAGCCATCAAAATCCCATATGTAGGGACACACTTTAGGACCCCCAGAAAATAGCTCTGCTACATTTCCTTTCTTCTGAAAGCTTTTGCACATCTAGGTGTAGAGAACATAGCTCAGAAACATGGTGATAGTAACTGCACTTTCTCTTCCTGGTATCTTACTCATGTAATGGCTTGTCCTGGGATGAAATGGCCTATCTTCGGTTTCTGTAGGTTTCGTTGTTCAGTCATCTGTGGCTGTTCTTTAAGGGAGTCGATAATCAGAAGTATGCAGGAAAAAGCAGTCAGGAAAAAGCAGCTATTTTAGTGTTTATTTTAATCACTAGTGTAAAACCTTTAGTGAAGAAATTTCAGAATTACTCTTTTCTTCTGTGTGTAGGAATAAAGCTGATTGGCCTAACTTCTCCTGTCAGTACATGGGAGAGGCCTGCTCTCTTCCAATATTCCTGTGACACACTTCTTTCTCTATGTGATTGCCTCCATATTCTTCGAATAGCTTCCCTTTCTTGAAAAGATGTTCCTTTCAAACCTGCCACAGCTCCTTCTGTTTTTTTATGCATGCCTTTCCCAGTCCTTGTGTTCCCTTCGCTTTCAAATGCTGGGGGAAAGCAGCTTATCTGGAGCTGTTCTTTTTCCTTCAGGCTTTGCTTGATCATTGTTGGTTTATGTTAAGACTGCGGATTCCCAAACAGGTACTACAGGGCTTTGAATTTGCAGGATCTTGATTATTCCAAAATAACTGCTTATTTTTAAGATCCTGCTTGGTGGAGCACCAGCTGTGGTTTTAAATTTCAGATGAGTTTATGGTGCAGTTTGTTCTTCAGGAGAAACAATGCCAGGAGCTTCCAGTCATCCCTTCAGTACCACCCCATGTGAGTGAGCTAGTGTTTGTTTCAGAGCAGTTTCGCTCCTGTCAGAACATGAAGCCTGGCATCAGAGCTATTTCATTCCAATGCTGTTGACATCAGACAACCCAGAAATCTTTGTTTGTTACACGGGGCAATTCTGCTAATGCCTACCTCGCAATACCTGGTGCTGCTTTCAGCCTTAACCTCTGAATTGGGTTTATGCTTTCTCCTGTGCTTTGTTATAATGGCTGATGTGAACATGCACTTACCTGAAGTTTTTAATTTCCAGTCCTGTGAGATTTCCTAGCAGCAGTATTTTTCTCACTGACTACAATGGGGCATGGAGGTGGACAGTCCTAGGTTGCTGCTTAAATTCATTCAGCAAGTTCTTGAAAGGCCTGACCTGCTACCCTGCTCTGGTTTGTACCAGAGAAGTTCCAGCTGTTATGGAATGAGCAATTTATTGCTTAAATATTATGTAATCTTATACTTAATAGTAATTGTTAGAAAGGGCCCATATTTCCACCTTCCTCCCACCTTCCTTTATTCAAAAACATACCCAAGAAATAAGAGAAAATATTTTGCAAGTTTTAATACCTATGTCCTTATTTTAATCATTTGCAAGCTTGTATTTATTCCTTTTAGGTTCACTGGCAGCATGTGGAGACCATTGAGTTGGTGAACGATGGCTCAGGTCTGGGATTTGGGATAGTGGGAGGAAAGTCAACAGGAGTGATTGTTAAAACCATCCTCCCAGGAGGGGTGGCTGATCAGGTAAATTCAACCTACCCTTCTGTTTACTGTTCAGTAAGGTGTGAAGTTACTCTTTACTTTTATAATTGTGCTAAGCAGTGGTAGCTTTTTTCCTCATAAGTGTAAAAAAGAGAGAGCAAGTGGTGMAATTTATCCTTAGTAAAGGTGTGTTTAGTGCAGGGGATCTGTGTGTTTGAATGTAAAAGCCGGATTAGGCTCTAAATCACATTTTCAAACCTGTTACGTTATAGATGTTTGGTGCGGATGCATTTAGACTCCTAACTCTTTCATGAATATACTGGTTGTAATCCAGGGGTGGGCGGGACACCAACCACTTACTTGCTCTGCCCGAACAGCTAAGAAGAGCATCTGCTTCTCTCTGCTGGGCTTACTTGAAGCTTGGAGCAGGCATGTGGCTTCACGTGTCTGCTTCAGGACACGGGCTCTGCTTCTGCCTGAAGGGCTCATGAGAATTGAATTTGGTGATCACAGCCCATTTCAAGCTTGTCAGTTGGACAAATATCTAGGACTGCATTAGTGATGGTCAAGGACTGAATAGGCACAGAGACTGGTCAGCCTTCCAACCACAGAAGTGGCCTAATAACAGGGCCTGGAGATGCATGGACAGGATTTACTGCCGGACTCTTGCCCTGAGCAGGTAGATGAGTTCTTTTTACAAACCTGTCTCTTCAATACTTTTCATATGGGCTAAATTCATGTGAAGCTTTCTTATTGGTTAAAGGTAAATCATTAGGAGAGTAAACCAGTGTAAAGCAATGTAAATAACTGGATCACAGTAAGGGAGAAATGTATTTTATTTTGAATTAATGGTTACTCCTGAGGACTAGTTTTTAAATAGAAGTGTAAAGCTGAATATACGTTTCTATGCTGTCTTTTGGAAGTGTGTTTGGAAATGAAACCTGAAGTTTTCTAATCTATATGCAGTTGTTAAATACCAGTAGGTAGTAACCATAACTATATGCTTTTTTTTTCTGTGCTCGGGTGACCGACTGCTTGAAAAAGGATGTCCTGGATATTCCTGGGGAAATTTCTAGTAAAAATAGTGTGCCATTAGGCAACCTACTTCTCTTCTCCATGTTATCAGGATATTGACTTGGCACCCAAAAAAAGTCACCTGGTTCATATGTCTTAAAAGTGACTAAAGCTATGTGCTCTTTTTCTAATTGTATGGTACATGGGAGAAATGGCAGGATGTTAATAGATTTTTTGCATCATTATTCTTCCTCCAGCATGGGAGATTGTGTAGTGGAGACCACATCTTGAAAATTGGTGATACAGACCTGGCTGGAATGAGCAGCGAGCAGGTGGCACAAGTTCTGAGGCAGTGTGGAAATCGAGTGAAACTGGTAATTGCAAGAGGTCCTGTTGAGGAGCCACCTCCACCAGCAGTCCCTCCGGGTACACCAGTACCCATCTCCACACCAGAGAAACAGGTAAGCAACAGTGAATATACTTAACTGATGAGGGAGCCTACCAGGGGAGGTGCCTTGCTCGACCTGCTGTTTGCAAACAGAGAAGGACTAGTGGGAGATGTGGTGGTCGGAGGCCATCTTGGGCTTAGCGACCATGAAATGACAGAATTTTCAATTCTTGGTGAAGTAAGGAGGGGGGCCAGCAAAACTGCTACCATGGACTTCCGGAGGGCAGACTTTGGCCTGTTCAGGACACTGGTCGAGAGAATCCCCTGGGAGACAGTCCTGAAGGGCAAAGGGGTCCAGGAAAGCTGGACGTTCTTCAAGAAGGAAGTCTTAAAGGTGCAGGAGCAGGCTGTCCCCATGTGCCGTAAGAAGAACGGGTGGGGAAGACGACCGGCCTGGCTGAACGGGGAGCTCTTGTTGGGACTCAGGAAAAAAAGGAGAGTTTACCACTTTTGGAAGAAGGGGCAGGCGACTCAAGAAACGTACAGGGATCTCGTTAGGTCATGCAGAGAGGAAATCAGAAAGGCAAAAGCCCAGCTAGAACGCAATCTGGCCGCTGTCGTTAGAGACAACARAAAATGTTTTTACAAATATATTAATGACAAAAAGAGAGCCAAGGACAACCTCCATCCTTTATTGGATGCCGGGGGGAACGTTGCCAGCAAGGATGAGGAAAAGGCTGAGGTACTTAATGCCTTCTTCGCCTCAGTCTTTAATAGTCAGACCAGTCACCCTCAGGGTATTCAGCCCCCTGAGCTGGAAGACAGGGGCGGCGAGCAGGATAAACCCCCCATAATCCAGGAGGAAGCGGTGAAYGACCTGCTACGCCRCCTGGACGCTCACAAGTCCATGGGGCCGGATGGGATCCACCCGAGAGTGGAGAGGGAGCTGGCGGAGGAGCTTGCCAAGCCACTCTCCATCATTTATCAGGGGTCCTGGTTAACGGGGGAGGTCCCGGACGAGTGGAGGCTTGCCAATGTGATGCCCATCTACAAGAAGGGCCGGAAGGAGGACCCGGGGAACTACAGGCCTGTCAGCCTGACCTCGGTGCCAGGGAAGATTATGGAGCAGTTCATCTTGGGGGTGCTCGCAAGCCACGTGCGGGACAACCAGGGGATCGGGCCCAGCCAGTATGGGTTCATGAAGGGCAGGTCCTGCTTGACCAACCTGATCTCCTTCTAGGACCAGGTGACCCGCCTAGTGGATGAGGGAAAGGCTGTGGATGTGGTCTACCTGGACTTCAGTAAAGCCTTTGACACTGTCTCCCACAGCATYCTCCTAGAGAAGCTGGYGGCTCATGGCCTAGACAGGTGTACTCTTCGCTGGGTAAAAAACTGTCCGGACGGCTGGGCCCAGAGAGTTGTGGTGAATGGAGCAAAGTCCACTTGGCGGCCGGTCACAAGTGGTGTCCCCCAGGGCTCCGTTTTGGGGCCGGTCTTATTCAATATCTTTATCAACGATCTGGATGAGGGGATTGAGTGCTCCCTCAGTAAGTTTGCAGACAACACCAAGTTGGGCAGGAGTGTCGATCTGCTCGAGGGTAGGAAGGCTCTGCAGAGGGACCCGAACAGGCTGGATCGATGGGCTGAGGCCAACTGCATGAGGTTCAACAAGGCCAAGTGCCGGGTCCTGCACTTCGGCCACAACAACCCCATGCAACACTACAGGCTTGGGGAAGAGTGGCTGGAAAGCTGCCTGTCGGAAAAGAACCTGGGGGTGCTGGTTGACAGCCGGCTGAATATGAGCCAGCAGTGTGCCCAGGTGGCCAAGAAGGCCAACGGCATCCTGGCCTGTATCAGAAAGAGTGTGGCCAGCAGGAGTAGGGAGGTGATCGTGCCCCTGTACTTGGCACTGGTGAGGCCGCACCTGGAATACTGTGTTCAGTTTTGGGCCCCTCCCTACAAGAAGGACATTGGGGTGCTGGAGCGTGTCCAGAGAAGGACAGCGAAGCTGGTGAAGGGTCTGGAGAACAAGTCTTATGAGGAGCGGCTGAGGGAACTGGGACTGTTTATCCTGGAGGAGAGGAGGCTGAGGGGAGACCTTATCGTGCTCTACAACCACCTGAAAGGAGGTTGTAACAAGGTGGGTGTTGGTCTCTTCTCCCAAGTAACTAGCAATAGGACGAGAGGAAATGGCCTCAAGTTGCACCAGGGGAGGTTTAGATTGGACATTAGGAAAAATTTCTTCACCGAAAGGGTTGTCAAGCTCTGGAACAGGCTGCCCAGGGAAGTGGTGGAGTCACCATCCCTGGAGGTATTTAAAAGATGTGTAGAGATGGCGCTTAGGGACATGGTGTTAGGCATGTGTTAGGTTTACGGTTGGACTCGATGATCTTAGAGGTCTTTTCCAACCTTAATGATTCTATGATTCTATGAATTCTATGATTCTAACTCATGGCAAATTTTTACTTCAAACTTCCTTTTCTTTTAACTGCTATTTGAATGTCTTTCACGCTTATGTTCTCAAAAGCCAGGATTTTCCTTCCCAGTAGCGGTGTTCTCAGCTGACAGTCTGGGAGAATTTAAATGTCATGAGTCCACAATGCAAAGAACTATATGCTTGAAGCCTTTTGGGATCAAGGCTTAGGACTTCCATAAGTATGATCTGAATAACTTCTGGTTCTGGGTTGCTTGTGATTGTGCAGTAATACATTGGGAACAACTGAATGCAGTCTTTTCCTCAGACAGAACAATCTGGCTCTGTAGCATTTCTCTGTCTGCCTGTCCTTTTCCTCTCCAGGAACATCTCTTATTTCCATATCATTGCAGCCATCCATCAGACAGTTCCTCCCTATGCCAACCAGCATACAGATGCTGCTTCTTTCCTACATCACCTGGCATTGCTCATTTGCTAGACATCTTCCAAAAAAAGTCAGCCAGCTGCTACCCTTATTCCCCTCCTGATGATTGTACTCTCTGTGCTGTTACTCCTCTACAATTGTGAGCCACTTAAAAAATGCTGTAAATATTATGATGTCCTGTCAGCTCAAAACCTCTACAAAATAGGTCATTTGTATGTTTGCGGCAAAGCCTGGTTTCATGGGAGCCAGGAGCAGTAGTGTTTTGTCGCATATAGTTACGACCAGATACATTTAAATGTGAATACGTGGAGTAAATGAATGAGAGAAGGAAAAGGTGGTTGTTTTTGAGCCTACAACTAGATAGAATTTATGCCTTACAAAGAATTTTTTGTTTTACTTTTTCCTGTTGTTTTTCTAGACATTTTCTTCCCAGTTACAAATTACATTTCAGATAGGTCGCTTTGGAAGAAAAAAAGCCTTAACAATTTTTGCATGATTACCATTATTTTGCCTCTGTCCATTGTAGTGGTATCTGTGGAAAACAAACATATATTCATCCCCTCTTTTGTGGCTATATGGCAAAGAAAGTTCATCTTAACGTGGAGTCTTCTGAGCATCTAAGAGGAGAGACAGACTGGTACTTTTGTGTCTCTACAGCACTCAGAGACATGAAAACCTGGCTGTATTTTAGATAAAGGGATCAATATTTAGCCCTGATACTATCTATCTGAAAAGCGGCAGTCTGAAAAGAGAAACTGAATTTGATAATTTCATCTGTGTGTATTTCTTCAATATTTGCCTTTCTGAGGTTATATGATGCAATGTTGAAGGCCGTACGTGCAGCTGCAGGATGTATAGGATTTCTAGTACCAAGGAAATAGCTCAAAGCCACCAAGTGGCAAAATTTGACTTTTTTGCCACCTTTCTCTTCATTTCCATCCTTTTCAATACCTTGTTCCAGGTACATCTCTCCTGGCAGGAGGCAGGCTATTTTTAAACTGCTTCTGCCTGCACAAAGTCTTGTTCTTGGAGGGAGCACCCAGTCAATGGTGCTGCAAGCCTCATTAATTCGGGTCTGGAGTGAAGTTGATGATGGAAACTGCTTGGTTTGTCTGTTTCTTCCTGGCAACTGCAGGGTGGGTGAAGACTTCATGATGCTCTTACAGCTATTAGTGAGAGCAGAATGGCTTTCCAAAATGGGCACTTCTCATCATGTCACCCGTAGATGTCTATCCTGTAAAAATTCATGAGGTTATGGAAATTGGAGCAGTTTTTTAGTGGCATTACCTGTGGCCAAAATAATCCTGTATTATCAAGCAGAGAGGTAGTTAAAGCAGTAGAAATTCATTTTTCTTGTGTTTGATTGTGGTTTTGGGTGGAATTGTTCAGATAAAGAACTGAAGTCAGATTCTCTTTTGGCAAGTAGCATCATAGCTCTYCTGAAGTCTTTTTTTGGCACATGCATACTCATCTAGTCAAACTGGGTTTAGTTAGTATCTGCCTGGTTGCCATATTGGCACTTTAAAAAATATCAGCTGCTATTTGTCGTGCAAAAGAGACAGAATAAAATAGGAGTATAGCAGGATCTTGATAGATTTGTAGTATATTTATGAATTCCCATTTAAAATATGTGCATAGATACTGATGTCCGTATAAATACAATGAAATTGAAGCCTTGTATATGTAATCATATACTGTTACATATCAGCTATGGAAGTGGCTAGTAAGTATCTGTTTTAGAAACTGAAAGATGAAAAATTAAAAAAAAAATTTTAAAAAGTTGAAATTAAGTTTTATAAGTTGATTTTTTTTTTTCTTTTAATATGAAAGCAATATTGTTGAAATGGGAGTTTAATATGTATTGTGCTTTCATTAACAATAAATAAATGAATTCATTACCCCAAAAATTCTTTGTTATTGAAATTCAGAGGGCTGTAGTAGGTGATAATGGAGATTGTAATTATTTAACTAGCTGGAAGTATAATTGCTACTTTCTAAAACAGAATTTTTAAGTCTTTTAAAAACGGGAAACATAATTGCCTCAGTAGAAATAGCTTTTATTATGTTTTAAACTTGGCATGCATAGGAAAAAAATAGCTATAGTTATTGAACAGAAATTTAAACAAATAGAATACAAAATATAATTTTGATCTTTTTTCTTCTTTTAAATAACACAACAGTCTAAAGTGGGTTCTGAGAAGGTCCCAGAAGGGCAGCAAGCTACATATTCTAACGTTTAAGCATGCTTTGTGTAACTTACGGTACAAGAGGTTCATTGTTCAATTTGTACAAATTTCACCAGTTATTTTAGTCATCAAATAATGATTTTATCGGTTAGAAGGTAATATTCCAGGGGCAGTGGGGTGGGGAGGCCGTGACTTGCATTACTTTAGAGTGAGGAATGTTACCTATGTCTAGTTTCTCTGCTGAATACCAAATAAGAGCAGAAGCAAAGTTGGTACTTTCTTTTTTACATTTGTGTCTAATTTTACATGTTCATGACATCAAAGAATGTGGTGGATCTTTAAAGAAAAAAAAGCTTCCTTTCTAATCACGCTTTTCTTATTAGGCAGATGCTTCTGTTGATAGCTGTGAAGATGGGGAGAAATTTAGTGTTGAACTCACTAAAAACAACCAGGGATTAGGAATAACTATTGCTGGTTACATTGGAGACAAAACATCAGGTAATGATTGATTCCTGCAGTTTACTATACAATCTGTTGCATACTATGGTGTATGTACATCAAAGACTTAATTTTAGTTTTGGTGGAGCATCTCTAAGAAAAACCTTGACCATCTAAAATCTTTTTAAAGTTTGTAAAGAAAAGGAATTGTTTTCCTTTTGTGAGAAGGACATTCAGATTAGAAGCAATCGGTTTTATTATAAAATCCTACCTCAGCATTTTTTAATCAATTTTTATATTCACTCTTGGCTAAAGCTTGTGCTTATATGTTTTTGCAAAACAATTCTAAAATAGATTGAGCCATTTTTGTCAGAACTGGCTGGGCTTTATAAATTAAATTTTCACTTTTAAAAGGCTCTTACAGGATAATACATTAGTATTCTGAGCATCTTTAGGAGGTATTATTTTTTAGACAATGTGTATAGTACTGCTGGCAGATCAAGAATTCCTTAGTGACTTCTGGATATAGTAAATGTTTGTTGACTTCTGGGCTGTTGCAGCCAATAAATAAGTTAATTTAAATAAATAAATGCAACAGTGTTCATGTACAGTTGTTTATTTTTACTTTGTAATTTCCACTACATTTTTAGAAGAATGATCCAGCACTCTGTTAGGCCTCCCTAGGGGGGATTTGGCAAATGCAATACTGCGGGGAAGGCACAGTTGTCGAATGTGTTGTAAAACTTCTCCAGGAGCTGTTGGCTTCACTTTTACCCATGTATATATTGTTAGAAAAATGTATGGATAGATATAGCCCCTGTTATTGGCGGTTTATAGACATAATTTGTTGGCTTTGAGATGCTGGACTGAATTTTAACAATCTGTTCCATAGGACAGGATGGTCACAGTTTGTTTAAGTCCACTCTTCAGCAGCTTCCAGTTGAATCTTTAAAAGGCAAATTAAATTGTAGAACATGTGATAGATCTGATAGCATATTTTAACTGATTTAGTGTTGGAGTATCACCAATCTTCGATTTTAAATCATTGTGCTGCATGTAACTGCATTAGAAAATATTCTTGCCTTAAGAACTAATTGGGCATATCACTTAATTTTGTGACTTACACTTAGTTAAAGAACAACTTTGCTGTCAGAGAAGCAGCAGTAAAACTATTGGACAGCAAGATCTGCGGCTGAATCTTTCATGAATGACAAATAGCAACTTGTTGTGTTACCATACAGCTGTTACAGGATATAAAAACGTTTGGAAGTTAGTGAGACCAGCCATTTAATTATTCACAAAACCTGGTGTGCTGGTTTTGGCTGGGGTAGAGTTAATTTTCTTCATAGTAGCTAGTATGGGGCTATGTTTTGGATTTGTGCTGGAAACAGTGTTGATAATACCGGGATGTTTTTGTTGTTGCTGAGCAGTGCTTACACAGCTTCTCACCCCACCCCACCAGTGAGGAGGCTGGGGGGGCACAGAGATTGGGAGGGGACACAGCTGGGACAGCTGACCCCAACTGACCAAAGGGATATTCCACACCATATGACGTCATGCTCAGCAGTAAAACTAAGGGGAAGGTTGGCGGGGGGTCCGCTGCTCAGGGACTGGCTGGGCATCGGTCAGTTGGTGGTTAGCAATTGTTTTCATTTGCATCACTTGTCTTTCTTGGGTTTTATTTCTCTCTCTCTGTTATTTTCCTTTTCATTACAATTTATTTTTATTATTACTGTTACTATTATTTTATTTTATTTCAATTATTAAACTGTTCTTATCTCAGCCCACGAGTTTTCTCACTTTTACCCTTCCAGTTCTCTTCCCTCATCCCGCGGGGGGCAGGGGAGTGAGCGAGCGGCTGTGCGGTGCTTAGTTGCTGGCTGGGGTTAAACCATGACAGCTGGGAAAAGAACAAATTAAGAAAAACCAGAAAAGAATTGTCAATGTCGTGACTTAAATATATTTGTAGTCTTATTCTTCCTAAGCTGAATATAGTAATTAGAGCAAAACATAGATCTAGCCCTCCTTCCTGCTAACTTTTGTCATATTGAGGCCCAGTAAAAGATGAGTTCAGGTCTGCAAAGGCACTAGGGTGTGCCCATTTTGTAGTGGATTAGCTTCCCATCAAATGTATTAATTTAAGAGAGTTGGAACATTTGTTGAGAGAAAGTAGATTCTCTTAAGATTTCTGATACCAATGTTACAGGCCTGTGACCCTCAGACCTGATTTCATGCCAGTTTATGCTAGTATTTTTCTCGATTTCATGTATACTATGCAATATGTGCATGTAGGAACTCCATAGATTTTCACCTTACTGAGCTGTTGAAGTTGTTTCAAATTCCAGTGTGTTTTTCCTGAAATAGATTTCTTTTTGTAAAATGTCCCTTCTGTAGGTGTTTCATACATATATGACTTTTCCTTCTGATTCAAAATCAGTAACTGTCTAAAATGGTTCTGTTTGAGGGTTTGGATTTTTTTTTTCTTTTGTGTCTTCTTTTTCTTTAATTGGATCAAATACTGACTTACAGCTGTAGTTAAAAGCTGGTTCAAACGTAAGTTGTAGTCCTGCTTGCTTATAATTTTCTGCATTTGGTTATCCAAGCATGCATTTTCTTAAGCAGTTATTAAGTACATAGTAAATACAGAATTTACCAGGTTAGTGTACTCAGACTGAATTTTCTGTCCTGCAGTTTTAAATCTCCAGGACCAAGAGTCAGAGATATGGTTTTAGTCAATGTTGGTTTCAACATTTAGATTAAAATGTTAGAATATTTCCTCTTTTGCAGCAAGAATGGGGAATTTGGTGTTGTAAGATTTTGAATGAAATCTGGTCCAATGCAAGTGGATTTTAATCAGGCTCATCCTTTAGGAAAACAATAGTATATAAGTTTTACTTAAAGCATATGCTTTCTTGATGATTCTTACCTTATCTTACCTGGAGATTGTGTTTTCTATCTTTTTCTCCCTTTGACTGGTGGCATTAGTTGGAGATTATTGGAGGTTATTTAAACTGTTTCTTAATAAATTAGTTAATTTAATTTTCTCTGTCTCTTCATCCCAGAACCTTCTGGTATCTTTGTGAAAAGCATTACAAAAGGCAGTGCTGTTGAACATGATGGTAGAATCCATGTGGGAGATCAAATTATAGTTGTAAGTAAACACAGAAAGAAATGAGATCGCTTGTCTGCAAAACTCTACTTCATTAAGTTGTAAAGAAATGCTCATATAGTACATGTTTAAAACATTTAGGATTGGTGTTGAAATGGTAAGTCCTTTTTTTGACTGAGTATTCGATCACATTATCTTTCTGAATATAGTACTTGTGTGTAACTTGTGTTTCTTAAGAAAATCTGAGTTGCATGTGTGTATCTTATCAGTAGGAGATTTGAGACTGCATAGTAAAGGCAGAGTTTCAAAGTTTGATTCAAATTAAGCAACTGTTTTCAAAATTATTTTTAAAAGTATGTCATTAAAATTTTAGACGCTCAGAGAAAGAAGAAAATATTTTCATGCATAAAGTGTTAGTTTTGTGGTGAAAGTCAGGTCATGAATGCAGGAACTGCATTTTTGTGGCTGTCATAGATCTGACCTTGCATTTGTGTGAAGGCAGCACTAAGAACAAATTATGGTCTCTCTCCAAGTACAAATGTGCATGCATGTTTGTATGTGGAAGCATATATGGTTTTTATAATGATTTAAATGCCAAGTACAAATGGCTAAAATTGATTATTCCAAAGTTTGATTTCTTCTTCTACTTCAGATGCAGAAGGAGAAAAAGATTTGAGTGACCTCAGACAAAAGAATAATAAACATTTTAAATATGGTTTGCTTAGGTGTGGAGGAAAAATTAAATAAGCCCAGCTCATTTTTAATTACTTATATTTAGAAGAGCACCAGAGTTGGAAGAAATTCAGAGAAGGGCAACAAAATGATTAAGGGTCGAGGGGAAGTCATTCTTCTTGCTGGAGGAATTAAAATAATGGAATATGTGTGTTGTATAGATAGACTGAAACTTAACTACAGGAGTCAAGGAATATAGTATTGTTAMAAGTATTTCAGAAATTGGGGTGAGACGGAGAAAGAATAAGATAATATGGAGTTTGCAGGGCGAAGGAGAATAAAAAGTGGGGTGTACTAGGGATAATGGGATGAAATTGAACAATGCCAAAGTCTTGAGTTTCAGAAAAAAAACCTGTGTTAATGAGATAATGGGGTAGCTTCAAACAGAAGAGGCCAAAATCTTGTTCTTTAGAGTATTAGAATGATGGACCAGAGATAACATCTGGCTGGCTGGGCCAGTGTTTGATTGGGAAATTGGACCTCACAGTGTTCAGTAGTAGACTTCACTGTGTCTGAGGTTACTTGACTTCGGAACGGCTGTGCTCTGTAGTTCTTTCTACCCCAGTGGACGGATCTGTCTCTCCTCACCCTACCCTCCCCAGCTCTCCTGGCCATGGCTGTGTTGGTTTATTCACCCAGTATTTTCTCCTTGGAGGTGGGGATGGCTGAAGCGGTCGAGAAGGCAGGCTGCACAACGTGCCCTGCACAGCACGTGCTGTGTCCTCTCGCACCTCGCAGAGCAGATCTGCCTAGCCCCACTGTGGTGGGCACCCAAAGCACTTCTCCCCACTTTGCTGTGGTACTGGTTGTTACCTAGCTGTGGGGCACTCCAGTGAAAGTGCTTAGTGTATCCAATGTAGTTAAGTCGTCCAGGCTTTTGTTCTTGTCCCTCCGCTTGCTTTGTGCTCAGGCTAACAGATGCTGAGAGCTCACCATATTATTTTGCCCTGGACATTTTTTTTTTCTGGGTGGTGTCTTGTGGGCTGAAAAGCTGCTTAATCCTGCAGGTGGATGGAACAAATCTTCAGGGTTTTACTAACCAGCAAGCAGTTGACGTTTTGCGGCACACAGGACAAACGGTTCGGCTCACTTTGATCAGAAGAGGGCTTAAGCAGGAAAATCATATTCAGCCCCAGGAGGACTTCAATGCTGCTGTTGAAAAGGACTTACTGTTCCAAACAATGGATAGAAGCACAGCCAAAGGTAATTAAAACTGGCTTTACTTTAAAGTTGGCTTGAAACATTTTTCTTCTCAGTTGCAAACTGGAAATAAAATGGGCCAGATTCATTCTGAGTAGCTATTACTGATGGCAGAGCTGCTGAACATGAGGGGAGAATTTGGTCTACTATGCTTTGATTAATCTTTTAGACACAGTGGTATTAGTTGCTACATTTCCAAAGTGAGTGTTGAAAGCTCTGCCCTGCATTGCACTTCTGGCTGAATTGCTTCAAGACTTTGATCCTGCAAATGTTCAAATGACAAGAAGGCTGTGGATGTTTTATTTGTGCTCAAGGGTGGGAGCTGCATTCAAGAGCAAGCAAAGAGATACCCTCCACAATGAGCAAAAGCAAGTCTCGGTTCCTTTCACTCTTGTGTGTCAGTGTCACAAGCTTGAGGTATGAGAGGAATGGCCTATATTCAGAGGTTATTAATAATCTGATAGGGCATTAACTATATATATGTACAAAGTTCAGAAGCCAATGACCAATATTAATTTTGCTGCTGATGAGATGAGATTAGTGAAGCTTAATCTTACACTGTGCACACCTTGAAGTATACATGCCAGATCTTGAAAGTCAGTGTGTTTGAACAGAATATCTGCAGAGACTGGATGCACAGCCATTTTTTTCAGCTACTTGTGTAATAGGTTAATGTCAGCAGAAGTATTTCACAACTCATAGACTGAGGCATAATCCCCACAAGATTTTGAAAGACCCCGAAGTATGTTATCTCTATGGCAGATATGTCATTCTTACCTTCAGCAAAAATTACAGAGAAATGCTCAGAAAGTGCTGTTTCTCCATCCTAGAGGTGTTCAAGACAGCTGACAGCCAGCAACATACCTAACAGAACTCTGTGGTAGGAGAGGCTTTCTACAAGTGAAAAGTCTGTCAGGTATGCAGGTCTCCAAGTCTGTAGCGTTTTCGTTTTTCAGCATCAGCTTCCTGAATTGCACAAAGGAAAGAAGAGGAGGGAAAAAAAAAAACGGTAATACAAGGGTGCTAAAGCATGTTATATTTATATGTTTTCCAGTAACTTTTCTTTCAATCATAGAGATGCAGCTACTGATAGTTGTACTTTTTGTTTCTTGTTTCATTGAAAAATTCACTGGAGAAGGTAAAACAGTAACAGAAGACAAAATGTCTTTAAAATATGGCATTTCTTCTGGGCCCCTCATGCCAAATTCCATTTGCCAAATATGGATCCTCTGAAGTTCGGTGGAAGAGAGAGTCAGTGCCCTGAGGCATGCCTGTGAGCTTGATGAATATTACAACACATAAAATAGCTGAAAAAGCTTCTTCTTCTTTTTCCAGATAACAGTGAGATAGAACAGGGATCCCCATCACTGCCATGCAGTGCCAGTGTGGTAAATATTGGAGAGGACATGAAACAACAGGAAACAGGTTCGCAACATTTAATATTTTATTCTGTGAAAATGCACTTGGGTGTGCTTACACAAAGGTCAGGTGTTTTGTGTGCCTTTCCATCTCCTGTGTGCTGTGTAGCTGAGGTACAGCTAGAAAGTGAAAGTAGTCATACATGTAAGCATGTACTCTTGAGTGCTGTAAGATCATTGAGCTCTGGAAGCAGTTGTCTCTGAAAATAATTATGTGTCAAAGATGTCACATGAAGCAGTCTGCTTTTGCTACATGCTCAGCACTCTTTTTAGTCTAGTTTTGTATTTCTACTCTTTTTAGTCTRGTTGTGTATTAAACTTTTTCCCTCCTCATTCCCCAAGATGCCTATCTTTCTAGCTGCCTTCAGGTGCCCAGCTACAGTTCCAGGACTTCTACCTCTTCTGATAAACTTCCTTTTCACAAATTCCTGAGCTTGCATTCATTTAAATCTGTGTTCTCTGATAATATTTGAAATTCAGTCAGTTCTGGTGCACTGATATACTCTGATGTTTCCCATACTCTTTGTGGAAGTTCTTATTTTCTAATGGGTATTTTCATTTCCCTCTTGAGCTGTTAGGGCACTGTGCTGCATTTCAGAAGTCCTATGTGATGATACGTTTTCCAGATTGAGACAGCACTTGATGTGTTTTCTAACATTTTCCTGCTTCCAGAGCTAGAGGGGAACTGAAAAGCATCACCCATATGAGTTCTGTAATATATATCTTTTCATAACTCATGCTTTCCGTTATCCTGGGTAGCTGAAGAATTTCTTTTTAACACCTTTCCTTCAGATACTGCAAGGTCTCTGCTTTGGGGAAAGTATTATCATATTTGAATGCCACACAACACCTGGCTTTATTTTTAGTAATGTTTCCGAGCAATGACTAGATTTAAAACACTGTCTGAGGCTGTTAGTCACTTTAAATTCTTACTAAAAGTCAGTGGGAGTTGGGAACTTAATTTTGTAATGAAGATTCTAGTCTTCGTCTGTGATGAGCATTCAGATCTGAAGAGTTTGTTTTGATACTTACTGTAGGCACAGCACAGACGATGGACCTTGAATATGTAGGGTCCTGTTAAATCTGCTGTGTTTGCTGACTGTTGTATCTGAATACTGCATTTTATTGTTTCCTGCCCTAGAATCTAAACAGTGTGAATGAGGGGAAAATGAGCAGGAGGAAAGCATTTCTCTGTTTTTTCAACCTGCAGATAAACTTTCAATCAAGTTAAGAGTTGCTGCAGTTTGCTGCCTAGCCTGTCATTGTATTTTTCACAGCATCATTACTTTTCTCCCCTCCTTCCCTTCCAATTTCATTTCTGCTCTTTAGCTGTTAGAATTATTTCTCATTGTATATGTGCATGTATGTGAATCTAACAAAAAAAAAAAAAAAGAAAGAAAAAGAGCTAGGACTTGAGTTCTCTCACTGCCCTCTAGGGCCTACAGTTTCAAAAAATCTTTTACAGTTGTGCTTATAGTTTTGAAAGTACAAAACCTCCAGATTTTGTTTGGAAACTTTCCTTGGACACTCTCTGTAAAATGGAGGGTCTGTCCAAAAGGATCAGTATGCAGTATCACATATGTAAGTATGTTGGCCATCCCCCCGAATCAATCTGATCAGCCCACATACAGTCTGGTTTAACAAATGCCCGGGGCATGCATGTAACTTCTTCATTTGCTTTGTGCCCATTATCTTGTAAAGTTGCATTAAATTCACTCCACACTGAGGCTAGTTTAAATATGTGTCCTTTCTTCCCAGCCATTCACACCAAACTTTTTGACTGAACTTCATGTCTTTCAAAATACAATTAGTTTTGCGGGGGTGGGATCTAATACTATTTTGCAAGTTTTTCCTCTGGTAAACCCAGGCCTGGTGAGACAAAACATGTCAAGTTTTCAGTCATATTTAGGAGACTTCTGGCATCACGGAAATGCTTGTGTAGACTTGCATGGTCCATATCCTTTATCAGTTATAGGAATAGACGGGACGTTTTACTTTTTGTCACAGTAATCTCAGACATAACGTTTAGATTTCCAGCTAACTACTACAGAAGAAGCAGCTACAAAGGCAAAGTGGCAGAGGATTATGGGTTCGAATTACGAAATAGTGGTAGGTAAACTTTGATTACTATTACTAAATGCCCTTTGATCTGTCCACCTATTATGTTGCTAACATACAGATACAAATATGTTTGTATTGAATTTGCTCCTTTATTTATAAAAATCATACATATGCTCCTTAATCTGTTGAGATTATTTTATTTTGGTTATAAATTCTGAATATATATATTTTTCCGTATTGATTTTAGCAAAGTAATCACAGGCTTCTTAGGTTACTGYGCCTATGAGTATTGTTTCACAGATTTCCTAGCTTCAAGAGGATAAATGTGTATTACAGGAAAAAGTGATATTTAAGGTGAACTTCAACGCTCCCTTCATTAGCCAGAATTTGAAGCTAGTGCTTGAAACGTCCTACCCGTTCTGCATACTGAATGAATTGTTTGATGTAGTGATCTAAATAATGCATAGGACATTTACTGTTGATACAGTTGAAAAGCAGTATCTGAGTTTTGGACTTTATTTCAAAATTATATGCCAGAGCTGTAGTCTCTGCAAAAGTATGTATTATTAGATATATTGTTGTCATATACAGTTCCCACTTGTTTATGCTGAAGTGGTATATGATCAAAGTTTCAGTTTTTACCTGACTGTCGCCTGCTCCAAGCATTTGTCACATTTTTACACAAATGCATTGCAGAGCCTCTTCCCATCTGGCTTAGTTCATATTGGATTGGGCTGTGTTTCAGTTTCTGTGCTTAAGGGGCTTTTCTTGTTGTTCTTGCATAAGAGTCTGAAGCACCACATAAAGGCTGGTAAAAGGTCTGTGATGCTGATTTTCTACCTACATGCATGGGGCAACATAGTCGTGTTAGTCCAGACAGTCTGTGAATCTGTAACAGTAGTTTCCTTTAGAGAGTAGTCTACTATTTTGTGATTGTGTTATTTTCACTAAATGTAGCCTGCAGATTTTAGTTTTTATCTGGTATTTGTTTTTCCTTCTCAATGCTTTTCATCTTATTGGGAAGTTAAAATTTCTTTTAAAATTCTTTCTTTTAAGCTGCGGTTGTCACTTCCCTCAGTGTTGTTGAAAAACCGAAGCTAGTAACTTTGGATGCTTYTGCAGTCTAAAAGTCTGCATTACACATGACAATATTTCTGGTTTCTCACTTCTGGAATATTCACCTCATTGTATGTAAATTGAATTGGAAAGTAACAGGTACAGCTGTAAATATGTCAAAAGTAACCATTTCTTAATCTTATTTTAGGTGGCTGTAGTTAACAAATTTAGTGAAAGCAGTGGGTTAGGGATAAGCCTTGAAGCTACGGTGGGACATCATTTCATCAGATCTATCTTACCAGAGGGGCCAGTTGGACGAAGCGGCAAGCTGTTCAGTGGAGATGAGCTGCTGGAAGTAAGAAAAAATACTACTTTATCTTAGTCTGCATTTAGTAAGATTTTTGAGCAGTGACTTGCTTCTCCCAGCTTATGACTTTGGGAATGTAGCATATCTAACTGCTCACCAGCTGTTAACCAGAAGTGCTTGAGCAGTCACTTCATATGTACTTACTCATATTTATGTGAATACATATGCTTACCTGCATTTCTCAGCTGATAGCTGATTTTTCAGATATGGTTCAAGGTCACCAAAAAAGAATACCTAGCGAAAGCATTAAGACTTAATAGGAATATCCCTACACAGTGAAGGGACTAAACTCCTGTTTACTTTTCGAAATCATTTTCTTAGAATTAAAATGTGAATTTCGTTCACATGAATGCAAGAAACATGAAATGACAGAGTATGTAGTGTTTGTAGCATAGCATCACGCAATTTATGAGGCTATCCATTCAGTTCAAAACTTACCTTGGTGCTGATTCTGAGCAGAAATTAAGGGTCGACAATGTCCATGAGCGTGTTTGGGTTTTTCTTTTTTTTTTTTTTTTTTTTTTTTTTTTTTTGTTTTTTTTTTTTTTTTTTTTTTTTTTTTTTTTTTTTTTTTTTTTTTTTTTTTTTTTTACCCATTTTTGTTCATTGTACTTCTAAACACTGTGTATTCTTTATTTATTGAGGTGAATGAGATCTCTCTGCTTGGAGAAAACCACAAGGATGTGGTCAATATCTTGAAAGAACTGCCTATTAAGGTGACAATGGTGTGCTGTCGTCCGTTAGCTCCCCCCATCACTCACCCAGAARTACTGGAGAGTCTAAGTCTATCTGAGGTTCAGCTCACAGAAAAGGTATTTTGTCTTAAAAAAATCACTGAGAAAATGACCGTTTCCTTGAGAAAAAACATACAAAGTTCTTGTACAAGATTAGAAAATACAGTTTAATATTTTAGGACTTGGAACTAGATAAATAGAAAAAGGCAAATTATGTTCATCACCCGTACTTTAGGCCAACCAAAAGGTGTCAGTCCTAGTAGGTCATGGGCAGAAATATTCTGGGATGCAGGTCTGTCTACCCAAGTACCTAACTTCTGTTCTGCAGGTGGGCTGTGGGGTATGGCAAACTGAATTGTGTGTTCTTTAGAATCTGAATATATTTAATCTGGTTTTGAACTTTGCTTTCTGGGTTTGTGTTGTGCAGAACTGTGTGTGCATTCACTGGCAGACACACTTGTGTCACTCTTAAGTGCAAARCTCTGGGCAGCCTGATGTACTAAACATGTAGGAATTGTCTGCCGTATAGTATACAAAGCAATAGCATTTGTATGAAAAGAGACACAGTTAATTCTGAGTTCTGGGCAAGGCACCAAATTCAGCTTATTGTTGCTAAGCTTCTTCTGTGAAACCAAGGGAAGAGAAAAACATATATGCGTGTGTATGTATGTGTGTGCGTCTGTTTTCTTTTTTCAAATGTTCTGACTCCTGTCAGTGCTACTATGTTGAGATCAAGGCATATTTTTAGGCATACCGTTTAATAACAGATATTTCCTGTGTATTTGAATATGTGTACTAATGAAGTTTTCTGAAGTTTTTAGTCTGACAGAAACTCCATTTTGTAAATATTTTTTCCAGTGAGTACTTTGGTATATTTGCAGTATAGCTATTTTGTTACAAGGGTATGTGAATTCTGTGCTAGCTTTATCAGACTTGTTTGTTAACTCTGCTGAGTGCTTGCACTTTCTCTGTGTTCAGAGAAACATCACCTAGTTTTTATCTTGTTCTTGGTGAACAGAGTTTTGTCTCTGCAGATTCACAAACATTTACATTTTATTGGTGAACATTCACTGTTTTTCTCAGGCTCACATAGAACTTGGATTCATTGGCTCCTCGGACGCAGAGGGAACAGCTTTGGAAATAGCTGACGAGGGTCAGAGTGTGGAAGAGGTGCAAAGCTCCTCTTTGGCGATGTGGGAAACAGAAGTACAGCACATTGAGCTGGAGAAAGGGAGTATGGGACTTGGATTTAGCATATTGGACTACCAGGTAACTTCTGCACTCCTTTCTTTGAGTAGAGGACAAAATACTTTGTATTGTTTGGATCTCGCAATATGATCTAAATACATATTTTAAGGGTAAATGTTAATGGAAGCCAAGCAATACAGTAAAGCTAAACGGGTGTCACTACTGGTAGGCATCCCACTAGCTACATTACTTATTCCTCTTACTGTATTAAGACTACAGATTCTAATTATAATGGTAATACTGGTCCAGAAAAATAGATAATCCATAATATACTAGGGTATTCAGAAGGCTCATCTGCTAGTGCCCCAGGGGCAATGAATGATATAGTCAGAATATTCAGGCATTTAGCCATGTATTTTGCACCTGCAGTGAGGTGCTTAGGGCAAGATCCAATAAAGGACTTAGGTCCTTAAAGCAGGATTTACTAAAACCCAGAACTGCAATTCTGAAATCCCTTGCTTAGCTGCTGTCTGTCCAGGACGTGCCTAAACACCCCTATTCATTTTGTGTTTAACTTGAAAATTCTTGGGTATCTCAAGCTGTGATTTCTTGGTGTGTCCCAATGAACAGCTCAGTGCCTGTCTCCTGCCTGCACTTGGTCAGGATTGCAAAACAAATGTTCCTCCTATTCCCAGTTGTCACAATGGATAACTTTTAATCTGTTCAACGTCAGGTAATTTCTCCCTGAGGTCAGCATAGGCTTTTCCCCAGCTGTTCGGTGGTGCTGCAGAACCTGGTCTCCTCCCAGGTCTGTGCTGGCTCTTGTCCCTAAGAGTGTATGCATCTGGAGGTCACTTCCAGGTGGAAATTATGACCACAGGGCACTGCTTAGAATTAATCTATGCCTCAGTAGTATTTTGCATTTGCACACTGATAAAGGTGAAGAGCAGTGTAATTTAATAATCTGAAGGATAAAGGCATAGTCAAGTATCTGTTTTATGTAACAGTGGTTACTCTTTAATGTGTTACTCATGATGCTCTGCAGTGAGACACYGTAGCTGAGCCTGAGTATTTGGAGTCCATGTCAGCACAAAGTAAAGCACGTTTTTGCTTCACCCTCTTCTGAAGCGTTGACACAAATGGTGGTTGCCTAGGTGGTTGCCTTACTGAAGTTTGTTTATGCATGGTAATACTGAAGGGTTGTGGGAAGTACCTTAAATTGTTTTATATATTTTGCAAATGTGAGTTTGATTATAACCTACAGCTGTAGTCAGCTTTCTGAAACTTACCTTTTTTTTTTGATGTTATAATATTTGGGATTTGTCCTATGTTCTCTCCTTTGAGATGTGGTCAAAACATTTCATTTCGTCACTGAAGTTTCTGCTTTCATCTAAGACTGTGAACAATAAGTTTACAGTGAGATTTATCTTAGTATTTTGCTGTTTCCATCAAATTTTCAATTAATTTTCAATGAACAGTGCCTAAAGTTAAGGACAGTTATGTTCATACTAACACATTCCTCATGTTCTACACAATAGCAGGCCTGTAGGAAAGTCTACATAATGTCTTACCCCAGGGAAGACTATCACATACACTAGGGAGGTGATTTTTTTCAAAAAATGTGTCCTGCAGTGTCATCTAAAGTGATAGCGTAAATACTCGTTGTTAAATTGGTGAGGAAGATGTCAGTGTTCAGACTTAGGCACTATCTCCAGCAATGCTAGTTGTATTTCCACTTGTGAAGTGTTTTATCGCTCCATGGCATTCTTCTTACTGCATTAACTGCCATGAAGTGTTACGGGTCGTCTTGGTGTCCTTCCCTCCCTCCCTCCCTCCCTCAACACCTCTCTCTCACACTAGCTTTCATCAGTCTCCAATTCCTGTGGTTTTGGGTGCTGCCTTGATGGTGTGCATCCTTTCAGATGTACATCTTGGTGTGGAAACTTGTTAGAGTTGCATGCCAGTTTGTAGATGTTTACTTTTCCCTTCCTTTTGCTATCAGTAAAGCTGGTACATTATTACATTTCGTGTTTTTTTCTGTGCATGCACTCAAGTGAATTGCCGTGTGTTGGAAGTATTAACATGTCATGATGTTCCTTGTGAATGTAAATCTATAAGAATCATGCAAATGTGTGTACCTGTGATAATTGTTGTAACAGAATCATACATTCCTGTTCTTAGTATTTGATGCTAGCATTTTTATTAAAATCAGTGCGTTGAAGGATGGGGACTTGAAAGCAGTTTTCTTTTTTAAAAGCAAACACCACTTTGTTGTGTCTTATTGATTAGAGTGCTGTATTGGTATGTTCCTGTCTCCCATAAAGTGTTTAATTAGGCGTGCACAAGGACTTGCCTCTTAAAAAGTGCTTTCTCAGCTGAGCAAGATCTGGTGCCATGAAGTATAAGAGAGTTAGTGAAAATAAGCTGTTTGTTCTACCAGAGTGCATGTGTTAACTTTGCCCCAGGCTGCACTGCCCATCTGCGTTCCCAAACCACTGATAGTAAGGGAGGATGAAGTCTGCAATGCTGTCGTTGCAGTAGGAAGTATTTGAATTTCTGGTGTGTAATTACTCATTACAGTATGAACAGCACTCTGCAGTTTAGCAGTATTTTCTGCTGGAGATACATGATGGGACATCACCTAGAAAGGAGTAACAATTTTCACATTTAAGAATTTAAAATAGGTGGAAGTCTAAATGTATGGGCAGTATGGACAGGAGAGTATGTTCCTGCTGAGGGTTCATCTGGAGCAGAGCTCCAACTTCTTTAATAACCCAACTCTGCATAAAAGTTAGCCTCTCAAGACATAAAAGAGTAAATAAAATGAAATGGTTTTCTTCCTGTTATTTAATTAGGATCCTGTTGATCCAGCAAACACCGTAATTGTGATTCGCTCATTAGTTCCTGGGGGTGTGGCCGAGCAAGATGGCAGACTTCTTCCTGGAGATCGGCTTATGTTTGTCAATGATATCAACTTGGAAAATGGCAGCCTGGAGGAAGCTGTACAAGCACTGAAAGGAGCCCCAGCAGGAACAGTTAAAATAGGAGTTGCCAAACCACTGCCTGTAAGGATTTTGGAATTTGATGGGTACTTTTCACATCATTTAAGCTGGTACATGGTGATCCTAACTTCTGCATAGCTGGTACAGCTGGGTGGCTCAAAACATGCAGAAACTGTCTTTAACAGATTCCTGTATCTCCTTGCATGTAGGAGTGGCCTGTGTAGTGTATGACTGGTGTAGTGATTGCAGGACCTAGCACACCTGTCTTGCAGCTGAGAAAATAGCAAAGCATCTTGCAACCAGCACAGTCTTTCAGGTTTGCAAGTTGCCAGGCATAATTTTGTACACTTTACAAGATTCTCTGAATGTGTGAGATGGTGACATAAAGTCAATTTTTTGTGGTTTGCCTGGAATTTGCCTATTCCTTTGCTTTGCATAGAATATGCAAAGACACATGGAGTCTTTGTATTTAGACTGCACACTTTATGTTTAAAGAATGGTGAGCAGTATACCTCAAACTGGTTATTTTAGTATAGCCATAAGTAATTTCAGGCCAGATTTTAGAAGGTAGTCTGTAACAGTTAGAAGAATGAGGTTGAAGGAGACCTGGGGTTACTGAGATAGTGTGTCAGTAAGGATGCTAGTGGACTAGTGTCCCTGGTGTGTTAAATTCAAATCAGTAGAGTGGCGTCAGTTTATACATACAAAGAAGATAACTTTCACTGTATTTGTAAGCCTAAGTGCAGTCTTTGGGGTTCTTCTTGCTTTTCATGAAATGATAATCTTGTAATCCTTGTGGGTGCAGATACCAAATTTTCATTTGTGGAGAGAGTGGGAGGGAATAGCTGATGTTTGAGTTACTAGAAACTTTCCTTTTCGTAGTAAGAGGGTACTTTCTTAACTTGCTTTGTTAAATTCGTTTTTTGTAGTGGAGACTTTGTGTTACACACCAAAATGTCTTGCAGATCAACATTTTCATACTTAAGAAGATGTCACTGTAAAAGAGAAAATGCATGGGGGTTTTGTTTCTGTTCCCAGCATTTTGTAAACATTCAGCATTTGCACTTTAATATTTCATGTATTATGCTTGCCAATTAATTAAACGTGAATAATCACTGGCTTCTTTGCAGTACTGGACGAATGCACCTAGCATCAAATTATGTTGGAAAAAGCTACTGGCTTATAGTCAGAATTATGTTTTGTCCTCCTGAGGCTGTGCCACCTGACAGATACAATCTTAAAACACTGACAGTGGATGCACTCTTCCTGCTTGCTAACAAGATTAGTCTGTGGCTAGCAAGGTTGTAAAGGCCTCTGCTGTTAGGCTCTTTCCCTGGTGGCAGCTCTGATGGCAGTTTTAGTATATGTTTAATAAGAGCAGAAATTGAAAATGAGTTTAGACTCAGCTGTGGGCTCTGTGGTATAGCTGGATAGGTCTTTTTCATTACTTGGGGATGTAAAATGAGATGTGAAGCTGAATCAATTCAGGTAAATTTGAAAAAAAAAAATTGTCTCTTTACCTGCCCAACACTGTGACTGTGATTGAAATGAACTCTTTGCTGCATTTGGAATTCATTTGCCTCTCTAAACCCCCACACATAACACACTCTGCACGCCCTGTGTCCTGGCCACTCATCCAACTCAGAGCTTCGTTCTTTCTGCAGCTTTCACCAGAGGAGGGCTATGTCTCTGCTAAGGAAGATTGCTTTTTCTACACTGCCCAGTCACTTGAGGAGGAGGGGCCAGCTGATGCAGCCCTCTTCCATGCTGAGCTGGCTCTGGTTAGTGGCCCAACTTACCAAAGATTTCTTAAGTCTTTGCATTTTGTAATGAAAGGAGTTGCTTTGTCACTGTTCGTGCTTATATTTTAGTGTTTACTGTCACCACATTACTCATCCACCATAGCTGGGATGGATCCCCACATGGTAGAAACTAGAGATTTTGGCAGTTTGCATGAGCTGTGAATCTGGCCTATGATATGTTAGTTGCTGGAAAAAAAAGGAATTACTTTACTGAGATTTTCAAAAGTGCATGGCTACCCACTTCTCCTTGCATGCACTGAGTATCCCTTTGAAAATCTCACCTTGCGTAGAGAAATGTTGATGTGCTTATTTTGTAAATAAATCTCTTCGCCTATATATCATAATACATCACTTCYCTACCTTGAAAAGTTTGGAACTCTCTTTTTGTGTGTAAGCCAGCCTTAAAAGGAATGCTGTCTGTCTTCAAAAGCTGCCAATTCTTCCTCCTAATAGTATTCTTTAGACTTCAGCATCTCAGTGATTATGAGATTTGCAAGGTCAAAAGGTCTTCACTTGTACAAACAGTGCAGCGTACCTGAGCACTCAGTGCCTTACATAGCCCAAAAGTTACCAATGAGAGCTCAGATAAAAAAGACAAATGAAATAGGACTCTACAAAACAAACAAAACCAAAAAAAACCAAACAAAAAAACCCAACCCCCTAAAAGACAGAATATAAATATATTCTGAGTGTGTCTTCTAATGGTTATTTGTACTGTTCTGGGCCTGATACTTGAAGTTATTTGGACGTCATTTTCTGGGGACACGAGTAGGGAAGCRGTTTCTACTAAACACCAGAACTTAATTCATTAGAAAAAAACCAAAACCAAACAAAAACCTGAAATGGGTTCTTCCAAAGCAAAAATCTCTGAATTACTGATTCTGGTATGTTTGCTATTTTTTCACATTTGCAGATGACAAGCTGGTTTTAATAACTTGTTTTTAAACAAGACTGCCTGTTTTTTCTTCTGCAGTTTGTTACCTTGGTACAGTGCTTAGATAATAGGATTTGCCTTATACTGTTCATTGAGAAGAAGTATGAAGAAGCCAGATTATACATTGTAAATATCCTTTAATTAAAGAAGTGTTGAAAAGATCGTATTAAAACTTAAGTATTTAAAAATTTGAATTCTATGTGTGATTCATACAAAAAAAATAAAATTGTGAAAGAACAGTGAAAATATATGGCAGATAATAATATGGTTAAATTGTCAACTCTGCCAACTGTCTAATTTAAATGTGCAAAATACGAAACTGAATGTGCAATCACCCAGTTGAAGATGTGTTTGCAGAGTGCACTCATGAGGTACTGTTTTTCATAGATAAATCTATACTCAGATTCTACAGGTCTGTCCCTGTTTTTCACAATCCTTTTTTAGGGCATAGCTTTGGTAACACTAGTCTGCATTTTCCAGAGATGGGCTGAGAGTAAGTTACACCAAAGGAGCAATTTGAATTAGCTGTTAAGTCTTTAGGGTTGAGACAATAAAAAATGGATCATTTGTACCCCAAAATGGAATCAGTATGTTGAATCACTGCAGATTGTTGCTATTGCTGTTGTGAATCTGACATAGTGAATTCATAGTATGATTAACCACAGAGGCTGAAAAACAACACTTAGATCCCATCTCTGGAGATGGGTGTACTTGGCTGCTTCATACAAGTTTACGGTATGGTCATGGCTCTGAACTCAGTGATCATTTTTGTTAGCGTACACTGCTTTCTTGAGCTCTGCCAGGGGAGAAGAAATTGAAATCAAAGTGTATATGTGAGGCACCATAAATTAAGTCTTTTAGGACTTAATTTTATTCTATTATTTGAAAGTATATGAGTCTTGAAAAAAATTGTATTTCATTTAAGAAAAAAAAGGCAAAAAATACTGCCCATGTCTGTGTCTGGAACTCTTTTTAAAATTTTATTTCTCATGTAAGACAGGAGAATTGTCCATATAAATCTTGTTGTCAAATGTAAAATATTTTGGAAATAATAAAAAATCATGTCATAAATGTTTCTTTGGAAAGCATTACAGTTTCCAGAAGATTATTTTTTGTACCCTTTTAAAAACAACCAAACCTATGAAGATGGGTGGAGGGAACATTCCTGACAGGTGGCACTAAGTGAAGTTCATTATTTTTTCAGTGCTAATTCTTGTAAAAGAAAATTAAAAAGAAAAAAGCCCTAAACAAATCAAAATTTTGACACCAGGGAGTACAGCAGAATTCTCCCAACACCTTGTCCTTCTATTAACAGGCATCAGCCTGCCTCAGCCCTGCAACTCATTCCAGTTGAGACTCTCACTTTACTTCAGATATTCTTTGCAACCTCTGAAGATGTAGTAATGTGAATTGTAACTGGAAGCAGAAATTTTTCCTACTGTGCTGTGCAAATATAACTTCAATGTAAAACATGGAGGGAAAAAAAAAAAAAGGAAACTGTCAGTCAGTATGTAGCAGCTGAGGTGCATGTGTTCGGGGCTTACGTGGTGTGAAGGTAACAGATAGCCTGGCTGATTGAATTGCTTTTGTTGTTAGGTGGACTCCAGCGAGGCAGATCTAGCGGATGAGTCCACCTTTGAATCGCAGTATTCGCTAGAGAGTGACGTCTTCCAGGCTTCAATGATAGCTCTGCATGGCAGTGCCTGTAGCGGTGAGCTGAACTACAGCTTCTCTCTTCCATTGTCAACTCCCAAGGTAAAAAGGAGGATGGTTTTATTGATGACAAACTTTGATTGTAAGTGTGAAAAGGCTGTATTATTAGATATAAATGTTTTATTTCATCCTTGTTCAAACTGCACTATTTGTTACCAGATTAATGTGCAGTTTTGTTTAGGGTAGTGYTGGTGTCTTTCAGATGTCTGTGTTGAAGAGAGAGGCAGCTAGAAGGTTGAAACCTTTGATTTGTGTTTTGTATAGCCAGATAAAGTACGGTGAGATGTTTGTAGCGTTAAAGCTGTGAGCAGCCTGCTACAAAAACTTGTTACTACTTTAGAGCATAGTAAAGAGTGGTAACGCAAAATAACTGCATTATTCTACAGTATTTTAGATATGAAAAGCAAGAGTAAGTTTTCATCCTAAGCTTTGCTTTTATGCTTCATAGTTAGTATGTTTGCTAATCCATTTACTGTGTTCTTGAATGAAATGCTCATAATGATACTGTAATTAAAAGTAAATCTGTATATATCAAACCTCTGATAACTAATAATTTCTGTTTAAAGTCAGTAAATGAAATTAAGTTCTTTAAGAGTGTTACAAAGATCAGTATCTTTTTTCTCACTGATCACATACCCATAATGACTTGATTGTTTGTATCAGAGTTGGTGTTTTATTTCTCTCCGTGGTTTTTCGTGCTCCTTTTTCTTGGCAATCTATAGATTTATTTTGCTAATCCGGAGTCTTCCAAGTCATTTCTCCTAGCAGTTGTCTTTGAAAACAACATTGTAGGGATTTCTTCCAGGGTTTGCAGTCTGTGGTCTTGAATAGAGTAGCTGCTGCTTTTTCCTCCACACCTGAGCTGCACTCAAGTAACTCCCTTTATCCCTTCTGAACTATGTTCAGCCCTTATGAGGCACTGATTGGAAAGCTAAATTCATCTTCTAATGGTCTCTCCTAATCCACAGAAGGGCACATCTCTGCTGTGCCAGTGGGACAGATTGCATTGTTTAACTCTGTAATTATTACGTAAACGGATTATGCATTTTGCATGCTGGGAAGCATTTTATGAGGTAAAGGCTGGATTTACATTATATATCATGTTGAGGCTCTAGAAAGTCTTAAGTTATTTTCAGCATTGACTTAAAGATGGCTTCGGTTTACATTTTTTTTTTTTTAAAGATTATGGTCCTGACTTTTCAGTGTTCCTCTCTGTGCACCAGTATGAAGTGAGTATTAAGTTCTCATCAAATAACATTTTATACTCTGCAGTTACGAGTGACTTCACAAAGTAAACATAGTGAGAAAATCTGTTCATAAAAGAAGACTTTTGAAGCAAGTGAAATGCAGTAAAAATGAAAAAAAAAAAATTCTACTAGATGCTATGAGAAATGCAGAGGTGTTTCAGCTATTTCTGGCTGCAGGGCAGTTGACAGGTTCTGAATGCCTTTGGTGTCACTTTTAAAATAGGTGATGAAAAAAACTACTTAAAGTAATGCAAATGCTCTAATGAGGCCACATGTTGCTGGAGTTACAAATTCCTGAAATTGTGTTTGTCTTCAAAAATTACAGCATTGGCTTTTCTTTAAGTGAAACAAAAATAAAAATGGGCATATGCTGCAACTCTAATATCTATATATGGCATATGGAATAAATGTTGAGTATGATCTGGGTCTGGATTTCACCGATTTGGAAATGGGTACTGTCATGGTTTAACCCTGGCAGCACCTAAACACCACGCAGCCGCTCGCTCACCCCCCGGCTCCGGTGGGATGGGGGAGAGAATCGGGAGGGCATGAGTAGGAAAACTTGTGGGTTGAGATAAAAACAGTTTAATAWTTGAAATAAAACAAAGTAGAACAGTAATAATAACAATGGTAACAACAACAACATACAAAGCAGGCGATGCACAATGCAACTGCTCACCGCCTGCCGAACCGACGCGTGCCCGAAAAACGCAGGAGCCCGTCCCAGAACCCAGACACCCCCCCCCCCCCCCCCCCCCACTTAGTTTTTATACTGAGCATGATGTTGCATGGTATGGAATACCCCATTGGCCAGCTGGGTCWACCACCCCGGCTATGCTCCCCCCGCCAGCTTCCCATGCACCTGGCAGGGCATGGGGGGCCGAAAAGTGCCCAGTGCAAGCACCACCCAGCAACACACAAAACATCAGTGGGCCATCAACGCTCCTATTATACCAAACCCAAAACACAGCACACCCTCCCCAGCTACTGGGAAGAAAGTTAACTCTGTCCCAGCTGGAACCAGGACAGGTACAAAACAGACTTAAAAGTCAATGTCCCAGCTTTCTTTGAAACCTAATGAAATAATTTAAATAGATTATAGTCCTGGTGTTCTGTTCTCCAAAAGGTAGGAAATTATTTCATTGATTACATCATGCAGATTAGTTGTATTTAGGCCTTGCTCAATTATCTTGTCAGATGTTACTTAAACCAGTTAGTTACAGGTGAACCWTTTTTGATGATTGTCTGGGCACAGAGCAAGCACGTATGCACTTCATAAAGGATGAGAAAAACTAATTCTAAGGCCCTTGATACAAAATGTTGCAAAATATCCCAAAATCTGGGGAAACATGTTTTCCCCACTTTTTGGAAAAGGAATAGAAGAATTAGCAGGACCAGTGGATAACAATGAAGGTGTTCTTGTGACTACATTTACTACATGTCAGAGAAAAATCCCTAATACTGATATAGAGCCTCTAAGTCCGACCTCTAAGTCCTTGATATATCTTTCTAATAGCCTACATGTTTTTAAAATTACTTATTTTGAAAGCTGAGCTAGAGAATATTTGAAGATTTTTTTTTGGAAGGTTGTGATTATTGAAATCCCTTAAAATACTTGAAATGCAGGACCTTGGGATCTTGAAAGTTTGAACAAATTTTGTGTAGAGAACTTAATCCTAGTACTGCAGCCATAATTGATAAACTTGCAATTAAGTACTAACTGCAAAGCTTCTGTAACTGCATCATTGTATTTCATTGTGGTCACAGTTCAAAACCTCCATGTTCATTTTTTGCTGAGATTGGACCGAGTTTTTACTTTTCCCTCTTTGTGTGGAAGGCATATCTAAATATGTTTCTACTCAGTTAAAAGGATGAGTAGATTGCGTGCTTATTGTCTGAGCTGCTTGCAATTGCTCTTTGCTTGCTAAGTGTTTTGAAAGTAAAGACCTTGATCTTTCAAAGTTCCTTCTACCTGAGAAAGGCAATTGGATGCTTTAATTTTAATAACTTGCTGGAGTTATGCCTAGTTTGAGAATGTGTGAGTGGACGTTACTTTGCTGAAGTTAGTGGAGATTTATTGATGAGTACTGAATTAGAATTTGGCCTTCAGCAGTACCTTTATTTTCATCGATTTCTGGTATTTTAAAACAGCAGAAATTGTCTGAGGACTCAAGTGAATTTTATAGTAAAATGCTGTAGAGATCTACTGAAGACACTGGTGTTACAACAAGTATGTTTAAATTCTGTGAGATTAGTTTCTGTTTAAGATTTTAGCATGAAATGTACTTTTTAATTATACTAAAAAGAATGTTGATTGTTCATTGTCTCTTGTGTTTAACAGTCTGTTGGAGAGGAATGTTCAAATGCTGCAGCTGATTTCCGTGTATCTGACAAGAACCTGTACAACATGGATCTGAATCAGAGAGTGAGAGAGCAAAAGTCCGTAGTGGGCAATAGCCTGGAAACTGCAATTGGTTTTACTAAAAAGGATCTTCTGCCACTGGATGTTTCGGGTATCAACCAAAATGAAAGTGAAAACACAGCAACATGGACTGGATCTCAGTCAACAGCAGAAATCGCTACTACCATGCAGCTTGATCCCACTGGAAAAGTAAAGATGTTTGGTTTTTTTTTTTAAAATAAAAAAACCTACAGAAAGGTCATATTAAACCATAGAATGTCCTACAGAAATTGACACTGGCCAACAGCCATGTATGGTTGTTTGATTATAAATGCCCGTCAGATGTGGTAGCTCACATCAAAACTTACGGATTTAGACCTATCCAAAACAGGAGATAATTTATGGTGTCAAGATAGTCATCTCCCAGAGACTGGCGATACAGGCATGTATAAAAGGCTGCTCATACCTCACAGCAGTAGACACTGCTGAACCACAGTGTACCCGTTGGGCAGGCCAGGGGGGCTTTTCTTATCCCCTGTTAAGCTCTGCAGAGGCATGGGTGCAAGGAGGAGGTGCACAGCTGGAAACCAGGCCTGGGAAGCCAAGGGGAGTGGTGTGAAAGACTTGCATCCTGCGCAAGCCTGCGCAGTTCAGCTCACAAGCTGGCCTGGGATGCCACAGTGTGCGAACATAATATTCCTTTATATGACAGTCACTGTGACATGTGTTTCCTTTTTCTTCCATTCAGTGATTTATTAAGAAATTCTTAGAAGAGCTGCAGTTTTTTACAAGATTTGTTACTTTAGCACTGGCAGATTGTCAGACATCTGTGGTGAACAAGTCTGAGAGCCCTTGAATTCATCCCACAAATTTTAAGAGTGTAACTGATGTCCCTAAATTAAAAGCATACTTTGTGGTAGATTTGCTATATTACCTGAATGAAAACAGAAACCTCATGTATGTCGGTTTGATCTTTGATGGACTGACTTTTCCAACGTCAGTATAAGGAATCTGTGTTAATTATGCGCTTAGCTTTTGTGTAAGATAAGATGAGTTGAGGTCAGTATGTCCAATCATATTTTTATCTCAGCATTCTGAACTGATGTTATTTTCCGTTGTGTTAGGATCAAGTGCTTTTAATGGAAAAGAGATGCCCAGTATCTTTGGAGGGAAGTTCCACAACCCCAAATTCAGTCAAAAACACGTATGAGAAGACTATCAGTATTGCAAAAGGCAATTCAAGTCTAGGTAAGGTAGTTAACATTTTTTGTTAGCCTTGTTCAGGAACATGGCTTTCTGTTTTTCTCATATGTTTCCTGTTTTATTAGTAAGGACTAAACATTTTCCTTTTAGTGGGAAAAGCATAACAGGATATTCATTCTTTGCTGCTCCTGCCCTTTTTGGCTATGATGGCAGTGGATCCATTTGCTGTCACTGTGAACACAAAAGTATCCAGTCTCACTGAGAATTTTTTTTTCCTGTAAAGGAGTTTAGTCATTCCTAAACATTAACAGAACAATTTTAATACATTGTTTTTTAATGTCTATACATTTATATAATATAGTGGAAAAACGAGATATAGCCAAGGAATGCTGTAGAAGAACACTTTGGTTGAAGAGCTGCAGACTTTCAAATGTATGTAAACACAAAATGATCTTGCTTTCTGAGGATGGTCAAAAGGGTCTAAACAAGCTGTTCACTTCCTTGCTACATACTTGCACTTGTATCTTAACTGCCTCAGTATTTCTGAAAATCAGATTATTGATACATTTAATAGGTAGTGGTTTTAGCTCAATGATATTATCATTTTGTAGAGAATTTCAGAGTTTTAAATATCTGCAATCTGCAGCTTCCTGAGCATACTTACTAGAGGCACATTTTGGAGTGAACAGGCACAACAGATGGAAATGTTTTTCAGTATCCTCCCCTGGTCTCTGGTGTGGCCCTGGGCAGTGTGAGGGGGAGCACAGGGATAGCATCCTCCCAGGCCAGTTTCCAGAGCTGGCGCAGGGAAGGCTTTGTGGTGGGAGGCAGCGTGTGCTCCCCTCCCATTCGTGGCTGGTGTGTTCATGTGCTTTGGTTTAGGTTCCTGGTGCTGTTTCTTCCGGCCAACTGCATGTCCTTGAAGACTGTCTGGTGTTGGTAGGGCAGGAATTTGTGTGGGCACTGGCTGTTTGCAGTGACTCTGCAAATGCTTTAAGATAGGTTGTCCACAGAAAGCACCCAGAAAGCAACCCATGGGCCCCTTGTTCATCAACAGCCACAGCTCAGGACTCCCTTGCTGTGCAGAGGTGGGTGGGGCGCTGTGATGCTGTAACTCAGTGGGCGCTTCCGCCTGGAATAAACTGCCCTCTGATGGCTCGATGCTCAGTCTGCCCCGTATCACCTTCTCCTTCGTGATACAGCCAGCCTCCAAACTGGATCGGGAACTGATCTGTTTTAAAATCGGCCTCCCCAAAATACAAAGCTGTAGGCAAGGCTGATGTGGGTATAAGTTTTGACTTTCATTGGTATGAGGTGCTTGGGTAACTACTGCCTTTACTGGCCTCATTGCCAGGCTGTATAAAGTGCAGGTCACAGTGCAGTTCCAGCCATTTGGATTTTCTTAAAAAAGTTTTGTTTGCAATAACCTCTTAACTCAATGGAGCAGTGTTTTTCATGTATGTCTATGAGTATTTTAAGTGCAGTGAACATACGAAGCCAATTTCATGTCAAGCGTAATACAGCATAAAAATACAAACTTGGGACAGGGTGCACATTGGCAGACATTACATGCATGAAAAGTAAGACTGGCCTCTCCATGGTATGAATGTGAATAATGCTTTCTCCTGGCTTTTGACTGTAGTCTTTTTCTTCCAGTCTCTGTGTGCTCTGGCCTGGGAAGCTGCCTGGGCACAGTGACCGATTTACGCTCATGGCTGCACTGCTTTTAACTTCATTTTTACAAAAGGAGCTAAATCAAGAGCTGTGAATGATGTTGAAAGCTGCAGCTGCATCAATTATTTCGGTTGAGAACTGGCATTTCTTTTTTCCTTTTAAATGGTGTCAACCATAGCTTGCAACAGCTCTTCAAATCCAGCCACAGCTGGAGCTCTAACCTTCTGATTGTGATTTTCAAAAGGTAAGAGGACGGAGCACCCACATGCAAGAAGAGCTGAAATGTCATTGTCCTGTGTGATTCATTTGGCCACTTGACAGTGGCATTTGCATTTTTAACCTGAAACTGTAGCTGTCCAAAGTGTGACATCAGCCTTGCAGATCTRTTGTAATGAGGATGTCAGCGTATAAACTGGGGGTGATGTTTTTCTAAAGTGCTATTACACTAGCCTCAGTAGTACTGTTGTTTGTTACTGGCTTAACCAAGCAGCAAAGTTAGGTTCAGAATTTCAAAGCACATTTCAGCTGTTTCCTTGGCAGTTTGCTTTTCTGTGCACACTGCCTGTATTCTGGTGGATGCCACTCTGTTGCAGAGTTGTGTTTACATTCAGATCTGACTGAGTAACCTGTGTGAGCAGATCCGTAAAGAGATGGTTGTTGGAAGGAGTATGTGAGTGTAAACGCTGGGGTGTCCGCCCCAGGACAGCACCTGTAAATGCCATCTGTGATGTGCTCAACGTTGTCGTGTTACTCATCTGAGGGGTAGGTGACAGGCAGTTTACCTCTACTTTTTCTAATAGCAAGGCAGTAAATCAGTGGCATCATGTGTCTGTATCACAAGTCTGATACACCCATGTTTAAATTACGCGTGACCACAGCTGACATCATTACCTGGCAAATCATAAATGTAAATCAGCAGTCAATGGTAACACCATATTCTTTCATCAGTTTAATATAAAGTGCCATCACGAAGGTGGGTTTTGCAGTTTTTCCAAAAGGTAAACCTTGACTTCCGCATACCAAAGTAGAGAGGTACATGTATTCCTGTGTCTAAGAAGCTTATTGGGCAGTTGCTAGTCAGGGCTGCCTTCTCATACTTTAGACAGCTATGTTGATTTCAGCTACAAGTGGGTGTGAAGAGCCAACACTATTAAGAGATTTTTATTTTCTGGAAGGAGTCTAAGAAGCACAAATGAATATCCAGATTAGTGTTATTCTTTAAATGTTTGCACTATTTTATTTTTTTCTCTGAGACAGATATATAGGCAGATGTTTGTATGGTTGGCTGAGTCTGCGTAGCCTGGGGCTTATAGCTGCCTTCTAAACTCTGTTCAGCCAGTCTGTCTCCCAAGGTCTAAGGCCACAGAGTAAAGTGTTCAGTCTCTCTCTTCTGTAGCTATGTTTGTATATAAATGGTTAGAATTTTTKCATAGTATCCTTGGAGGTTTTGCTCTGGGTGGCTATCGTCTTCCTTCCACTGACAGTCTGGACAACAAAGTAAGGGCTTGCAGACACACAGCTGCACTCCCAGTGCTTGCTAGCCTGATGTTTACATGCAAAACCAGGAGAACATGTTGTGGAGTAGTGTCCTTCTCCAATAGATATTCCTCTATAAGATGCTCTTACTTCAGTGGCTTCATCTTGTTAGTAAAGGAAAGCTTCCATGTTAGTGCACAAAAGAGAATAAAAACGAGTTTGGCAGTATTGAGAAAGTGGAAGTCCACTGGGTGGACTTCCAGGGTGCTGGCCCTTCAACTACCTTTCCATTGCCTTAGTGAAGAACAGTTTTTCCTGGAACTGTCATCAGAGTTGATTTCATGAGCACCAACTGCCCTGAAAATAACAGTGACAACTCATGCATGTAAGAACAGTGTGAAGCCCAGCACCACAAGTAAGTCCCCAGGGGGAGGAGGGGGAACAGCATCTCTGTCTCATTTCCCATTAGTGAAAAGAAAGTGGAGTTAAGTGGTGTGTATAAACATTGAGAAGTAGTGTCCTGCTGTGCCACAGGTGGGATCGTGGTGTAACTCAAGTGGACTGTATCCATCAGTAGCATGCAGGCTCTCACAGAAGTCTGTTCAGGATGTTCTTCTGGGCCTAAGCGATGGCCCACCTAGGAGAGCGAGAAGGCAGCCACTATCGCAGTGGGATCTGATTCAGGCTTTCTGTTGAAAATAAGAGTGTGGTTGTATTGGCACTATGCTAATTAACTGTTTAATCATTTCACCTCCTTTCCAAAGAGAACCATCATAAACTAAACTGAAATGTGGTGTGTAAACTCAGTGAACCATTCAGAAGAGTGGTAAATTTCACTGTTTTAGAAGCAATTTCATTAGCTTTTTTGTTTATTTTCTGCTTAAATTTTCCACTGTCTTACTTTTTTTATATTGAGCCTGGTATGTGAAATGACAGGAGGTGAGGTGAAGATGCTGTGATTGTGATTTGTAACTGCTGTCTCCTGTTAGAAAGAAGGAAATGCAAGGGAGAATAAGAGCAATGTTTATAGGCTTGCTGACATTGGCAGGTTGGCTGGCTGGCTTCTACGTTCCCTGCCCCAGGTTACGTTTCTTTCTCTTGGCACTCAGAGCTGGGGCTCAAAGACGTTATTAACTGTTTGATGTGTTTTTCACTATAGGGATGACAGTAAGTTCCAATAAAGATGGCTCGGGAATGATAGTCCGCAGCATCATCCATGGAGGCTCGATAAGTCGTGATGGACGGATTGGTGTGGGGGACTGCATCCTGTCCATTAATGAAGAGTCAACCACTAACTTAACCAATGCACAAGCCCGGGCTATGCTAAGGAGGCATTCACTCATTGGACCAGATATAAAGTAGGTAAAGCTAGATGATGAATTGTGGTAGGAAGAGGCTAATAATCAAAATTTTGTTATTTATGCAAGTATTCTAAATGAAAATTTTGTTTGTTTTTACAACATGAATTTACCTTTAAGTTACAGCTTCAGGTGGATAATTCACCTTCAGATTATAGCTTCATGGGTTTGAAAGATAAAATCACTTGTGTGAGAGGCTTTGGATGTTCTTAGAAAAGTTATTACTGTCATTAGTAATCATCATCATTACTGCCCTGCCTGGTTTTATTGGAGGAATGGGATTAGTCAGAGTTTTGCATTCATAGTCTGACTCTTCTAAAGAAAGTAAGGATTTCCTCAAGGTGTCTGTGTTTCTCAAAGGTGGACTGTCCTGGCCATTGCACAAGTGATTTCATTTGGTGGAGTTCTTTGTAATGGATTTTGGTTTTGACTGCCAGACAGAAAGTATGACACATGATGTTAATGCAGAAAAGTAATACTTAAAACATTTTCAGTACATCTGTGACAATCAGCAGAAACAGTCTGTTTTGTGAAGTCACTTCCAAGTTTTTATTAGTACATATGAAGGAGCTGTTGCTTTAATGCCTAAATATCTGCTCTTGGGAGTACTACTTTAAACTTGCAGTAATTAATACAAGTTTTGAAAAATCCGCTTGCTCGATGAGAAAGTTTCTTCTTCTCACGTTCACTCAGTTTACAGAATTTTAACTTTCCCTTGAAGTACAATTCTTTCTAGCTGTCATGGTTGTGGAGTTAGCTTTGCCCACATGCACCATCTAGAAATGAGGTTGTTCTTGAGCTTGTGGATGGTGCTCTAGAAACACCAGTGCTGGGTTTACAGCTCCAAAAATCTAGTAGCTGTTTTTCTCAAACCCATGGTAACGTGGATTGGGTCAGATCTGCAAATGGGATTAATAGAGCTGTTGGTAATAGAAGTCTCTACTTATTTAAGAGGGTGGCCTTGAAAGGGATCAGTTCAGTCCCAGTGTGGTTGCAGGTAACTGTGCGGTTTCTGTCAGTTCAAAGTGGACTGCAGGGCATTCYGTTCTTCCCCAGAAGTATTCTAGCTTTGAAGACACCTGGCATTTTGGGAAGAGGTAGGCAAAGTATATTCACTGTGGGCGGTAGGTTTAATTGTCTGCCTCTTAGCTGTCATGCATTTAGGATTATGGTTTAATGCAAGCTTGTTTAAATGATGGGATATGCTCATATAATGAATTACATTATTGTCAATGCTGTCATGAATATGAGCAAGTCAGTGTTGATAAAATGTGACATTGATTATTATTGTAGGCTTTCGAACTGTATTGTAAGTCCGACTGCCACAGCTGAAATCAGTTGATATGTGTGCATGCATGTGTGTGTACGTCTGCTTAGATACACAAATGCTATAGCACCATTTTTCTGTGGGGAGTCTTATTAATGCTGTAGTTACGTGACCAAACACAGATGTATTCATTATTTGTGCTTATCCTTTTATAGCTGCTGCATTTTACACTATGTGACTGTAAGTTTTGTTTTGTAGTCTTAGTCTTTTGCAGATATGTCGGAAATACCAAAATCTTGACTTAGATGTGAATATTCAGATTTTCCAGAGAAAAGTGCGTCCCCTTTCTGAAAGATCTCACAGAAAAGGGGCAGTTGCTATTCATATTCTTACTTAAGATTTTTGTCTTTCATTGTATATTTATGTTCCTCGGTGCATTCCCATGATAAGGGTTTAAAGTGAAGCCGGCTTCTGCACTTCAAAGAACTGGAAGACTGAATCCTTTGGTAGCTTCTAAAGGAGTCTTGCAAGAATAAGAACAATATTTTTGGGCCTACATAGTTTTGAAACAAAACTATTCAGCATAATTAAACTTTTCTGTAATTTGTACTTTCAGGAGCAGTACAGAATCCCAGAAAAATATTATGATACAAACATGTGGGTAATGTCCCAAATCAGAAATTTGGAGATATGGAGCATTATCTCTTGGTAGTTCTTCCTGCTTGCTGAGAGGGATACACAGCTATATAGATGTCATTTCAGAGCTAAAGTGGTGCACCACCATGCGGGATTTGCGATTTAAGGGCCAGCATTTCAAATAAGTTTAATCTCTTTGGTGTCTTCCTCAGGAAACAAGGGTGCCCAAGCACTCAGGTGTGGCCATCTTGATATCATTCCTCTTTATACATAGAAGGCTGCAAAGTTGGCACCTTAACTTTTAGACTGAGCTTTTTTTGTGTAGCGGGGTGCCCCCAAAAAGTGATTAAGCACAAGTATTTTAATTTCAAAGCTGTGTTTCAGTGGCAAACATTATTTGCTGAGAAAACATAAAGCTGTTCTTACTTGCCTCATAAAGGCTTTGTTTTATTTTATTAAAGGAAATTTGATTTTGAATAGTTCAAGAACCAGCAATCTGAGTTTCAGACTTAGGTATTTAATTTCTTTCCCCTTTGTGTGTGGAAAACCAGATGTGTGGCCTTACCAAAATGCATTCTGTTTCACTTCTCACTCCACCTTGCCAGGAGCTCTTATATTTCTGTAATAATAGCCAGGGTTTTGTGCTCAGCAGCAGCTGCTTGTAACATCTGTCAGATAATTACAGAGCTGAATCAGAATTCACCTGCCTAAAGTGTGGGGATGAATTCCTGATTAAGAAAGAAAAGATAGATTGCAATTCCGTTTTCCATGCTTCTTAATAGTCACTGCTATAGACAATTATAAAGAGCAGATGCTTTCTGGAAGAGGTGTAGATGAAGCGGAGGTGGAATGGAAAAAAAAAAGAAAAGAAAAAGGAGAAAGAAAAAAAAAAAAACAGCTCACACTTTTAACTACTTAAGTATGCCTGTCACATTCAGCATGAGACATTGACATTTGTTAACACCATTGTAAAAAGATGCTGCATCGTATGCTTCACATTCTAGATCTTCTCCAGCACCTGCTGATGATCAGGCCCTCTTTTATGTGTGAGTATTGGCAATTCAGAAACTCATTATGGCTCTATGTTGCAACTTGTCTGTAAAATCATTCCATGCTTTTATGACATCCATAGTAATGTCAGGGATATATCCAGATATAGGTACATATTCTCTCTCTCTTTGTGTGTGTATGTGTGTGTGCATGCACATGTGGCTGCACATGTGGATGTGTGTGTATATATATATTTTTTTAAAAAAAGGTATGAGAGAGAGAGTGTGTGTGTATGTATATATATGGCTTTAAACTTGAAGATTGGAGCATACGTCCTAAGATTGGAATGAAAGCACCTGTATTCTAAAAAATTATTGCTAATATTTTTAAATTTAATCTATGACAGCCACCCCAGATGTGCTCAGAGCACACGTGTGTGTGTGTGTGTGTGTATGTGTACAGGGTTCACTGCTAGAATTGGCACGAGTACGATGTACTGATATCTGGATTAATCTCAGTGTCATATTTTCTGTGGCACTTATGTTTTACTTCCTTCATGTATAAAAAGGTTCAAATTAGACTTTAAGTGTTAATGACAGTAATTTGTCCTGAACATTTTCCATACTTTGTTATTTGGTTTGTTGGTGTTTCAAGGTTTTGTGTGACTTGTTCAGTCAAGCATGTGATAAATGTTCCTCTGTGTACTGCATGCAGTGTTGTGTTTACAAGATATTTTCATATGTACACCCTTTGGTGTTTCCATTGTCACTGCTTTCATTGCATATCACTGGGGGGAGGAGGGTAGTTGTAGCCCTCAAGAAAGGAAACCAGAACACTTTCTCCTTCAAGCTGTACAGCTATGAAAGAGAGCAAATGATTAAACCCTGCATATACTTTCCCTTGAAATTATTGAACTTTAACTTCTCTTACAGATAAGAAATGCAACACAATAGCAGAGCAGTCATTTACTTGTTTCGTGTTTTCTGTGTCTTCATCCCTATTTCCTGGCACTTGTTTCTCTTACTGTCTTCACTGTGACCATATTAAGGCAATTATCAGTCCCTTTCGCAGATGAACCATTCAGCTGCCTGGGTGGATTTTTATTTCCACTTTACAGCACAAGGGTCAACAGAGTTGACTAGAGTAGCCCAACATCCTTCTTGTTCTGGGCCCCTCATCACCCCAGTCACACGCTGAGCTGTTGAGGATGATGCTGCATGTCTTCAGACCTCACTGTGACCTCCAAGAAGTGAGCTACAGTAGTGATCCAGCAAGTGATGGATTTGATAACTGTGGGGTGTCTGCCCATGAAGTACTAAACAGAGGAAAATTCTTGGCAGATAGAAATCCAAGGTCTTTAGTACAATCTGACCTTGCTGTGTGTCACAGAAGGCAGGAGCAGGACAGCCAGCCACTTAGCAAAGACGACTTTCTGGTATACATATTTCCTAAAACTCTAATTTTCAACTGAGCTAGGTTTTTTGTATAACTTTTCATTTCAATAATAACACACAAAGGAGATAGGGGAGGAGGACAGTCGCATCGGTAATACAGCTTAGCTAATTAGAGCAGCTAGGGAAACCTTTGCCGTTAACTGAACTTTGGAAATCATGAGCACGAAACAAAGATGAACTCCTACACAGAATGTACCTTCCATGTAATTTAGTTTTCTTTTCTATGGTTTTTTTTTGCAAAATGCAAGTAAGTGTTCTGGTTTATATTTATGAAGCAGCTGAAGCATTACTGAAGTTTAGTTGTAGGTAAGAATGAACAGTTGAAAACATACTGAATGTTCCTTTGAGTGCTTAAAATTAGGCAATTAGAACTGTAGTTAAGCACTAGAATAGAAATAATGTAATTTTCCAAAGAGCTAAAATGTAACAGCTCCCAGTGATACTATCTAAATTTGACTCCATCTGTGGAAATCAATTAGGTAATTCAGTTGCTCAGTTTTAGATGCATTTTTAAAAATGGTGGAAAGAACCTCTTTTCTTGTCAGTTCCTGTGCTGTACACAGAAAGGGAAGCTTATCTACCTAAGAGAGCTTTTGGGAGATGTTTGTAAGTAGCACATAAGGCTGTTTGAGAGCATCCTTTGAGCCATATCTTTTGAATGTCCTAGCACAGTGTCAGTTATTCATTTATATAATGAAAAACGACAGGGTATCCCAGAAGTTGGAGTGCATATGGTTTGCCTCCCCCTTAGCTGATCTCCAACGCTGATGTTGCACAGAAGTATGAGGTAAGGACTACTACTACCCTTGGACCTTGGGACCCTGCATAATTGTTCGCCATGTGCTCCTTGCACAAAAGGACTGCACAAGAGTTGAAAGATGTTGGACACTCTATTATCAGTGATCACACTCTACTGTCTACATCCAGGCTGAATCTGGGCATATCTGTTTCCTTTTTAGGAGCTTGCCATTCTCCTTTCCATGCTTTGAATGATAGCTTCCAGCTGCAGTTTAGCATAAAGGACATTGTCCAAGCCCTCTAGCCCGCAGAAATGTTGCTTGCAATTCTGGTTTCTTTACTGCAGCTGTCTTTCAAGGGAAAATGCATTATTTCCTACTTATTTTTATAGGGTGAAAATTGCTTAATTAGATTGGGATGAAACTGATGAATGTAAATGGATGAATGATTTTCTTTCATTGAAATGCAGTGTGCACATCTCTCAGCTTTTGTAGAGGCAAGGTATTCTTATGGGCTTACTGGGTGGTGCTTCTGCAGCAGCATTTGACCTGTGAGAGTTTTGTGACCGTAATACTAGCACTTTGCTATAGTTCAACGCATTTGGAGTTGGAAATGGCTGAGAAGTAGTAGTGATTATTTTCAAAACCTCTTTTCCGTCTTGCTTCTCTCCGTTTCACTGCTAGGCCTTCGCAGAATAACTGCTGCATGTCTTGCATGTTTCCCAGTGCTGGAATGCCCTCAGGAAAGACAGATGAGAGTCAGTGACCTTCTGCTGAGTGTTTGTTCCCTAGCGTATGTTAACTCCGCAGCAGTTCAGAATGAAAACACTTTGTGTCAAGCACATAACACTTGCGTGCTTGAAAAAAGGCCAAAGCAGAAGAGGGAGGAGATTTATGGAAAAGAAGCTGGTGATAATATGGATGATTCAGAAATTTCCATTAAAAGAACTGGAGAGTTTCTCCAGTTCAGCACCCTAGGCACCTCCTTAATGACCATCTTCTGCACTTCTCTAGATATGGTAGATGTGAGAGGAGGTAGGGAACATGCTTGGGCACAGACGAAGAAGACAAATAAAGATGCTCCTTATGGTAATTTGGGTAGAGTGTTTTGGACAGGCAGCATTAGTCATATAAAAGTTTATTTGCTCTGCCTTCTTCTGCTTGCTGTATTCGGCAGAAAACCCATGAGAGGGGGAATCAGTGGCAGTCAGGGAGTGACAGACAGAAGAGGACTCCAGTGAGGGAATGACAGACAGGAGAGGGCTCCAAGTAAGTGAGAGACTTGGAGCTGAAGGAGTCTCTTCTCAGCAGCTTACGTGTCCTTGTGAAGTGGTCAAGATTTTTTTTTTTTTTTTTTTTCTTCCCTGTCTGTTCTGTGGGGAAATATGTTCATATTTCTTTCACCATGTGATGGATGGGAGGACAGCCATTTTTTTTGTCTTCTTTTTCCATCAGCCTTGCTTCTTGGCAGACTTGGATCCAATAGCTAAGCTGCTTATCGAACAACTCAAGTTTTTTAAGAAGTTACAGCATTGTTAAAGGAGGGCCATCTAAGTAGCCCTGTTTAGATCATGGTGTCCTTTTGCCTGTAGAGGGAAGTTTTTTAAGAAATACTCTTCATGCCTTAATCTTTTTTCCTTCTCTTTGTTTCCCCCTCCCGAGTCTATTGGGCCATCTCTGTTTCTGGCATTCAAACATGATTGGGTTACACCAGGGCTTCGCGAGTCTGCATGTCATTTGGCTGGTGAAACATGACTGACTGACTGTCCCAAGCTGGCTGGAAGTGCCTGAAGGGGTGGAGGAAGGAGCTGAGCAGGGGATTTCTCCCTGCGGCATAGGTGGTGTGCTGTAACACGTTTGTATGTCCAAACCCATGCAGTATTTTTCACCAAAAGCATAGAAACCTAAAATAGAAACTGCCCAGGAAGACACAAAACCTCCTGCAAGCCAACTTCCAGAAGCATTTGCAGCCAGCATTTAGGATGGTAATGGTGCTTCACACCTCACACATTCTTCAGTGTTTGTCTTTGCGCGAGGTATCTCTGTTTTGACTGAAGCTGGATTGTCTCTATTACACTTTTGTTGCTGTTCAAGCACCATTTACTTAAAATGGAGTAGCCAGCCCTCAGAAAATTATGTGCTGTTCAGCTACCCGATTTGACCATAAAATGCATATTCATTGCAAAGTCACAAAGGATTCATATAGCTCCTTATTCGCAATGTACCAGCATTGTGGCTTTGAAGTCAATGACTATATGAAGTAGTCTTTAGTGGCTTCCTCATATCCGTTCCTCACACCCACCAAAGGTAGGACCAGCAGTCCTCATGCTACTTTAATCATGTCCAATTTTATTGCAGTATTACGTATGTGCCAGCAGAAAATTTAGACGAGTACAGGGCCAGTTTGGGACAACAGGCGGAGGAAGCTGTGCCACTTGAACTTTTTCCTTCACACACTGTCAGGTGAGCCAAAAGACTTACTGTTTTCTCCCATGGGGCTCTCAGATGTAAATCTTTCCATACACTTTGCACAGTTCAGGAAGGTAAGTTTTATTTTAGGAGAGCTGAAAGATGGATGATTTTCTTCAGACCAGCAGCCATTACAATAAAAAGCTGTTCAGAATACAATTTTTGCTTCGGCTAGCAAATTCTTCTGACATTTTTACAAGGCTGTTTTATAGGTGTTTGGTCTACCCAAAAAGGAGATTGAATACTGCCTCATCCTAAACTTCTCTTAAATACCATGCAATTTGATTTATGTATCGCCACAAATACTCAGTGCTTCCAACATGAGAATTTGGTATTGACGGTCTTTCCAGAACGTATAGTGGAGAGAATGAGTTATGTTGTCCTTTTCCTTGAGTTTCAAAAATTCATTACAGTTATAGGCCAAAATATTCAAAGTGACTAATAATTTTTGTTTTCTTGAAATTAATCTCCAAAAGCAGTAACTGTTTCTGAATGCTGCTGTTGTAATTTCTTCCATTTTGGAAACAATAAGTAATTACCTTCGGCTTTGATTTGGTTCTAGTTCCAAAATGCAGAGTCTTTTATTCTGTTGTTGCCAGTTGATAGAAACTTAATTGTGGAGACAAGTGGGACAGGGAATCCCCAAACACAATATGTATTCTAACAGACATCTGAAAAAGAAGTTCCTTACACGAATCCTGTGTTCAAATTCTAATGCTGGCAGGGTGATCCAATACATGAAATTTTGCAGTGAAATCTAGGGATTATGTGGGTTCTTTAAAAATGAATTGCATATTCCTGTTCATCAGCAGGGAACTCCCAGAGCTTCCAGAACGTGAAGAGGGGGAGGGAGAAGAAAGTGAACTTCAAAATGCAGCTTTCAGTAACTGGAACCAGCCCAGAAAGTAAGTGCAGATCTAGTTGCACAGTATAAAATCTAATCTGAAATTCAAAAATTTTGAAACCTGTAATATATTTTAAGAGGAATAAGAAAACAACAGAATTGCTGCACTTACTGTGCATTGCAGGAGTAATTCACTGTTGATTTTTACTGCATTTCAGCTAAATCCCTGCAATCTAGCAGTTTCTTGATTGCTTTAGTAATTTATCTTTATAGGCTGACTTTCTGGGAGCCAGTAAGAAGAGATGAAGAGAAGGATTCAAAGTTCTTATTACAATCCAAAATAAAGTGCGCAACAGTAGGCACAATTACAGACTTTCTGAACAATTGAGTAGATAATTCCCACTGAAAGACAAACCTTTCCAAGGAGGAGTTATTTATGAATGTTTTTAAACCATTGTGCAAATCCAGGTGTCTTCAGTGTGCAGCATTGTCATAATCACAACAGATTTTCACTTACTTTGGTCCTTGTTTTGTCACAACAGGGTTGAGCTCTGGAGAGAGCCTAGCAAGTCACTGGGGATCAGCATTGTTGGAGGACGAGGGATGGGGAGCCGCCTGARTAATGGAGAAGTGATGAGAGGGATCTTTATCAAGCACATCCTGGAAGACAGCCCAGCCGGCAAAAATGGAACGCTGAAAACGGGAGATCGGATCGTGGAGGTACCAGCCGAGTGCCTTTTGCTTGCAATACCCCCAGCATCTCAGGAGCTGCTGAGATGGATGTGTGGTCCTGGGCTGACAGCTGTGTAATTGCTCCAGCTGGCACCACTTGAGCCATACAGAGTGTAGTACCATCTGCTGCTGTTTGTGTGCAGACAGCTTTAAGTTGAATATACAACCTTAAAGCATATATGACTGACTGTGTGAGCCAGGAGTCTACAAAGTCAGCAGTTCTACCTGCCTGTTTTAAAGCCAGCATGTGTGGGAAAAAGCTTAAATTTGGTGAAGCTAAAAGGTTTTACATTTGCATATTGGATGGCAATAATGAAAGAAATGGCCAGTGAATAGCAAATCATGCAAATAAATGCCAAGCTTATTTCCCTCTTAAATCTTAATCAGATCACATCATTCTTGTGCAGGAATTAAGGGAGACAATTTTTTTCCTGCTGACATGAAGAAAGCTGGATTTGATACAGAGGAAGTTAAAAGCATTGTGCCCATGCCTGATGATAGGGTAGCCAGTGGTGTTCCAGGGAGGAATTTATCAAGATTTCTCTTCCGCTTAGCCAATCCTGTGCTTATGCAGCCACTTCTGCTTTCTTGCTCAAAGATATTGAAGAATGAACATACTGAAAGGAATGTGTCTTTCCTGTCATGATTATCAATAAGTCAGGCATTACCCTGTGTCTCCAGTGTCGGGCCATTAGGAACTGCACTCCTCTTCACCTTGCTGGATGTCCTTAGCTGACTGTCCATCAGTAAGAACATAACAAGCAGGATGATGGAGATGGTGATGCTTCCTCTGGATCAGACTGGGCTTGCTTTACATGGTGATACTTAAACTGTAGTTTACCGTCTGCTACAAGATCCATATAAAGGATCTTGAATTAATACCTTAATATACGTAGCACTTTCTACAACAGGATGGAAGAGTTTCCAGTGTATAGCAAGTTGGGAGGTGGAATTTTGCTTGGTGGCCACAAAGTTAAAAAACATTCAGTATATCTGAATACCTGAATTTTTATGAATGCAGCGATTGTCTCTGACAATGATGCTTGCAGAAGTTGAAGTGGGTGAGGGAAATTAAGTAACTATGTTGTGTTAATGTGATTGTTTCTGAATGGATTATTTCAGTTTCTCAAGTTGTGGCATATCTAGGCTTTTCTCTCTACTAGTGCATACAGTATTCAGACACGGGGAGTCGGAGAGCCTTAGTGTTATTGATCAGTTCCTCATAGGTGTAGAATTTTCTCTCTCGGATTGTTTTCGTTCTCTCTTTATTTACATTGGATGGTTAAGTTTAAGGTAGAGTTAGACAATGAAAAAGGTAGGGGTAATCCTCATTATATAACTTTGTGTGCAAGAATTGCCACTAACAAATAACCTTTCTGTGTTAGCTTCTAGCTTTTATTGTGGTCATTGTGAGAATGCTTTACTGATGCTAACCTCACCATAACATGGTTCTTACCTGGATCGCAAGACAGACTGTTTTACACACCAATACATATGAAGGCATGAAGAAAAGCAACCAGGCAAAATTTGTCCTTAGCCATCCTTTGTAAATGCTTTCTTCAAGAAAAGAGAAAGCTTTTCAGCTCTGACCTAAAAATTTAACTTCTGGGGAAAGTGTCTGGTAGCTAAAATTACCCTTATCTTGCTCTTTAAAAAAAAAAAAAAGAATGAAAAGAAAGGAAAAAAGTACACTGTACTGACATAATACCCCTTAATGAAAGACCCTCCAGCACCTAACAAGTTTCAGTTTGTAAATCTCATAAAGTCCTGGGGGGTAGGTTATTCCGAAATAGGATTTACAGGAAGCAATATTTGGCAAATGCTACCACTCTTTTCAGATTACCTTATTTCTTCTTATTATCATATCTCTTCTATTACGTTGCCTGTGGGAAAACGTACGGAGCCTGAACCAAGAATGTTGAAAAAACTGTTTTTAAAACCATGGAGAATATTTATTTGACGTCCTTTCAATGCTCTTGGAAATCTCAGACCTGTGTGTGAGGGACCTCAGGCCAAGACAGTAGAAACCTTTCCACCAGTAACGGAGGTTTGGGCTTAGGTTTTAGTCAAAGTTCCCTAACCAAAACCCCAAGCTGACTCATATTCTTGTAGCTTCTTGCAATGTTAAGATGAGGCCTTCCAATTACAGGTGGATGGAATTGACCTCAGAGATGCCAGCCACGAACAAGCTGTGGAAGCCATACGGAAGGCAGGCAATCCTGTAGTCTTTATGGTACAGAGCATTATAAGCAGACCAAGGGTAAGCATAAAGAATATGAAAAGAGATGTAATACATAGTAATAGATGAAACAAATGTTCAAGGTGGTGGTGTTTGGGAATGGGATATTTAATCCTGAAAGTTCCATCTCAGCTATTTTAGGAACAAAGATTTGATTTAAGTATTATTTCCATTTAGAATGAAATCGATTTGGATTTGGAATTACCCTCCAGCACGCCGTCCTCAAACTATTTTGAAAAGCCTCAAGAAAGATAATTTTTTGGGGGGCAGAGTAGGAGTCTTAATTAAAACCAACTCTTAGAGATTGACAGCATGTCTGAGAAGCGCATGCAGAAATACAGCACTTGTTAAAAAATTCATTGGACATTAATGAAAGGACCTAGAAGTACATGGAAGTTTTCCGTCACTAAGCTGCATGGACATTGCAGACAAAAGCTACTGAGCTTTAATATAAGTTGCTTGCATCACTAGAAACTAAACTTCCTCATTGTAGAGTCTGTGTAATCTGCATGTTTATTTACTAGTTGTCTCATAACTCTTGTTCCCTAGCCAGAGTCTCTTTATAGCCCTTCTTCAGCTTCTGCTCCCTGTGGGCAGAAAACTACTAACCCATTCTATCATCAGTCATCTAAGGTAAAGTTGCATGAAAAGCTCTATTGAATGTTGGTTATTGATACTCAAGCTACTAAATTAAGGCTTTTGCATTTGCTGTGATGTGAACAAAATTGCCACTGCTGGATGTTTAGGCCAGTTTGGGACGGGAATGATGCAATTACTTTATAACAACTTACTTTATTTAGAGGACGCTCCTTTGCTATTTGTAATTGTAGTTCTTTGTTCTCTTTATTTTCCAATTATTAAGCTTGTTGGTTATTTCTTGACTGTTTATTAACAAACCCTTATTTCTCTGTAAGCAGAAACATTGCAAATGCTCTTACTGTACACATGCTTTGTGTTGTGATCTTTGTAAATGGCATTATATTTATTGTCTTCATCTTTTGAAACTTGCATCTGTACTTTATAGTAAGATCCTATAAGGGAATTTCCTGCCTTCATTCATGTGCAGTCACCCAGATAGCTAGCTGCCCGCACACAGTAGGTATATTTAATATGGTATCGCTATGTATTTAGCAAGGCAGTTTCAAGTGACATGTTGCTAATGAGTCAGTTTCTTCCCCTTTGTTTTCTTCATTCAGGCTGCTGTAGTAGTTAAAGAGATCCTAAGCGTACTCCAGAATGGCCCAAATAATGCAAATAGTCTGTGAAAAGCTAGTTGATAGTTTTGCTAGCAACCAGTTACCCATCAAATCTGTGTTTCGTACTGATACTGCTCTGGATATTTCTGACTAAGAATTAATCTATGACCATGGTTATGATGCCAGATAATTTGCAGGGTTACAGCATTATGCTATATGAAATGCTAGCTAGTTTCTGATACCTTAGCATCCTGGACACATTAATAAAATGCTGAACACAAGTTAGTTGAAGAAAGAAGGAGAAAAAAAAAAAAAAAAAAAAAAAAGAGTATAAATCCTGTTATTTTAGGTTTTGTTTTGCAAA